>JAKOGH010000634.1:0-21376 GCA_024811115.1 Terana coerulea | reverse complement strand
TACCATCCTTTCCGCGACAGGTCTCTCACCCCAGCCGAGGTTGCCGCTGTCGGCATGGTCTGGCTCTCTTCTTACTTCGCCTGCCCCACCGCTTTCCTCTAGATTCCGACTCTCTAGCGCAGCGTGTGCCCCTGCACGAAGCAACAGCGACCTCGGCTGCCAATCCCACGAAGACGCCTACGCTGCTTAGGATGTCTGAGGCAGAGCGTGCCGCCGTTCAGCACTCTGTGGCACTCGCACACTCCACCCTGCCGATTCTGGGGATCCAGAAGGAGGTGTACAGTAACAACTTCGAGAGGGCGCTGTTTGACACTGGTGGTGTATGGGGGTGTCAAGGTGCTCGTGGCGTGGTGCGACGAGGATATGGGCGACGCGGTCTGGGCGGTGAAGGTTATTGCGGATATGTTGGAGAACAAAGAGAGAGACCGAGACGGCAAGTGTATGCGTAGAGTGGAGATGCAGAGGATTCAAGGCGCCAACCATTTCGTAAGTCCCTGTTCGCTTCGGCCTTTCGTCCTGAATGGTGATGAACTTTCTGTTTAAACAGGCGCATTGGGACAACCCAGAGCGCGTCATACGTATGCTGGTCACGTCCACCTGACGGCGCTTTGTTTGGGGACGTGGTGACAGGCTACCAGATTTCCGTTCCGTTACGGCCATTTCTTCCTTCATCATTGCTGGAGAGAAGTATGCCCATCTTACGTCGACGGTAAATCGTGATAACCATGTATTTCGGCGTATAATAAGCTCATCGCGTAGTAATTGTGAAGGCATGCGCATCTCAGCGGGGCCAAGGTCAAGTTCTGTTTCGCACGCCACAAAGTCGTGAAGATGCTGTCCTCGAGGCATAGGAACCTGGACACTGTCCAAGTTCCTTTATCTCGAACCATCTGAATCGTTCGTCAATAGTGTTGGGCGGTCTGGACTCCGTGGCTTTTTCGAGGACTTGGGCACAGAGTCCAGAGACGCCGGCGCTTGGACGACGTGGCTGCTTTGGACGACCTTCCTCATCTGGTTGTTTACAGTCCCAATCTGGCTGACAGCCCATCGAAGCACGCCCAGAGCTTCGCGGTCAGCCTCTCGAACATATAAGAATGGCGCCGCCAACCCAACCTCCCCTCACCTACTTTCTTCTTGCCCACCATGTTGGCCCTCCTCAACATTGTCGCTATGCTCGTCACCGCGCTCGTGGTGTCGTATGGTCGTGACCGTATGTTAGATACATTCGGTCTCACTCTCTCCGCTCTCGGTCTTGGTTCTGGTCTTAGACTGTCTGTGGCACCGTTGATTCCCGTCGCGTCCTTCGGCTCCTTCGACAACGGCAACCTCACCTCTGCTGTGGACAACTCCTTCGTCAATGTGTACAGCTCCTTGGTCAACGTGTCGGCTCCTTTCGACGTTCTTGACGGCTTCAACGGCACTATGTATCTCGAGTTCGCCGAGGTCAGCATTCCTTCGCCATCCGTCGAGGCCGCCGATGGGAATGTCACTGTCGCTTCTTGTACCTCGGTCGCCCTCGCTGCTCCTGCAGACTCCCCGGCTCTCATTGTTCTCGAGGCTGACGGTCCTGAAGGCTTTGGCGACCCGTTCGGTCCCGCGTACTTTGCTCAGCTCTGGAGAAACGCGTTTGGAGACACCTCCGTCGACTTCACATCGCCCTTCAACATCTTCCTTGTTGTCATCATCCTTCTTCACTTGATTACTGTAAGCCTCCACCCTCTAACATTGACTCGGTTTGACTGACACTATGCGCAGTCTCCCGAGCCCTGGCGTGGTATCTGTGAATGGTGGGATGGACTTACTGGGAAGGCATCTGCTAGCATGGAGGAGCTCCTCTCAGCGAGCAAGTTGGACGAGTGGAATGCGTGGATCGGAAAGACGAATGTTGAGCTCGCGCACTACCAGGAGGAATTCGCGGACATCATCTACCGCATGAAGCTCGTAAACTCTTGGCCGGTACGAATTCTGGATTGTCTGTTCAATCTCGAGGTAGGACCTAGCGATCTGGTTACATTCGTCCGCTCACGCTCCTGCTGCAGGGTCTCCCCGATTTCGACGTCGGCTGCGACGCCATCCGTACGATGGTTGCTGAGCTCGAGCACACCCGCGACACCCTTGTCGAAGGCGACATATCTCATGCTTGTATGGTGACGCAGGCGATGCATCGCCTTTATTCCAATGTCGATAGCTTACACGAGAGGTCGACGCCACCCACCAGCTTCTATCGGACGAGCAGGAGAACGCCTCTGTTCGAATGGAAGCCGCGACCGCCAAAATTGTCGAGCTTCAGGAAGACATCGAGGCCAGTGAGGTAAGGGTTGAGATCTTGCCACCGAGGATGCATGCTCATCGTGCCACCACCCGCAGGCCAGAGTCGAGTCCGTGAACGTCAGCGCTGCCGCTGTCGAGAGCAAGATTAGCAAGGTCGCCTTTGATCTCTCCAGCGCTCGTGCCGCCAACGACCGTCTTCGAACTCGCGTGGACTTGGCCAGCAAGTCAGCCGAATACAAGATGTACCACCGCCGTGTTATGGAGAAGAGGCGTCAGGAGCGGATGCAAGCTTTGGCAAAGTGCGTTATAGATAAGAAGGTAAGATCAATCTTGCATGGTTCATGACAAGTTACTCAAGCTGACATGAGACAAGATTGAACTGCAGGGACTCGCCACTGATACTACCTCAGAATCCGCAAGGGCTGCCGCTTTACAAGCTGCGCTCGATGCCGCCACTGCCACCGCCAGCACCACTCAAGACGTTCTTGCTGCCGACCTCGCTGATACCGACGCTCGCATTGCCGCCGCCGCTGCCACTCTCGCCAAGCTCAGGGCCTCCACCGCCGCCCACGCCAGTTCTTTGGCTGCCCACAAGACCGATGCCGAGAGCACGACCCACCAGTAGCCGCACTCCGTGCGCGCACCAGGGTCGTGAAAACTGAGCTCTGCAAGCTGCAGGCTCAGGTCTCGGATAGTAGTCAACAGCATGCCAACGATGTTGCTGAGGCACAGGCTCAGGTCGACGCCGTCCACGCTGCGAAGATCAACGCTGACAAGGAGACCGTCGCTGTCGAGGCGGAGGTCCACAAGGCCAAGCAGGACCAAGAAGCGAGTGTCGAAGCATTCCAGGCTAAGCGGCAGGCAACACAAACGGCGCACGCGGACCGCATGGCTGCGCTTCAGAAGAGGATGGGCAAGCGAGTGGAGACGATGGACCGCTGCAAATCACGACTCGAGCAGCTCAAGGCCGACCGTGAGGCTCTGGAGGCGGATCGCGCGGCACTGGAGGCGAAGTTTGGGGAGGAGGCGGAGGGTGGGTGCAGGTCGAGCAGGAGAAGACGGACCTGGAGGCGGAGCGGCAGACGAGGCTTGAGGCGTTCCAGGCGACCTCGAGCGAGGCCGACCGCGCGGCGAGCGCAGCGCAGACGAAAGCGAAGAAGGCGAACGACGCCGCGGCGGCAGCTACGAAGAAGGTCAAGGCAGACGAGGCGACCATCCGCGAGCACATGCAGTCGCTCCAGACACGCCTCGTCGACGTTCGCGCGCGGATCAGCACCGAGCGCACTCAACTCTTCGCACCGCGCGGACAGCGCGGCGTTGAAGTCCGAGCACGCCGCGCTCACTGCCGAGGTGGACGATCTACACACCATCGAGGACGACGCGCTCGAGGACATCACCGCGCGGGCCGCTGCTGCCGAGGCGACGCTGAAGAACGTGCTCGCCACTCGCCCCCTCACGCCCAGCATCAAGGCGCGCTACGCCGCGTTTGCGAATGCAACAGACACCGCTGCTCTGCTGCAAGTCACCGTGGAGGATCTCGAGGGCAAGGAGGCGGCCGCCAGCGTCCAGCTGGACGAGGCCGACAAGCGGCTTATGGAAATCGCACGGGAGCGGCGCGCGGCGGAGAGGAAGGTGCTGATGTTCAAGAAGTTGTTGGAGAGGACGGGTAGGACGCCTACAACACCTACGCTCACGGACCCCGACGCGTCGACGTCAAGTGGCCTCGTTTGAGCGTTTGGTGTCGTTGACCCCACCTAGAGACTCTGTAGTCTCGTTCCCGACTCGTAAAGAGGTTGCTCGCAGCCAGCGCGCTTCGCGCCTTGTTACCGTTTGTAACATAGTAAGCGGAGTTTGAAAGACGCGCTGCAGAGCAACCTCTTTAGAGTCTGGTGACTTTGGATCATCGGGGTGTAGATGAAAATCACGTGAGCCCTAGTAAGCAAAGTTCGTATAGGGACTTCAACGGGGGTAACAAGGCTGGGCTTACCTGGCGCCTATACACCTGCTACGTTTTAGAGGTCGGTAGCATACTGCAGCGCAAACTCCGACAGGAAAATTACTCGGATGTCTTGTATATTCATGAAAATATGCTAATCATGTCTGGTATAAATTGCATGGTGTTTATTCCAGTACAGATTCCCAGGTACCTGAAAGTGGGCCTCTGGTGACCATCAAGTGCTCTTAAGCACACCCAGCAATGGAAAAATAATATCGTAAAAATAAAATGGTCATGCGATACATCCTAGCGATGAAATTTGAGGGGTTTGTGAGTATATACAGTGAGGTGGGGAGGTCGCAGAAGGCAAGAGGTACAGAGAGGAACCGAGCGTTACAAACTCCTTACTTACCTCAATACAAGCGTAGGCGCTCACGTGAGTTTCATCTACACCCCGATGATCCAAACTCACCAGACCCTTTGCCCGCGTCCCTGCACCAAGCAGTTGTTATCCGATAACAAACATCAGTAACGCGGGCAAAGGGTCTGGAACCGAGACTAAGACTCTGACCCCTGGCTCGGTTGATATCCCGGACACTCCTAATTGTGATTGATTATATACAGACATCTAGTATTCGAATTCTTTATGAGTATTTATTGGTAATTCATGCAACAGCGCAATGTCACCCTACTCGTATGAGTTTGAAATTGAAGGCTGGTCCTCAGAGATTTCTGCTCGACACTGCCGTCCCCAACAAGGAAGGCGCTGTGACGACTTTCCTTTCCTGGCATAGCACTCCATTGACGATCCTCTCAACCGGCCTTCGATGGACATTGGGCAAACATACGTCTTCCCTACCCTTACGAGGCCTGTTCGCACCCGAGCACGGTGAGCGGGTATAAGAACGCAGCGCCGGGTCTCGATGCAATCCCCAGCTCTTCCACCCCCACGGCAGCTCAGCCTCTTCATTCCAGCAGTCCCATGAAATCATCGCTGGTTGTCGTCCTTTCTGCGCTGCTGCTCGCCACGGACGCCGTCGCGGCACCTCGGAGCGCGGCACACGATGCGCAAAGCAAGAGCGGCGCACGCATTACCTTGGCGCGCCCCCACCCCTTGGTTGGCGACGCAGAAGGCACGGTCAATCTCGAGGCATTGTATGCACACCTTGAATACACCCAGATGTGAGTGGTCTCCATCGTACTGCACAGCACGATGCCTTAGGTACCCGCAGGAAATACGAGCGCGGCTTCGCGGCATACAAGCGCAACACCGGTCGCGCGCACCCGCTCGCATTCAAGCGCGCCACGCCCCGTCTGCAGGCCCGCCGCTCCGGCGTCGTCGCGCTCAGCGGAGGTGCAGAGCGAGGTGCTATGGGGCGGGAACATCTCCGTCGGGACGCCGCCGAAGCCCTTCTCGGTCGACTTCGACACCGGCAGCGCGGACCTGTACCTCCCGGGCCCAAGCTGCACGGAGAACTGCGCAGGGCACCGGGTGTACGACCCGAGTCAGAGCGCGACGGCGCGCGACGCGTGCGCGCGGTTTCTGCTGCAGTACGGGGACGGCTCGAGCGTCGCGGGCGAGCAGTACGCGGACACCGTGCAGCTCGCGGGCCTGACGGTGAGCTGTGCTGCGCAGCGTTTTTTGCAGCGTGTGTGAGCTGAACCACGCTTGCAGGCGACGGACCAGCGGCTCGGCGTTGCGGACGAGTACTCCGCCGGGGACGACGTGCAGAACTTTCCTCTGGACGGCCTGCTCGGGCTCGGCTTCCAGCAGATCTCGGAGTACGACAGCCCGCCAGTGTTCCAGACGTTAGTTGCGCAGGGCCAAGTGTCAGAACCGAGATTCGCAGTGAAGCTTGCCTCCGCGGAGGACAAGGACGGCGGGTCGGAACTCTACCTCGGTGGCGTAAACAAGGCCCTGTACTGGGGGTTCTTCACGTACACTGATGTCACGACGGAGGTCAGCATTCCTCAATGTTCTCACAAAATAGAAGACCGACCGTGCATATCCATCCAGGGTTATTGGCAAGTCCAGCAGGACCTCGTCATCGTGAACGGCATCCTAGTGGACGCGCCCATCGACTCCATCATCGACACCGGGACCAGTCTCATCATCGGCCCGCCCGACGCCGTGCGCGAGGCATACTCGCACATTCCGCACGCCGAAGCGGTGAACGACGGCAGCGGTCTCTACACCTTCCCGTGCGCCGCCGACGTGCGCGTGTCCTTCATGTTCGGCGGGCGGCTGTGGGACGTGTCGCCCGCGTCGTTCAACCTCGGGCCCGCGGACGAGAGTGGAACGCGTTGTGTCGGTGGGTTTGCAACGAGCCAGGACGTGGAATTTTGGGTGGTGGGTGACGTGTTCTTGCGGAACGTGTATACAGTATTTGAGGTTGGGACTGGTGCGTCGCCGTCTCGCGTCGGGTTTGCCGCCTTGGCGTGACCCCTTTGTTTTCGTTGGGCTTTGTTCTTCGTCGCTGCCTGTTTCATGTCTCGCGTTTCGATGTTAACCCAATGCACTTGTCACCCGTATTATCGATGTTAACAATTGTGATCTGTATATGCACTCCTGAAGTCATGCGTACCTAGTAGTATTGGTTGCAGCTGTCTGTATTGCACGGTAAAACCCTGAAACATCGCATGCGTCAAACACGCCCTGTGTTGAACTTCACGAATAGTAGAAACGTACCATTAGTGGTATAATTTTTCGATGTGTGCCCCTGACCATTCGAGTTATTGCAAGGTGCTTTGTTCCCGATGGGGCGCCTATGCCAACTTGAGGTGCCTGACGATGTTGTGTGGTTTGGCTGTGATACAATGCCCCAAAGCGGACAGCAAGTGACCAGGTTACGAGTGGCGTGGTCTCGGCAGTGGCAACTGGATGAAAGCATAAGACTGATCCGCTGGGGAAAATAGCCTCATCATCTCATCGCGCACGCAGACACCTGCACACATTCATTAACTCGACACATCTGACCAAGAACAAGTGGCAACTTACCTCCGTAGAGATCATGAACCAAGGAAGCATCCTCGGCCTGTCTATCGATCCTCCGTACGACCCACGGAACCCGTACTTCTCCCATCCGGCCACGCTCGCGGAGGCCATCCTCTACTACGAGGACACGCTCCGTTCCCATCCCGAGCAAGCGGCCGGGCTTCTTTACCAGCTCTATCAGACCAAGAACCGCTACATCCCGCACTTCGCCAAGCGACTTCTCCAGGCCTGCCGAGAACTTGCGCCAGGCAATGACGCGTCTCAAGGCCTGCTCCAAGCGTTCGTGCAGAGCGGGCTGGTCGAGAAGTTGGTCGACGTGCTCGCGGACGAGATGCTTTACGTGAACCTGGGGACGGCGACACCCGCGGGATTCGTGGCGGTGCAGGAGCTGTTGGTCAACCTGCTTGGATCTCTGGCGAGGCTGATAGAAGCGTTGGACACCACTGCGCACGCAGAGTGCTGCGTGCGTGTGTTCGACGAGCTGCCGCGGCTGTGGACGGCGCTCGCAAAGGGGATATACGGCCCGGACCAGATGGCGCGCATCAAAGGGGCGGGGCACAGCAGCCGGTACATCGCCCTCCGCGAAGCCGTCGACGCACTGAACGGCGTGTTGTACGCGTTCTGCGAGCCCATGTGGTGAGTCCGTCTTGAACAGGTCTTTCAAACGGCTAGCTCACGTACATGTAGCGCGGAAGAGTTCAAGCCATGGCTGCTGTGGTGTATAACCCTGATGCTTCGGTCATGGGTGGAAGGGCACAAACAGCCGTACTTCAAGTATTCGTTGGCGTCGTTGCTTCCAGCAAGCTTTGGATTTAGGGGATAACGACTTTGAAGACCAAGCATTTACGTTCATTGAAGTATTTCCGGAGGTCGTCGCCTCGCAGCTAGCCGCTTCATTGATCAGAGACCTTTCGGACAAGGAGTGCCAGACGACATACCCGCTGACGGTGCTGAGACTGGTCACCGCGCTCACGGACCGATTTCCGGACACATTCGAGGACGCGGAGACTGTGGGAAGCTCTTTTCCGCGCTGCACGCCATCGGGACGAGCAAGTTGACAACGCTTCAGGGTCAATGGGACGAGCCGAATGCTACACTGGAAGAGATTGTGTTAATTCTCGAGTAAGGTCGCGAGCAGGCCATAATATTCAATTACTGACCTCACTGAAATAGGGAGCTTCTGCCGAAAGATGCAGCAGAGCAACAACATCTGGCAAGTGTGTACGAGCGTGAAGGGCTTTTCTTCTTTGCAATCGTCCACCATGTCCTGCTTAGTGCTGCGGTAAGAAAAGATCGCGAGACATACGGTACGTGTCATGCTCCAACACAGTAGTTGAAGAACGTGCTCACCAAGCTACTTCACGAGCATAGATCGCTGCTGCTCCGTCCTCACAAAGGAGGTCCCGGTTAGAAGCGCAGCTGCAGAATGCAACGAAGATTATCGCGCGATGCTTATTGCACATGGGATAGTGTTCGAATATAAAGTGAACCAGCTCCTCGGTGGTTATCCGCTGACGCTAGAAGGACTCTGCGACTTCTTTTCTTCCAGCAAGGAGGCGGAAGTGTTGTACGAATTGCTATGTGGACAGTCCAGTGATGTTAGATTTGAATCATAGGGTGCAGAGTCCCAAACGGGAAAAAGTAGTGGACAAAATGTACGCGGGTATAGAGCCTGTGCATAGCATGTTAGGCTATGAGCCCTCGTATGGTTGTTACTCGCACCTTGCCATCCCAATTGTCGCACTCTCGGATGCGGCATGCTGCCAATAGTTGAGTAATACATGGCTGATGCTCAAAGTGGCAAGTTCGTGAGACTAATGCCGCGCCACGCAAGCCCCTCTGCTGCTAAGAAGTACACATTTCAAGGGCAACCAAGTCAAGTACTTCGCGAATGCATATCGTACGTACGTGCGGATGTCGGTATTAATATTTGGAGACGTAAAAAAATCCAGCCCAATCTCCTCTGTGGAGTGTACCGCGAACAAACAGGGTAATAGACGAAAAGCGATGAATATAATGGTGGCATGAACATGACAAGAGCCACCAGCAAAAGCGCCATCAGGTCTCTGGACGCGTAAAGCCTGCCCTAAAGAGTATTATGTCATCCAACACACGTAAGCCTGCACCCCATTCAACCTCTCCTTTCAAAACTGCATGTTCTATCGTCGCAAAACTCGACGCAAATACAGTCATGTGTAACTTGGCACATGCGATGGAAGTCCTAGTATCGCTGCGTTGTATGATTACATCTCATGGAATACATTTCAAGTGTACCGCGACTACATATACTCGGCAACCCTCAGAGGAACACTCGCTTCCGGAGAGCACACAAGTCCTGGCCAGTACTAACCATGGGCACGACGAGCAGTGAACCCTACCTCACTTCGTCCGTGGCGATGGGCGGGAGCTTGCTCAGCGACGCGTGTGCGGAGGACATATGTATTCAAGACGACTCGCTGCCATCGTCAATCACAATATAAGGTCTGCCTTGGGAGGCTACACCGGGGAACCTACAGCGAATTGACGTACCTTGGTTGTCGCACTATTATCTCCCACACGGCAGGTCCATCTGTAAGCGGACTTGGGTAGGGTGCACGCCATGCACTTAGGCAGGAGCCGCAAAGCATGCCATGCAACCCAAGCAGGCTCCCTGATAGGCCGTCTGGTGTGTGTGACGTCGGACATCCTCCGATGTCCACCAGCGGCCCACTCGCTGAGTCGGGCAATTGGGAACGCCACCCGACGCCGCGTCGCACTCTGGAGTAGCGTGCCCGCCGCGCGTTTCAAGGCGCGGCTCGTCCCATAGTGAGCCGCTGACGAGCACGCAAGTAGTGCAGTCTTGGTACGGGAGTCAGCATGCACACCGCTGCGCAAGCTGATTGACGCACCTCGGCGACTCAATCCCAGATCCCCCACCCTGCGCTGCGCTGCGTCAATCTTCCCGGCTCTGTGGGGCGCTGGGCTGTACAGGCCGCCACACCCACGAGGCTCGCACGGCGGACGCGCGGGGCAGCGGGACTGCCGCCCGCACTCTACGGCGCCGCGCGTCATGCCTTGTGACGCAAGTTCCTGCAGCCCGCTCCGAGGAAAGACACCGCAGCCTGCCTGCACGAGACGGATAGTAACCGAGACGCCATGAAACTGTACCCAGCATGCCATATTGCGTCCGCACTTGCAAAGAAAATTCGGCCGGAACGCCTGGTATGAATGATCGTCCCGAACCCTCCGCGCCCGTCCTCGGTGGCTATGTATCAAGGCGTGGACCCACACAGCGGGAAATCATATGTCGCGCGGGGCTTCTAGCGTGTTTCACCTGGGCTCGCAGTCGCGGAGGCGCCGTGGGCGAGATTGGGTGTCGATTGGGTGTGTGCAGCCGCTGCAGCGTCCTCCGGGCGAGTCAACGGCGCTGACGCACCTGCAGCTGTGGCCAGTCAGCCCGCAGGGTCGCGCGCGCGAGGCGCCTGGGTCGGAGGCCCGACGTCGTCGTAGCGAACCCGCCTGCGAAAGCCGGGAAGTGCAGTAGTCAGCGTGAGACACGGCGACGGGCAGCGCCGGCCAGGGTCGCATTGTCGGCGGGGCGCGGTGGCGCGGTGGCGGCTACTCACTCGAATGTATTACAATATATATTTTCTGGCACTGCTTGGCGGGGCGAGGGCCGCGCCGTGTGCTTCTGCGGCTAGCCCGCTTCGTCGACGCCCGCCCGCCGCTCCGAAGGTTTGGGTGGACGTCGGCAGCCCAGCAACGGGGAGTCGGACGGTGACTGGAAGGATGTCACGGCTCTGAGGACGCTGCGGCTGGCGACCACGGCGACCGTGCTTGCCTTGGCAGGCGCGTCGGCGCTCGGACCGTTCGTGCGGGCGCCCGCCTGCAGGGATGCGTCGGAGTCCTCCCTCCAGTGGTCGGCTTGGAAATGGGCTGCGTACATATGTTCCATGGGCTGCAGAAGGGGGCGACGATCGACGTACTCAGCTGGAGTGGCGTCGGGGCCTCACACGAAGAGCCCTTGTGGAGACGCCTAAGCGCAGTAAAGCATCTGAGATGCCATCCCGACTCGAAAGGCCTCCTCGGGCATTCCGTCGCGCACTCGTAGTGCAGCGAGCACTTCCGGAATCTCTACCGTGACAAAGCATCAGCGTAAGCAAGGACTAGCCTCCCCATTGATCCAAGAAGCACACGTACTGTACGTTCGACCAGTAACGGTAAGGCTGGGCACCGAACGAATGGCAAGCATGCCAGCGCGCGGCGTAGCTCATCTCCCGGGTACCCGAGCAGCGCTGGGGCAAGTGCAGGGTCTGTCTCGGGACTGCGTGCTCATTGCAAGGGTGGCCTGCAGCCTAGATGTGTGTGTCGTCCATGGCAACTCCAGCGCGCCGCGCGTGTGCGAACGCGACCCTGAGACCTGCTACGGCGGTGGAGCGCGGGGACGCAGGGATGCGTGGTGGGGTGTTTCGCCGGCGGGTCAGCGGGTGCGGCTCTTGAGCCTGAATCGACCATGTCAAGATCCAGCATACGCCATGAACGTTGAACGCTGAATATTAGCACGCAAATGGGTAGATATTTGCAATGACAGCGCCAGCCGCGCGCCTTCGCAGATGCCATCCTCGGAATCCCGTCTCCACGCAGCATGTCTCGATGCTTTCAACGGGCGCGGATGTGACCAGAGCGGGGACGAGGATCTCCATTTGCACGCTCGCGAGCCTGGCCGGTTCTCACTGGAATATGATAAACGTCGAATAAGCTGCAAGCGGCTGGATGGCACTGTGAGAAAGTGACATACCACAGTGGTCAAATGGTGGGCTGCAGATTGCGTCACGCCCATGCAGCCGGCAGTACGGGCCTTCGGCACATGTGTTATATGCATCGAATGCCCGAATACTGTGCGCCGTCGCGGTAGGACGCTCCACTGGCTGCAGGCACCTGGTCACGCGTCGGCCGCTCCAGCATCGGTTGTTCCGTCGCGTAACGACGCGCCGCGACGGAGCGCGTTGGCCGACAGCGGAAATGACGGAGATGAGTTAGGATTGACTTGTCGGATGACCTGAAAGCTCCTTGGCTCGAGACGTCACGAATATCGTTCATGTGCCGAGGCTGGCACAAGGCATCTCAGTGGAGAGCAAAGCAAGTGGAAGCGTTCGCGTGATGCTACGCACCTTGAGCTTGTCCAGCCCAGCTGACGCCAAGAGTGTGTCATCGCAGTCCGCAGCGCAAGTTGTTTTGGTATTACTGGCAAGCAGGTTGCAACATTGTGCAAGGCCGCGTCTTCTAACGTACCAGAAGTACTCTGAACCGTGGACGTAGACGTTGATTGCGGGAAAGGCAGAAGTAGCAGCGAGCCCGTCGTTATCACCGTGAGCTGAAATTCGGCGAAATTCAACATATCATATATGGCGAGGGTTTTGGCCTGTGCATGTGCTGAAGGGTATTGCAACTCTGAGTTGCGGAGGCTTGCTGCTCCGAGCCTAAGGTTTCATAATATATCAGAGTGATGACATACCTTGGACTTCCATGATACATCGTAGCCTGGCATAAATTTGCACCACGACTCCAACCTGCAAGGCAAGCTTCGGTGCACCTGTCGGCGGCGTTATCCACATGAAATAATCAGCGAAGACCGCCGCCGCCGGGGTCGCGTGTAGAGACTGTTCGATCGAGGAAATACTCAACGAGCTGAAATACGGCTCCACGGATCTGTTGCGGTATCGTGACAAGCTCTGTTGGTGATGTTCCGCACGTTTTGTCACGTAGGCTCGTCCGGCTTATTCGACTGGTTATGTCGAGGAAGTCTCGAGTTTTCTCCGGCCGAATATCACCAACGGAAAGCTTTGCGCGTCACTGGCTGTGACAGTCTGTCCTGGTTGGAAATAATATAAACACGAAATCAGCATCCGGCTCCGGCTGAGCAAATACATGCATGACCCACCTCGATGCGTACCGTGACATATGTGCAGCGCCGGAAACGAACGAGGCGCACACCGCGATGCGTCGTGGAAAGCAGAAACCATTAATCATTCCTCCAAACGGCCCTCGCACGCCTCCGTGACCCACACAGCCGCCGGAACTTTGACACAAAAAAGCGCACCTTCGCACGGCGTGCGTTTCCAGCGCGCGTACAGCTGCAGCACCTCCTTCCATTCCGTTCCACGCTACAGCGACCGACGCGTCGCCATCGTCGCAGCGTGATCCGCGCCACCACGGAGCCGCGGGCGCGAGTCGTGCTTGGGGAGCGGGGCGCTTTCGCCGGAGGTGGTGGACGCGCGACGAGGTCCGTTCGATGCACTGCAGTGATATCAGAAGGTACGCGCACAGTGCACACAGCTGGTGTGTATTCGGCAGTAAAGTTGCCCGGAAAGAGAGGAGAGAGTGGAAACGGGACTTGCCGGACCTCGTATGATATGTCGCGGTTCCGTCGGACGCGTCGTATGTCGACAGCTTGAAAGCTGAAAGCGGACGGTCGGCGCGGTGGCTGCACCGGACGACGCAACGGGGCTCGCCGCGCTGGAACGGGGCGAATTTGACGAGCCCCCTATACGAGTACACCGTCTCCCTCTATCCCATAGCAACCAATTGCTCGCAATGGCCCTGGGGCCTGCCTGCAGACTGCCCCTGATCACCTCCAGCCCGAGATAACACGCACCCCAGCTGCCGGACCGCAGGCGTTCGTGGCGTCCCAGGCACTCACCACCGACTCGCTCGGGCTAGTGCGCATCGGGCACTTTGAGTGCGCACGACAAATTCGGAATCAGAGATAAGATAGGAAGGCCTGCTGATGACGGGCGCGCGCGCCCCCGCCCGCCCGTCTGTTGCCCGGCCGATCGCGCCACGGCGACCGATTCGACGCAGCGCGTCCGGCGATCCTGCGCGTGCGCTCGAAATGGAACTGTGATATATTGTGGCGTCCGCCCTCCCCCGTCGCCTGCCTGCCTGAGACCTGCCTTCTGTGCGCAGATCTGTCAGTCGCCGATGAGAGTGACAGGATGTGGCAAACGGGGGCGTCGGCGCGGGCTGGAGCTGAGACGGGGCGGAGGTGCGTCCCCGCCGGAGCGTCGCGCTCTGGATCTGTGCGGCGGCTGTCGATCAGAGACCCGCGACGTGGCGGGATTTTGAGTTCGATTTTCGATCCGAGCGTGGCGGACGGGAACGTGTCGAGTGCGTATTTATCTCGCGAAGCCGGTGTCCAGGCGTCAGGTAGATTGGCGTAAGTACGGCGTCGAGGGAAATGGATGCGCGTGCGGGGTTGAGTGGGTCGGGGCGTCCAGCGCACCAGCTCGATCGCGAATACTGAGGTGGGCGGAACCAAATGACGAGAAGGGTTATGGCGGCGCTAGCCGGAGGCGCATCAGACACGTCGCAGCTGGTGCACAGCGGCTGAAGAAACGCATCGTACAACCGCATACACAGCCAGATACCGACGCGTCACAGGCTGGGAGGCCGGCCAATTAACTTATGCAGCCCATCTGCGCCGCACTATCGCGACGCTTCTCGAGGGCGATGGCGCGTCGGCCCCTGCGGAGGATCCGCGCCTGGATCCGCGACGTCGAGTGTGCATACGACTGAGGTCTGAGGCACGGGAGAAGGCCGACGCGCCGCCGGCGGCCCCAGAACGGGGAACGAAGCGCCACGCCAGTCGGTCTGACATCGTTGCACGCGGTGCGGAGTGGGTACGTGCGGAGGGCGGCTGCAGGGAACGCGTCAGCGCCGCACATGAATCGCGCGAACCCGCCGGACGCACCACCAGCTTGCGTCTTCTGTCTCTGCCCCCGTCGTCGCGCACGAGAGGGCGTTATTAATGTTATTCCCGGTCTGAGATCGCCCTACGTCGACCCTGCGTCGCCCGAAGGGCCCCAGCCCGAGGCGCGCGCAAGGCAAGACTGCGCACGGACGAGGCGGTGAGACACCCTGGAGACGCACTCCGCACAGGGCCCGTATGTTTTGATGGCAGCTCGCAGCAGATGCGCCACCCATTGTGGAAAAGGCATGCAAAAAACGCGACGGGCGAAACATGCCCGCGCCGCACCGGTGCCCGCCGCATTTATCCCGAAGAAGAGCAAGGAGGAGTTGAGGAGGAAATGCCATGCACATACTTGTGATTTTTGGGGCCCGCACAGTCCGCGACGATGATCGCAGGGCTAATGAAAATCGCAATCTATCGTCGCGCGCCGATCCCGCCGCGCCGATCCCGCCGCGCCGATCCCGCCGCGCCGATCGTACGTCCGGCACTTGGTGTGCTGGGTGTGCCCGGCGGGCGGTGCACGCCCTGCGCACCAAGTTCAAGAGTAGTGTTGCCGCAGGGCAGGGCAGGGCGAGTCCAGGGTGTCCGGCATCGTTCGGCATCGTGCCCTGGGGCACCCTGGGTTCCATGTGGCGCTCCCCAGGGCAAGTCCAGGGCACCCTGGGGCGTGAGCGCCCAGCAGTGGTCAACGCGAGAAACAGACTGTAACGTCCGTTGGGCTCCTGCTCAGCACTCTGAAAGGGTACCTCATGTTTATAAATATTAGCTACACTACCAAGCAATATGTTAGGTGGCTTGGTAAATTTTTTAAATTGAGTTTGTACGCTGCGAGGCTCTGTCCAAACCAATGGTGAGCACACTTTGCATCCCAAGGTGGTATGCATCGGCGAGAAAAATTGTCAGAGCATAGAAATAGCCTTTAAACGATAGTCTGAGTCAATTTATGACATTTGAATCGAAGTTTTAGTCCACTCTACGTGCTCACAGTGGCACTGACCGTGGATAAGGTCTCCCGTCACTAAGCGCGCGTTGAGAGCTCGAGCTTTTGGCGTCTAAAGACAATGCTGGTCGAAAATGACTAGAAATCGAGCCAAGCACACAACGACGCACGGGATTATTGCAAGGCTGTGTTAGAATATATCAAATATTGCTATAGAGCACTAATATGTATGTATCGTTGTATATTTGCACTCAATATAAGTAAGCCAGAGGCGAAACATGTCGAGGACACCTCTTGGAGGCTCGCACCCCAGGGTGGTCCAGGGCGACCCTGGGGCGCGCCACGAGGCTCTCCAGGGTGCCCCAGGGCGCCAATGCCGAGATGCCGTCAGGGCAGGGCAGGGCATGCTCCAGGGTTGCCCTGCCCTGCGGCAACACTATTCAAGAGGCTCGTCCGTCGTGGGTCCCGCTCTGCGCAGGCGTGTCGCGGCCGCGCCGCCGTACGTGGCGTTTCCTGCACAGTAAGTACAGTGTAAATGCAATTTCTGGCCATGGCGTGATCTGGCCGGGTGCGAGGCGCGGAGGTCCGGCGCGCGCGGCCGCTGCCCAGCGCGTGTACAGACGGCTGCAGTAGCTGCGGGGTGCAGACGGGGCGGGGTGCGGTGACGCGCCCGGTGACGACGCAGCGCAGGCGGGGTCGCAATTCGCAAGAGCGGGAGGAACGCGATCGCCGATGCGTCCCGATGCCTCCGGGGCCAGCGGCGCCTACCCAGGACGGCAGCGCCCGCACCTTGAACGCCGTGCCCGCGAGGGTCCTCGTGCCGTCAACGGTGCGCACCGCGGGCGGGCCCGCATCCACGATGGCAGGCGAGCTGTCGTGCGGTGAATTATCTGTCGTTCTGCATTGAATGCGCGGGTGACAGGCGGTGGAGAGGCGCGACGGGGAACGTGGTGACGTGGAATGCAGCCTGGCGAGCTGGTGACCGCCGCGCTCCCACCCACGACGAAAGGAGGATGTACGTACAGATGACCTGCCGGGCCCGCACCAGGAGTCAAGTTGAAGCTAGGCTGCCGCGAGTGCGGAGGGCGTCCGCGCGACGTCCGCCCTCCTGCTGCCCAACTGCTGCCTATCAAACGGCCTGCTGACCGGGGCGGAGTTGCTGCTCATCGGACCTACATGCCGCGATGCTGCTGGACGGCGGACGCTAGTACGCTCGTCAGGGCCAGGTACGGGTGTCTCCCCGCGAACTGAGCAGTCTGTATCGGCACTGCGCCTCGCATCGTCAGCGAACGTCGACGCCGCAACGCGTCTCCCGCTCCCAGTGGCCACTGCGAGGAACCTCGAATGGCGAGGAACACGGCTGATGGTCCGCGGACGGAATTTATTTAATTTAATTTATGGCTGCGAGTCTGCCGCGGGCAGATGGTGGCGGACACGCTTGGACGGGAACGTGACGTACCTAAAACAATAAACGGAAGAATATGTGGGACACGGTACACCCGCGGACTCGATCCGGATCCGCGATGCGTACGAGCCCCGATGGGCTAGCGCATTTATTGCCCTGATGCGCCACCATTCCTCGCGCAGGCAGTAAGAAAATACAAGACCAGTGCACGGGTCGTGGGTCGCCAGCAGAGCAAGAGATGTGGTTCGACGCAGTGTATGTAACGTACGCTTTGATAGTCGCGGCCGGACGGGTGATAGAGAAGACTCATAACAAGGGTCGTATTGTCGGACAGTACAAAAACGTGGGACGGTCGCGACCGCGAGGCAGCAACGGCACGCCGTTTCGTGACAGATGCGTGACGGGCGGGGGCAGTCACGGCGGCGGGCGCGGCGCTGGCTGCCGTGGATTCGCTGGGTGGGAGCGGCCGCGGGCGCCTGCCGGATGCGGCTAAGCACGATCGTGCTTCGATCGCAGATGTCAACGCCCGATGGGGCTGGGCAGGGCGTCCGCGCAGACGCGCGCCGCAGCCCCTGCGAGTGACGCCGGAGGCTCATTAACCCTCGCCGCCGCCAGCTCGTATAAATACACGGGCCCCCGCCGGCTCTGCTCACCGTCTCCCCGTCCCCCACACCCTCTCCCCGACGGCGCCGACGACGAGCACCTATGTTTGCCCAGTACTCCCCGCTCTTCACCTCGGGTCTTCTTTCGGATAGCTCCCCTCTTCGTCCCGGGCCCCGTCGCCGACGAACGCCACCACCACCAAGCCCCTAAAGAAGGCTGCACATGAAAGCCTGCCGCTGACAGTCAACTCGGCGACCTTCAGCCTCTATGAAGGCGTCCCTGCCACCTCGCGCAGTGCGAGTAGCGACGAGAACACATTCTTCCTCACGTTTAAGCCTAGCCGCCGCCAGGTCGAGGAGGGTCGCTCGTTCCTGTCGCTCGACCTCGCGGACTCGATGAGCCTGCGTCGCAAGGACACGATGACAACCACCCACGGCTTCTCAGTGCCCACGTCGCCCGTGTCGTCCTTCCCAGCATTCCCGTGAGTACTCCCTTGCGCTTTGTTTTCTCCCGACCGTTCTCCACCCCGCGCATTTCGAATCCTTCGACGACTCAATTACACTTCCGCCGGCTGGGCTGCTTCGCGCACGCGGCGAATCTGCGGCTGCCGCTGCACACATTCGTCGCGTCTGCAGATCGGCTCGGACATTCCCTTTTCAGCCCAGTCATCATTACGCTTCATTATGCCTGCCATTGTGCTCCTTGACGAACACGTTCTGATTCCATCTTCCGTCCAGTGCTGTGCCGTCTTATGCGCCCTTCCGCGTGCCTTCCACTAGCTCGAATCCCCACTCAACGTAAGTCTGTGTGGCAGCTGCCTTCTTCGAGATAATTAACCTCGCTCCAGGCGCCGCTCCTCGCCAATGCTGCGACGCGGATCCCGGGAAACACTGAGCCTTCCTTCACCCAAGCCCGCGCCCTCTGCCACGCTGCCCGAGGTGCCGCGTACCCGCCGCCGTCCCTCGAACCTCACGCTGACGTTCTCGGCCTGCTTTCCCGAGGCAGGGCCGTCGTCGCCTTCGTATCACCACCGTGCGACGAACTCTGAGCCAGTGATCCTATCGCCCTCGCTCATGTCTTCGCCGACCTTCTCGTCAGACGAGCACAGGTCCTACTTCGCCGCGTTCTCCCCGTTGACTCTGCCCCTCCCACCCCGCCCCTGACCGGCGCCAGCATGGCTGATTCCCCCATCTTTGAGCCGATGAGAACCCCGCGGCGAGCCCCGCGTTGAAGGTCTCCCACTCGTTCCGCTCGGTCGCCACCGTCAACACGCGCACGCGCAACTGCTCGGCCGCGCTCGCTGCACTGGAGGGCCGCGAGCCGAGCCGGCGGCGCCCTCTGTGCGGCGGCCGCGCAACTTCATGAGCATGAGCGATGACGAGGACGAGGACGAGAACAGCCTGCTCGTCGAGAAGCAGCTGCTGAGCGTGCTCGCGGAGGAGGAGGACGTCGTGATCCCCGCCGCGGTGCGCGCGACGGCGAAGCCGCGGGAGGAGCGACCGTCGCCGTCGCGGCGCGCGAGCAAGCGGGCGTCGAGCAGCTCGGAGCGCAGCCGCCGCCGTCGGAGCACGATCGAGTCCTTCTTCTCGCCGCTCACGAATTTCATCGACCTGCGCGACGACGAGCCTGCCGCGCGTAGCTGGCGCAGCTTCGTCCAGTTCTCCGCATGATCGCCTCACGCCCTCGCTTGTACACTATCGCTTCCTTGCTCGTCTCAATCCCTCAATCGCTTGCTCGCCGTCGTCGCACACTCGCTTGCTCTGCTACTCCGCTCCGCCACGGGCGCACGTATTTATGTGTCCGTATTTTGCTGCTGTCCCGACCCCGATCCGTCTCGCCTACTTAGAGTATTTTTAACCTCCCCGCGTACTCTACCTCGCCGCTCGCTATTGCCTTCATGCCCGCCTCACTTGTACATTCCAACCCACACGGACCGCTCCGCATCCCCGCATTCTTTCTGTGTTGTACCTATTGCATCCCATCCCACTGTCGCTCTTGTACCAAAACGCACCACCCCGCTCCCTCGTTGCTTGACCCGTACACGGTGCTTGTCGCTTGTCGCTTGTCCTCCACTGCAACCCATCCCAATCCCCAAATTGTCGTCGTCAGTAGCAGCAGTAGGAGTAGTATAGTATTGGCTATAGCGTATTTGCACACACATAATGAATATGTGTGCCCCGACGACGCGTTGGCGTCGTTCGTATATTGAACCCTACGTTTACCTGTTTGAAGACGGGGCATTGAGTGGCCGAGGCGAGTCTCACGGTGAGGACGTGCAGACAGAAGCTTGTTCGGCGGGTTGGCAGTGGCAGATGGGCGTGATCCCCGCAAGATGCCCGTGCAAGTCCCGCGACGCTGTGGTTCGACCTCGCAGAGATGTATTTATGTGTCCGCTGAATGGATGTCGTGCAGGCAGCGTACGCCAGAACTGCATTGGCAACTTGGACCACGCGAGCTCGTAACGTACGACCTCAGGCGACTGCATCTCGCACCGCTGCAAACAGCACGTACATACTCACAACATCTACACATCAAGCAAGCGTGGCGAGCCCTGGATGAGATGCACGCCTGTGCGCCCGCCGCGCCTCCACTATCTCATATAGATCTCATGTAGATCTCATAGCCCACACCGCCGCACCGCAGCCCTGCGCACACTCGGGCAGCCCAGCCCATCGCGTTGCCAGTGCTGAGTGCACGATGCGGGCGCGCTGGCAGATGCAGATGCAGACGCAGATGGCAACCCGCTGATCCACGGCGCCTGCCCAGCCAGAACATGATCGCAAGCACAGACTGCCGGCCCTCACCCACACCAACACCAACAGACTGCGCTACGGGGACGGCGCGGCGGTCTGGACGCTGTGTGCTCAGATCCCACATATACATAGCCTGCATTCCGCCAGCTATGCGCCTCATTATCGCCAGCCATCGCGCGTCCCGGACGCCCTGGATATCGATGTCTGGATGCCAGGGTGATGGAGGGAGGGCTCCGACGCCGCACGGACCTCGCAGGCAGGCAGCCAGCAGACAGGGGCCGTGATGGCGACGGTGTGGGAAGCGATGTGTTTGCGTTGGACGCGCGGCGGGGCGGGGCAGGGCAGGGCAGGGCGTAACCTAGTCGTGAACGCGGGGCACGTGTGGGGTCCGTACAGACATAGACATAGCGTAACTCACACTTGGCCTGGAAGACAGAGGGCGCGCGGGGCCGGAGCTGGGCCTGGGCCTGAGTGTCGCCGTACCTGTGATTGACACCCAAGCGGTGAGTAATTGCGCACAGGTAAACGGAGCGTGCGGTCATTTGAGTCGGTGACGGGCGGGTAGAATGGAATGTCCACGGAGAGGCGTTCTGTCGGAGCACGGACGTCGGTCAGGCCGCTTGGCGTCGGGGTGGTATCCAGACGATTAAAACGGAGCCCAGACGGCAGGCTGTGCAGCATCGACAACAAAGAAAAATAATTATTAACGCAGCTTGGTGCCTGTACAGTAAGTGCTCGCGCAGA
>JAKOGH010000633.1:0-23634 GCA_024811115.1 Terana coerulea | reverse complement strand
CGCAATCTATCGTCGCGCGCCGATCCCGCCGCGCCGATCCGCCGCGCCGATCCCGCCGCGCCGATCGTACGTCCGGCAGCAGTTGTGCTGGGTGTGCCCGGCGGGCGGTGCCCCCTGCGCACCAAGTTCAAGAGTAGTGTTGCCGCAGGGCAGGGCAGGGCGAGTCAGGGTGTCCGGCATCGTTCGGCATTGCCCTGGGGCACCCTGGGTTCCATGTGGCGCTCCCAGGGCAAGTCCAGGGCACCCTGGGGCGTGAGCGCCCAGCAGTGGTCAACGCGAGAAACAGACTGTAACATCCGTTGGGCTCCTGCTCAGCACTCTGAAAGGGTACCTCATGTTTATAAATATTAGCTACACTACCAAGCAATATGTTAGGTGGCTTGGTAAATTTTTTAAATTGAGTTTGTACGCTGCGAGGCTCTGTCCAAACCAATGGTGAGCACACTTTGCATCCCAAGGTGGTATGCATCGGCGAGAGAAAATTGTCAGAGCATAGAAATAGCCTTTAAACGATAGTCTGAGTCAATTTATGATATTTGAATCGAAGTTTTAGTCCACTCTACGTGCTCACAGTGGCACTGACCGTGGATAAGGTCTCCCGTCACTAAGCGCGCGTTGAGAGCTCGAGCTTTTGGCGTCTAAGACAATGCTGGTCGAAAATGACTAGAAATCGAGCCAAGCACACAACGACGCACGGGATTATTGCAAGGCTGTGTTAGAATATATCAAATATTGCTATAGAGCACTAATATGTATGTATCGTTGTATATTTGCACTCAATATAAGTAAGCCAGAGGCGAAACATGTCGAGGACACCTCTTGGAGGCTCGCACCCCAGGGTGGTCCAGGGCGACCCTGGGGCGCGCCACGAGGCTCTCAGGGTGCCCCAGGGCGCCAATGCCGAGATGCCGTCAGGGCAGGGCAGGGCATGCTCCGGGGTTGCCCTGCCCTGCGGCAACCTATTGCAAGAGAGCTCGTCCGTCGTGGGTCCCGCTCTGCGCAGGCGTGTCGCGGCCGCGCCGCCGTACGTGGCGTTTCCTGCACAGTAAGTACAGTGTAAATGCAATTTCTGGCCATGGCGTGATCTGGCCGGGTGCGAGGCGCGGAGGTCCGGCGCGCGGCCGCTGCCCAGCGCGTGTACAGACGGCTGCAGTAGCTGCAGGGTGCAGACGGGCGGGGTGCGGTGACGCGCCCGGTGACGACGCAGCGCAGGCGGGGTCGCAATTCGCAAGAGCGGGAGGAACGCGATCGCCGATGCGTCCCGATGCCTCCGGGGCCAGCGGCGCCTACCCAAGACGGCAGCGCCCGCACCTTGAACGCCGTGCCCGCGAGGGTCCTCGTGCCGTCAACGGTGCGCACCGCGGGCGGGCCCGCATCCACGACGGCAGGCGAGCTGTCGTGCGGTGAATTATCTGTCGTTCCGCATTGAATGCGCGGGTGACAGGCGGTGGAGAGGCGCGACGGGGAACGTGGTGACGTGGAATGCAGCGTGGCGAGCTGGTGACCGCCGCGCTCCCACCCACGACGAAAGGAGGATGTACGTACAGATGACCTGCCGGGCCCGCACCAGGAGTCAAGTTGAAGCTAGGCTGCCGCGAGTGCGGAGGGCGTCCGCGCGACGTCCGCCCTCCTGCTGCCCAACTGCTGCCTATCAAACGGCCTGCTGACCCGGGCGGAGTTGCTGCTCATCGGACCTACATGCCGCGATGCTGCTGGACGGCGGACGCTAGTACGCTCGTCAGGGCCAGGTACGGGTGTCTCCCCGCGAACTGAGCAGTCTGTATCGGCACTGCGCCTCGCATCGTCAGCGAACGTCGACGCCGCAACGCGTCTCCGCTCCCAGTGGCCACTGCGAGGAACCTCGAATGACAAGGAACACGGCTGATGGTCCGCGGACGGATTTATTTAATTTAATTTATGGCTGCGAGTCTGCCGCGGGCAGATGGTGGCAGACACGCTTGGACGGGAACGTGACGTACCTAAAACAATAAACGGAAGAATATGTGGGACACCTGCGGACTCGATCCGGATCCGCGATGCGTACGAGCCCCGATGGGCTAGCGCATTTATTGCCCTGATGCGCCACCATTCCTCGCGCAGGCAGTAAGAAAATACAAGACCAGTGCACGGGTCGTGGGTCGCCAGCAGAGCAAGAGATGTGGTTCGACGCAGTGTATGTAACGTACGCTTTGATAGTCGCGGCCGGACGGGTGATGAGAAGACTCATAACAAGGGTCGTATTGTCGGACGGTACAAAAACGTGGGACGGTCGCGACCGCGAGGCAGCAACGGCACGCCGTTTCACGTGACAGATGCGTGACGGGCGAGGGCAGTCACGGCGGCGGGCGCGGCGCTGGCTGCCGTGGATTCGCTGGGTGGGAGCGGCCGCGGGCGCCTGCCGGATGCGGCTAAGCACGATCGTGCTTCGATCGCAGATGTCAACGCCCGATGGGGCTGGGCAGGGCGTCCGCGCAGACGCGCGCCGCAGCCCCTGCGAGTGACGCCGGAGGCTCATTAACCCTCGCCGCCGCCAGCTCGTATAAATACACGGGCCCCCGCCGGCTCTGCTCACCGTCCCCCGTCCCCCACCCCTCTCCCCGACGGCGCCGACGACGAAGCACCTATGTTTGCCCAGTACTCCCCGCTCTTCACCTCGGGTCTTCCTTTCGGATAGCTCCCCTCTTCGTCCCGGGCCCCGTCGCCGACGAACGCCACCACCACCAAGCCCCTAAAGAAGGCTGCACATGAAAGCCTGCCGCTGACAGTCAACTCGGCGACCTTCAGCCTCTATGAAGGCGTCCCTGCCACCTCGCGCAGTGCGAGTAGCGACGAGAACACATTCTTCCTCACGTTTAAGCCTAGCCGCCGCCAGGTCGAGGAGGGTCGCTCGTTCCTGTCGCTCGACCTCGCGGACTCGATGAGCCTGCGTCGCAAGGACACGATGACAACCACCCACGGCTTCTCAGTGCCCACGTCGCCCGTGTCGTCCTTCCCAGCATTCCCGTGAGTACTCCCTTGCGCTTTGTTTTCTCCCGACCGTTCTCCACCCCGCGCATTTCGAATCCTTCGACGACTCAATTACACTTCCGCCGGCTGGGCTGCTTCGCGCACGCGGCGAATCTGCGGCTGCCGCTGCACACATTCGTCGCGTCTGCAGATCGGCTCGGACATTCCCTTTCAGCCCAGTCATCATTACGCTTCATTATGCCTGCCATTGTGCTCCCTTGACGAACACGTTCTGATTCCATCTTCCGTCCAGTGCTGTGCCGTCTTATGCGCCCTTCCGCGTGCCTTCCACTAGCTCGAATCCCCACTCAACGTAAGTCTGTGTGGCAGCTGCCTTCTTCGAGATAATTAACCTCGCTCCAGGCGCCGCTCCTCGCCAATGCTGCGACGCGGATCCCGGGAAACACTGAGCCTTCCTTCACCCAAGCCCGCGCCCTCTGCCACGCTGCCCGAGGTGCCGCGTACCCGCCGCCGTCCCTCGAACCTCACGCTGACGTTCTCGGCCTGCTTTCCCGAGGCAGGGCCGTCGTCGCCTTCGTATCACCACCGTGCGACGAACTCTGAGCCAGTGATCCTATCGCCCTCGCTCATGTCTTCGCCGACCTTCTCGTCAGACGAGCACAGGTCCTACTTCGCCGCGTTCTCCCCGTTGACTCTGCCCCTCCCACCCCGCCCCTGACCGGCGCCAGCATGGCTGATTCCCCCATCTTTGAGCCGATGAGAACCCCGCGGCGAGCCCCGCGTTGAAGGTCTCCCACTCGTTCCGCTCGGTCGCCACCGTCAACACGCGCACGCGCAACCGCTCGGCCGCGCTCGCTGCACTGGAGGGCCGCGAGCCGAGCCGGCGGCGCCCCTCTGTGCGGCGGCCGCGCAACTTCATGAGCATGAGCGATGACGAGGACGAGGACGAGAACAGCCTGCTCGTCGAGAAGCAGCTGCTGAGCGTGCTCGCGGAGGAGGAGGACGTCGTGATCCCCGCCGCGGTGCGCGCGACGGCGAAGCCGCGGGAGGAGCGACCGTCGCCGTCGCGGCGCGCGAGCAAGCGGGCGTCGAGCAGCTCGGAGCGCAGCCGCCGCCGCCGGAGCACGATCGAGTCCTTCTTCTCGCCGCTCACGAATTTCATCGACCTGCGCGACGACGAGCCTGCCGCGCGTAGCTGGCGCAGCTTCGTCCAGTTCTCCGCATGACCGCCTCACGCCCTCGCTTGTACACTATCGCTTCCTTGCTCGTCTCAATCCCTCAATCGCTTGCTCGCCGTCGTCGCACACTCGCTTGCTCTGCCACTCCGCTCCGCCACGGGCGCACGTATTTATGTGTCCGTATTTTGCTGCTGTCCCGACCCCGATCCGTCTCGCCTACTTAGAGCATTTTTAACCTCCCCGCGTACTCTACCTCGCCGCTCGCTATTGCCTTCGTGCCCGCCTCACTTGTACATTCCAACCCACACGGACCGCTCCGCATCCCCCGCATTCTTTCTGTGTTGTACCTATTGCATCCATCCCACTGTCGCTCTTGTACCATAAACGCACCACCCCGCTCCCTCGTTGCTTGACCCGTACACGGTGCTTGTCGCTTATCGCTTGTCCTCCACTGCAACCCATCCCAATCCCCAAATTGTCGTCGTCCGCAGCAGTAGTAGGAGTAGTATAGTATTGGCTACGCTGTTGGCGTAGCGTATTTGCATACACATAATGAATATGTGTGCCCCGACGGCGCGTTGGCGTCGTTCGGTATATTGAACCCTACGTTTACCTGTTTGAAGACGGGGCATTGAGTGGCCGAGGCGAGTCTCACGGTGAGGACGTGCAGACAGAAGCTTGTTCGGCGGGTTGGCAGTGGCAGATGGGCGTGATCCCCGCAAGATGCCCGTGCAAGTCCCGCGACGCTGTGGTTCGACCTCGCAGAGATGCATTTGTGTGTCCGCTGAATGGATGTCGTGCAGGCAGCGTACGCCAGAACTGCATTGGCAACTTGGACCACGCGAGCTCGTGACTTACGACCTCAGGCTACTGCATCTCGCACCGCTGCAAACAGCACGTACATACTCACAACATCTACACATCAAGCAAGCGTGGCGAGCCCTGGATGAGATGCACGCCTGTGCGCCCGCCGCGCCTCCACTATCTCATATAGATCTCATGTAGCTCTCATAGCCCACACCGCCGCACCGCAGCCCTGCGCACACTCGGGCAGCCCAGCCCATCGCGTTGCCAGTGCTGAGTGCACGATGCGGGCGCGCTGGCAGATGCAGATGCAGACGCAGATGTCATAACCCGCTGATCCACGGCGCCTGCCCAGCCAGAACATGATCGCAAGCACAGACTGCCGGCCCTCACCCACACCCACACCAACAGACTGCGCTGCGATGCGGGGACGGCGCGGCGGTCTGGACGCTGTGTGCTCAGATCCCACATACATAGCCTGCATTCCGCCAGCTATGCACCTCATTATCGCCAGCCATCGCGCGTCCCGGACGCCCTGGATGTCTGGATGCCAGGGTGATGGAGGGAGGGCTCCGACGCCGCACGGACCTCGCAGGCAGGCAGCCAGCAGACAGGGGCCGTGATGTCGACGGTGTGGGAAGCGATGTGTGTTTGCGTTGGACGCGCGGCGGGGCGGGGCAGGGCAGGGCAGGGCGTAACCTAGTCGTGAACGCGGGGCACGTGTGGGGTGCGTACACACATAGACATAGCGTAACTCACACTTGGCCTGGAAGACAGAGGGCGCGCGGGGCCGGCGCTGGGCCTGGGCCTGAGTGTCGCCGTACTTGTGATTGACACCCAAGCGGCGAGTAATTGCGCACAGGTAAACGGAGTGTGCGGTCATTTGACTCGGTGACGGGCGGGTAGAATGGAATGTCCATGGAGAGGCGTTCTGTCGGAGCACGGACGTCGGTCAGGCCGCTTGGCGTCGGGGTGGTATCCAGACGATTAAAACGGAGCCCAGACGGCAGGTTGTGCAGCATCGACAACAAAGAAAAATAATTATTAACGCAGCTTGGTGCCTGTACAGTAAGTGCTCGCGCAGACACCATCAAAGCGGAGGCAACGGTCGCCGACATTGGGGGCAAATATTCTGCGCGAATGCTCATTAACGGCTGTTGGCCCGTAGAGATCGAGGTGTCTCACCTTGATAGCTAACCACTAGTGCAAACAGTCGATAACATCAGTTCTGTGCACATCATATACCCGAATAAATACTCACGCGTTCCAAACACGCCGTATGCTACACAAACCCAAACGCATGCCCTCAGCCAAGCTCCCAAATCCCCGACAATGTAGGACGTACGAAGAGATGGTGGCACGGCGCGAGGCTGTAGCTCTTGCGCGCGCCCTGCGCGAGCAGCCCGCCCGTGCGCCGCGCGAGCGCGTGCGGCTCGTGCTTCTCGTCCCCGCGCTGGCGCAGCACGGGGTCGACCGCGATCGCGTCCATGCAGATCGCGCAGTCGCCGAGGGACTGCTCCGGCGCCTCCGGGTCCGGCAGTGGCAGCGGCGGGTGGTAGTCGTACGTCTCGATGTTCGCCATCTAGGGACGGGGCGGGAGAGTGAGTTACAGTGAAGGATAGGTTGTAGCAGGAGGCAACGTACGCCTCGAGGTAAGAAGAACGTAGGGCCGAAACGTCCTTGTAGGAGGATCACTGCGACCTGGAAAACATGAACAGCACCACAGTATGCACCCATCCTGACAGACGGTTAGCCGATCGGAATTCTAACCACATTGACTACCTACTCCTAGGCTCAACGTCCAATATGTTCTTCGGGCACGCCAGATAATCTGCGCGGCCGTTAATACCAGCAGCTTCAGCCATCGTTGCGGATTACTCACACGTGAGGTAGTAAAGGCGGCATACCGTCACGCCGATCAAGTACTCGGGCGTGAGCCCGCTGTCGCGCCCACGCCGCACAGAGCGGTAGATCTGCAGCGACCACATGCCGCAATACAAAATGGCGACGAAGAGAAGCGGCATCGACAACACGATGACCAACCGAAAAACGACCAACAAGAAGAATGATATGATGGCCCCTGAAATCAACACGCCCTTCAGCATACAGAGGGCTGGGGAAGGAATCAATGGAACTCACATAGCCTGGCTGATGGGTCACTTCGGATGTGATCCCACAGATATCGAAGTGGGCCAGGCCGTCCTTCATTCGCCGGTGGCGTGGTCGTAATCGTAGGGGTGGCGGAGCACTTGGCGCCTCTGGGTCATTGGAAGCACTTTCTGCATTCGGAGAAGGGGTTTGGGGAGCAGGTGCAGGAGCGGGTGGGGAGGCGCCGGTCTTGGAGGGGTGGGCCTGACATCCTCAGAAGCCTGTATCTGGCCGATGATGATGGAGAATTGCTGTTAGAAGGACCATTAGCAGTTGTTGCTATAGTGCGGAGCGCATACATACAGCCTCCTGAACAAACAGGATGCAGGCCAGACCGGCAGGAGCCAGCACGGCTATGGACGTTCGCCCGTCGGCCAAGATCGCGAGCGTAACATGCTATACAGTGTGTTAGGCTGGTTACGGCTTGTAAGCAGCGATAGCTACTAACCCCGACAAAGGAGACTGCGTCGATCAGACTTTGGACGATAAATGGGTAGCGGGATACCCTGGCGAGGCCCGCAGCCGATTGACTGCGGGATGCTTGACGAACATGAAGGAGTAAGAGAACTAGATTGACTAATGTGGACAATCCGGCATCTGAAATGTCACATTAATATCTGTAGCGAGAGGTATACCAACAAACACGTACAAGATGTAATCTTGCGGAACAGGGTTTGAGACCTGAGAGTTGTGTAAATGAGACGCAAGCTTTCGAGCTTCCGGGATATGTACTCACTTCATTCCCTCGACGTCTGGAAGTACGTAAAGTATGCCGCAGTCCTGGCTCACGAGAACACCACTAAACTTCATTTCAGGCGGATGAAGGGTGGTGACTCCAGTCGGCTCGTCAATCTCATGCTCGAGTTCGTCCAACACAATTTGAGGAATATTGCTTTGATGGATCTGTGCGAAGAATTGGAACGAGCACTCGGTCTTCGGGCCTTCATCTGCTTGACCTTGTCAGTTATCTCGGAAAGAGCGGAGAGGATGTAGGTTTGCGTACCATCCGAGTTCTCGACGACAGCGCCAGTCTCAATCTTTTCCTTGAACTTTATAGCCCTTGAGATCATCTCCGCTTCGACTACATGCGCTGTCTCATTCAGGCGAGCGGGCGGGGCGAGCATAGGAACATTGCGGATGTCTATGCCATGTCTACGAAGAGAGCCACGACCACTTAGTACTGCAGTCGTGAGAGATGTGCGTTAACTTACACCTACCCACTTGGCTCAGCGAAAGCATATATAGTACCGTTGGATATAAAATGTATCCCATCAATCTCCAGCCGTAGTTCCTCTGATGTCTCGGGGTCCGTGAGGTCAATCTTTCCCTATGATTCACCTTTATGGTCATTGAGGGCTGCGCATATGGCTAACGGACTCACGCGTATCGCAGCAGCATCCTTTGACAAGTCTGGGTGCTCACTTTCCGACCAAAGCAGCTTATCCCCAAAGCTGATGGACACCTTGTCCGAGCGCGACCAGTTCCAGCCGCCTAACCGTGTAGCCAGCTCAGTCGCATTTGTCAGATTCGCGTGGGCGACGAGGTTGTCCGCGAGCTCAAACCATGGCGGAGGCAAAGCATCGGTAACGTTGGTCTCCAAGTGCGTCAAATTATGGAACCGGACGTCGCCGTGCCAGAAGCCGGTAAGGTTGGCGTAGTACGACGCAGACTGGGGATCGAGTCGCGAGCCAAAGGTCATGAAGTGCTGAACCAGTGGCATGATAGCAGTATCTTGCACTGGCTAACGGGCATGTTAACAAGCGCCATACATACGAACGCGACACAGACTGACGAGCGTGAAGTTGTCGACCGCTGTCCCATTAAGCCACGCAGAGAAATTCGCTATCTGCTGGCCAATGATAGATAGAGTGTCGGCATATTGGCTTCGGTTTTCAATTTCTGCGCTTTGGTTGTTCGTGACTATGAAGAGCACGAAGGATATGAAGAGGAATGAGGGCAGCACGCCGCGTGGCCGGCGCGGCGTCGCGTCGCCTGGAGTATTCCCCCGCTCAGCATCGGCGGGCTCTGGGATATCCGGCATGGCATGAGATGCTCAAATGAATCTATAACAAGAGACAGGGTACTTGACACGAATGCGGAGGTGCAGGTACTTCGTGGTGGTGGTAAGAGGTAAGGATTGTAGTAGCGCCCAGTATGACGGAGAAGGCGGCTGCTGCGCGCCGACGTTCACTCAAAAAGGATATTCCCGACGCTGGGTACCCAAACTAATTATTGCAAAGCAGAGTACAATTACAAGGCTTAGCGTAGCCTATGAGCCTTTTCCAGATTCCTCCTGTACTGCTGGATCATCTCGACACTGATCATCTTGAGGTCCCAGCGGTCCGCAAATGCCCTGAGGTCGTCCCTTCGCATCATGGTGCCTTGCTCATCCTCGTTCACCAAGTTCACATAGTACACCTGCGTGCGGGAGGTTCGTAAGAGCACACAGATCTACACCAGATTCAGTGTGCCCTGGCCGGGTCAGGACCCCGCCCGGTCTTGCTCGCAGCGGGACCATGTGTCCTGGTCGAGATAGCGAAGCCGGAGTCGTATGTGGTGAAGCCAGTGCGCGGGCAGTCAGAGCACGGTCATGAGCGGATATACCTGTGGTTGTCCCTGCGGGGGACATGAGTGCCTGCAGGCAAGAGCAAGTAGACCTCGGACCGCGTACCGTGCTTGTAGTCCACAGTTATGGTATATGCCGTCCGATGAGGATCTTCGTTCTGCGCAACCATCATAGGTATATCGAGATCCTCCAGCCGTTCAGAAGGTAATGATATACATATATAACCACTGCAAGGCACACAGCGGTGAGGAAATGCTGTGAGTTTCCTCGGATGTGAATGAAGCGCACCTAGTATGCCGAATCATCCATGCCATCTTTTCCGTTGATACTTCACTAGCTGCGATGATCAAGTCACCCTCATTCTCCCTGCTCTCATCGTCCGCCACCACCAAGAACTCCCCACGTCCAAACGCCGCAAGAGCATCCTCCATCGAGTCGAAGGCGAATTCGGTCCGGAGGGCACATCTCGTACTTCCTGCGGGCGTGCAGTATTCTGGGGCGAAGCAGGTGCGGCAGGGATATCAGGAGAACCGTTCACCGCTGCATGGGCATGTGGCTTCAGTGCGGTTGAAGACATCTGTGCGGGTAGAGTAGGAGAAACAGCAACAGGAGCCATCGGGCGGTTCACGGGTGGTCGAGTATGGCTTGGGTAAGAGTCACTTTTGGTGCAGGCTTTGCAAATCCCGGAGGCAAGGAGAGGAAATATAAGTACCCAGATAGGATGTTACAAAGAGGACGGAGAGAAGGACATCGTGCAATTACGAGACATGGGTATTTGAGTCAGCCGAAAGGGAAACCATGCGGATGAGAGTAAGGGGTCCTGGTGCGGCCGCTTGAAGGGAACCTCCCGCTGTCGGCTTCAAATGACCAGTGCTGACCGGAGCGCTGTTAGACGTGTTTATGATACAAGGTGGGACTGTAGAGGGACTAAAGCGGTTGAAGTCGTGTACTCGGGGCAACCGACGTTGGCGCCCCCAAACCTTGCCTGACTCAATATAGGCAGAACATGAATTCACTACAGGTTGAGGAAATTTGACTTGTACGTCTGGTTGCAGTGATTATGTAGTATACATCGCGAAGGACACTGAACTCTTCGGTACATTTATCGAGTATTCCGTATAGTCGCGCAAAGTGCTTGCGTGCAAATGAAGACAGGAGAACCTATCTCTAGTAGTGGCCGAAGACATAATAAGAGAATCCTGAGGAGGGCAATGTTAGGACGGGAAGGGTTTGTTGAATGCCGTGGGTCTGCATGTGCCAACTCGTAAGAAGAAAGTCTTCGGTGGGCGGGAGACGTTGGCCTACGGTACGCCTCGCTACAGCTGCTTGAAGCTAAGCTGGCGAAAGACGACCGCAGGATGTGACTTGAAGATGTCGGAGGAATGGGTTGAGATCCGTAAGACGAGCCATAGAAAGTTGACTTGGGCCAGATGATTTCCGAGGGCTGTATGATTCCGTCATAGTTTGCAGCTAACATAGCAGAGCCATGGTAGTTGCCCGTCAGACCCTTCTCGTTAGTGTCGCGAGGACCGATGTCACTAATTGGGGACTTTTGGTGCACGTAAGGGATACTGCTCAGCTCTACCAAGTCAGGCAACTCACCGAGTAGTGTCTCCATTTCTCCGTCCCGCATAGTTACGAGTCTCCACTGCCACCAGCACCGAGCGTGATTGCAGCCTCACGCTCTGGTCAGCGTGCCTACAAGCCGAGATGGAGACGTAGGCCCAAGTCCGAAATGCACATCCGACCAATCATGACGCTGGGAAATCGAGATATTCTGGGCATGACTGCGAGGTGCAAGGCTTCAGCATTTCTCTCATTTATTGCGAGGTTGTAGAGAGCATTATCGAGCAGTTCATACCTGCAGCCAGCGTCGAAAATAGTGGAGAGAAATGAAGAAAGGTGAGGGCGAAGGAGAAAGTGCGAGGAAGGGCGCCGGGCAGCGCTCCGAAGCGAGCCGACAATTTCCGGCGTCCAGCGAACGTTCGCCCTCAAAAAAGGCTCGACCTCGCTCTTTCCCCCTACCACCACCTCCATCCCCTCCCCGCCGGACTGGGCATCCAGGCGTAACCTAGACTTTACATTACTTTGACATACGACTAGATAATAGCATGTCTGCCATCGTGCCACCAACGAAGTGGGATGCCAGGTTAGTTTTTGAGACGCGCCTCCCCTCCGCTCAAACTGAACACCTTCATAGATTCCTTGGCCCTGTCCCCCACGACACCACTTACTACGCAAAATGCTTGCTTGGTGGTGTCCTCGCGTGTGGTATCACTCACGCCGGTATCACTCCTCTCGATGTCACAAAATGTAACATGCAGGTGCGTCCAGATCAAGTTTGACGTGTCGTATCCAACTAACCTGCCCGTAGGTCAACCCTGGCAAGTTCAACGGCCTCGTCTCAGGCCTCAAGACTATCTCCGCCGAGGAGGGTTCCCGCGGTCTCTGGAAAGGCTTCGGTCCCACCTTCATTGGCTACTCGCTTCAGGGTGCCTTCAAGTATGGTCTGTACGAGTACTTCAAGGACCTGTACATGAACCTTGCTGGTGAGGAGAACTCTGTGAAGTACAAGGGTGGTATCTGGCTCGCCGGCTCTGCCTCGGCTGAGTTCTTCGCCGATATCGCCCTGTGCCCCCTCGAAATGACCAAGGTCAAGATCCAGACCAGCCCTGCTGGTACCTTCCCCATCCCCACCTTCGCCGCCCTCGCCGAGATGCGCAGAACCGCTGTTGACACTCGCTTCCCCTTCGGCTCTCTCGTCCCTCTCTGGTCCCGCCAGGTATGTGTCTGCTGTTCTCAGTATGTCCGAAAATCTCATCATGCTCGTCTAGATCCCGTACACCATGGCCAAGTTCTTCTTCTTCGAGTACATTGTCAACCTGTTCTACAGCCGCGTCTTCACTGCCCCCAAGAACACCTACAGCAAGACCACTCAGCTCGGTGTCACCTTCGCTTCCGGCTACCTCGCCGGTGTCGTCTGCGCCATCGTGTCCCACCCCGCCGACTCTCTCGTCTCCCTCATGGGCAAGGCTGGGAACAAGGGCAAGGGTGTCGGTCAGATCGCTTCCGAGGTCGGCATCGTCAACCTCGCTACCAAGGGTCTCGGCACGCGTGTTATTATGATCGGTACCCTCACTGGTACGTCTGCCTGCTTGGATGTAGTGGATTTGGTGCTTACTTTCCCATGCAGGCTTCCAATGGTGGATCTACGACTCGTTCAAGACCGCTATGGGCATGGGTACCACTGGTGGCAAGTAAATGTGGAGATTGCAGTCGTTGATTTAGCACGTATCTCGCTCTCGCTTTCGTATCCGGCATTCGTCGCTTGTGCGTATGTAATAGACTCTTTGCGGACATACCCTTATTCGCATACAAGTACACCGTGCAAAGTGAGACTGGGACTGAGAAAGCCAGCCACGTCAGGGCGTTAGTATCTGAGTATCCGTCATCCGTCTCCGTCAATTATTCCCTTTTCCACAAAGAAGAGTTGTCACGCAGGACATGGATTGGTGGACTTGGACTCCCCCTGGCGACTTATAAGTTACAACTTCAACAAGACAGTCCTTGCACCGCTAGGACCCGAGCGACAAGGCCGTTGTAGTCGACGCGAGCAAGAGGGGGCGAAAGTCGAGCGCCCGACACGCACCTCCAATTTGCCACGAGAGATACCAAATTGATGGGGTTATAGCTCAACGAGTTTTCATCCGTTCGCCTTCGGAACTTCACAAAGCGCCCTATTATCGATGTCTGGCTATCTGAATATGACAACATTATGAGTTTACAGGGAGGCCTTGACGAGTTATTCGCAAAACTTCTTTCCCAATTTGGACAGGCAATTTTGATGTGGCGCAGCCGTGGGTATTCGCTTCTATAGGCTCAAGCATTGCACTTTCGTAATTCTGTTATACACGACCGCTCCTATTTGTGCTAGTTACGGACACGCCCATATACTTTTATGCCGAACGGAGGAGTTGTCGAGGCGCTATAGGCATTTTGATTGCAAACGGAGGTCCGTGTCAGGCGTTCGACTTTCGCGCCCCTCTTGGACGCGAGCGTTCTAATAGATCTGACATGCCAGCCCGGAAACAACATTAACAACGGCCACTCGCGGAGCAGGATATGTTAAGCTATTGCGTAGCTCGTTATCACGTTGCTTATTCCGCAGTATTGAAGTCGGTCTTCGGAATTTTGCAGACTTTTACATTGACGTCTATGTCGAAGAAGTGACTACATTATTGAGACTGGGGGTTGCCCGAGATACGCTGCATTATATAAGATGACCGGATAACGTTCTACTCAATACATTTCGTCCGTTTGTAAGTACACTCTAATTTATGTGGGCTTCGCATCTCTGAATGTCTAAACGTCTACAACGTTGTTCGTTAGCTGCTGGACTACAGAAAAAGATGATGCGTGTTCGGGCAGAATGAACAATTGCAAGGCTCGAACCAAGCCGGAGTAGGCTGGGACATCCGGCGATGGTGCAGGAGAAGGAGATGTAGTAACATCCTGAAGGGTGATAGAGCGAGAAGCAATCAGGTCTTCCAGTATTTGGAGGCACTGCGCTGCCGCTTCCCGGTCTTCCAGAAAGATGGCGTCGGCAGTCGCCATCACATAATCACTACCGTGGAAGTCTTCGTGTCGGTATGGAAAGCGCCAGCCTTCATTCTTGTGGTACCTCTCGAGAGCCTTGGCCATGGTGGGCCAGAAAGCGCCCCAACGGACGGAGGCCGTGGTAAACACGGCGGGCTTTGGCTGAGTTATACAACCCTGAAGGACGCGGAGATGGAAGTGGCACATGCGAACGTAGTCGATTTGGGCCCACTCGACCTCCCCCTTCGAACTTGTTGTCGAGGTAGAGATTGAGGACTCTCTGCAGCGAGTTTTGCACCATAGTGGTACGCTCTGCATCGAAAATGATGAGATAGGTCGCGCAACGTGAAGGGATCTAAACTCACCGTCAATTGTGGAGTTCAGTATACAGGCGTCGTACAATAGTTCGTGTAGAGTGTCCACACGATTTGCGCGGTGCATAGCATGACACCTGTAGGTTAGGTACGCGGTGCTCGTCGGGCGCAGCCACATGCGCTTGCCGAGGAAAGGACCGTCTTGTCTATGTCCGGAACGCTCCGCGAACTCCCATACGATCGTGAATACCTCCACCGAGCCGAGCTTAAATGAGCCCTCCCACACAGGACCGCTGACTTGGCAGATAAGGCTCGACAGGAGGAATCGCCAGAGATCATCGACAAGAGGGTCCTTGTTCTGAAAGATGAGCGCGTGTCTTGGATCCCTGAGGCGACTAAGTAGCCCTATCTTCCCTGCATGGCCGTGGCTCGAGTCTTCACAAATGCAGCTGGAGTACAGTGACATCATCGCGGACGGCGTTATAGCAATGCTGCTCCTGTGGTGATATACGTGGATGAGAAGGGGAGCGATAGGTACGAATTCATGTTGCTGAATACGGGCGATCTTGGAGAGGATGGCGTTCCAGGACGAAGATGTCATACAAAGTCGAAGGGCTTCTGCGCACCGACCCGTAACGTCATACTTCGAGTGGGAAAATAGGATGCACACGGCGTCATGAATCCATTCGGGCAGCGGCGCGTCGCGATTTCTGAGCTGGACCGCGATCGTATCTGCTATCACGTTGGTGAGAACCTGCCAGGCCTGGACGGTGAGAAGACGGAGGTCAGGAAAGGAGGTTATTTGCTTCTCGGGGATGCTGCTCGGTCCAAGGCGCCTCTGAACGAGGTTGGCTACGAACGCGATAATCTCCCGAGGCTGAGCTTGGGTTTGCCTCAAGACGTCGCAGATAGGTTGCAGGAGGCTGTCATCGCTCGCCATGCCGTCGACCCGAAGTAGCCAGGCGGGGTGATTATGCTCTTCTTGGATCATCGCCTCTTCCTCCGGCGCCGCCTTCTCGCTAGGGCGCTGTGGTACAGAGGAGAAGCAGAACAGCCGCTGGATGTGCCAGATAGAGTCGCGAATGGGAGGTATGAGGTGTTGCCGACCGAGGGAAGTCGCGGTCTTCAGAAGGGGAGTCTTGAAGGGGCATCGAGGTGAGCAGAGTGGCGCGATGGCGGTCGTGATAATGAGAAACCCCCATCCGCTCACAAGGGGAATGCTCGTCCACTGAACGCTCTCGTGTATGGAAGCGGTGAAAAAGCACAGTCCGATGAAAAACAGGGCCAAGCCAATCTGCAGCAGGACAGGAAGGAGACCCGCTATCTGCAAGACCTTCCACTGCTCGAGCGAAGGGGCGCGATACAAGCGCGCGCGCAAGCGTTGTTGAGGTGAGATGTAGTCGACGGCAAGATACTCGCGGAGCCATTGCTTCACGAGCATACCGAGGGATGCGGACGCCAGGCTGAAGAGTAGGCTGGCGAACCATAGCACGTTTACCCGGATTGCCGGGCGTGGGGCGACGAAGTCGGGGATGATGACGGAGGGGGTGGTAGAGTTCAGGTATCCTGAGTTCATAGAGTAGCTTTGCGTAGCGATCTGTTGCAAGAGCTGGATCATAATCGCCTCCGAGTCGGGTAGTAACGACTTGTATGATTCGATCAGGAAGGCGGTAAGAACGGCGGAGAAAAGACCAGCCTGTGGGCATATGTTCAAATTTGAATCGTATGCTGTAAGTAAATCCCCGACTTACGAAGACAAGGAGCGTATCGATATCTTCCTTTGCATCCTTGATTCTGATTTTGTCCCGACCACCAACGGCAGAGTCCAAAACGTCCCACCCGCCAGCATAGGAGGTCTACGGTTCTAGGTGAGTGTTGAGCACATCTACGTAAAGCTGCGTGTACTTACGGCTTCGGACGTGGAAGCCAACACGTCGGGTTGAACTGATTTTGACATCGTCGGATGTGGTGCAGTCGGAGTGTGCAAGGTTAATTCCAAGCGGAGTAGAGACGCTAGAGGTAAATGGCTGGGGATTTTGGGACCCAACCTCCGCCACCCTCCGCCATATGTATCTGAGTGAGCGACGGCGCTTGAACTCGGAATTCACACAACAACGCCTGCTCATCTGGGAATCTTAATGTGCCTGGCTCAGTGGCTGTTGCAACGCCACACGCCTTTGTTTCGCTGTCAGCGAAACAAAGCGCACCTGCTACATTGCAGGCGGGCAGAATTTCGGGGGGCGACGTCGCGTGTACTTGACACCGCCTGATGCAGAAATTGCAACGCTTGACGTGGCCCTCGACGTGAGCGAGTTTCATGAACAATGGTTGTAAAAGACGCTCCTGTTGAGAAGGAAAGACAATCATCAGGTACTGATCGCTTTGGAACACAACTGACCACAGCGAACCGAGAGAAGTACGGCGGACATGCGACCTGCATATTCAGGTTCTGCCACGCTGCCAACCGTGTAGGATAGCAAAATTGACAATTGGCGTCAAGCGACGGCCGCACATGTCTGCTTTCCTTGTTCAACATGAGGTCAGCTCTGTCAATCCGACTTGGAATGAGAGACTTCAAGATATTAGGTCAAAGAGAAGGGAGAGGAGAGAAAGCGACATGAGTCCGGAAGCTGCCGTCGCGATTCGCTTGCCATCACTTCAGAGGAAAGTGTAGCGCCCAAATATTTCTGGCATTCCGGGCTTTGTGCCGTAGGAGAGGCTCAGGTGATGGCCAAGTAGCAGATACATTTCGAGTATTGAGTGCATCTTTATTATCAAGCCGATTAACTATTATGCGAATATAGAAGATATGCAACAGTCTGTGTTAACCGTCCAAGCGGAATCCGCGATGCAATAGTCCAAACTAAAACTAGCGAATAAGAACCTCCGCCGTGCCCGACAACCCGCAACGCTTAGTCGGTTTGAACGTTGATCCAAGCAGAGGTGCCAGCGTATTGAAGAGCAGAGCTGGGATTACTGAAGTCGTACGGGAATGTGATGAATGACCAGATCAAGTAGCTGGTTGTGTTGGAGTAGCCGTGGTTATCGCCCGGGTAAGAGTCTGTTTCGGGAAGCTAAGCAGAGCTCGTTAGCTTGACATCAATTTGAATGATTACGAGGATAATCACTGTGGTAGTAAAGGTGAGGATGTTCTGGTCCGCAGCATAGGTGGCGCGATTCAGAACGTTGTACGGTAGAGTGTAACCGCTCGGCAGAGTGCCTTGAATCATGAAGTCGACATCCTTGGGCTGGAAACGCGCACAGGTGGAGTTATAGGTGATCGTAAAGGTCTACAAAGTGCACCAGTACGATGTGAATATATGGGAGTAAGACCATCAAGAGTGCGTACTCACATCGCCGAACTTCACTGTTTGGGGCGACACATTGACGAATCCGAAGCGTGCAGCTTCTGGGACAAATCCGCACTGGTTCGCAGCGGAAGCGAACCCGAGAGAGCTGATGATAGCGGCGAGGGAAGCGATGAAGCTGGCGCGCATGATAGTGAGATGGAGAAGTGAATGAGCTTGGAACTCTGTGGACGATGCTTGGGTGATACTTCTATACTGGCCGGACGGACGTGCTTATATACTCGAGCCGTTGGGTTCAACTAGTGAATGTATCAATGGAGCATAGGGCATCAATGACCGACGAACCGTGGCGAATGAGGGCGAATGACCCTGCGGCTCCAGGTGGCAGCAACATTACTTCCGCACACGGACGCAACCGTATCAGCAGGTGGGTGGAGGTTAGAGTAACATTTGATAAGGCTAGCCGGGCCAGGGCGGCCAGGCGCACTTCCTTCGCAGCTCATTCAACCTGCGGCGGCTCACAGCCGTTGCCGCGATGCGTTACAATAATACACAATGACAGCGACTTCCGCGGTTCCTTGTCTGGTCAGGCCCGCGGATCTTGTTCACCGAAGTGGTTGCACCGTAAAAACACCGTTCTGGTACTAGCCTGCAGGGTCCGCTGAACTCGGGTGCACTGCATAGGTCCACCGCTCGACTGCACATTCTTGTATCGACCTTCTGGGTACGTTCTGGTATGTCGGTGGCCGGGAATTCGAGTAGGATCGGTGCTCTTCGGAGCCTTGCCAAAACGAGACCAGAAGGCGAGAGCGGGCTCTGCACGCCGCGACCGCAATCGAGACTCGCGGCAGACATCTTAAAGCGACTTGGGATAGATGCTGCATACGAGAGTCCGTGAATATACGGATATTTGTCAAGAGGGGTACGCTGAATCAGAGCGGCATAGTGAGAGTCGTGAAAGAACAAAGGCTGCAGGAAATGGCTGCAGTGTTCGGATCGACTGGTCCTGAAATAATGCAACTCAGCACCACCATATTAGGCTTGTCAGCGATCTCCGCTTGAATATGGCGCGTTGAACTTCTCAAGAGCACCAGCCAGGGCACGACAAGGGGGTGCTGGCAAGCTAGCGCTGACGACAACCCATGCTCGGGTGCTCGCTCTGTACCAGGGGTCCAGGCATAAACGCCCATTAGATTAGATGAGATAACTGCAGCGCGCTTTGCTGATTACATTCTCGCCATCTTTTTATTTTTATTTTTATTTTTTATTTTTACTCCAAATTGTATTTAAAGTGCAGGGAACATGCCCTATGCTACACATGTGAGACCTAGGCATGGGCGCGGCTTTGAAGGAACCAATCCAGTCGGTTTAAGAAAATGGTAAGCCTTTCACGAGCTTTCTCAGTCGCGGCAAGAGGTTGCCCCCTTCCGTTCGTAGAAGTCGGCCTGAGTTTCCGGACATCCGGTCCCCGCGGGAGTCACCCCCGGTTCGCAGAGCCATCCCGGCAAAGAAAGCGCGCAGCGCGATAAGCACAAAAGCATGTCGCCACACAAGTGATAATGCAGATGCGCGCCGGCCCGATAGAAGCTAAGGTGAGAATATCGAGTGCACAGACACGACACGAGTTTGCACTCAGCCAGAGCGGCAGTACAGGTGGTCTCAAGCAGTTGCGCTATGGGTCGGGGTCTTCCCTTCCCTGCGCTCTTTGGCCTTCTGGTATTTCTTCCGGTTTGCCTTAAGCGCGTGCTTTAGGTAATAAGAGAAGACCTCCTTTCCCATGATGTCAGTGTACATGCCCTGGGGCTGCATGACGCTCTCAATATTGTCCTTGTGTTTGCAACGAGATTTCTTGTCTTTGTCTCTCTCCCGTATCCACTTGTCTTCCGACTTGTGTTGAGGAGATAGAACTTCTTTTGACAACATGTTGGTCTGCTGTCAATATGATTGTGCGCGTCCACTTGTGGGGCAAGTGGAACAGCAGGTCATCCGGATGATCAGATGCCCACTGCCGCGCAGCTGTATTGGATGACACTTCCTTCCTTCTCTGAATAGAAGCGGAGGGGGTGCCTGTTGATTCTTGCACCAGGCACCTCTCCGTCTTTGAACGTGACAACTTCGTGCCAGCCGAAGACTTTGTGGGTCGCCTTACTACTGTTTGGGCCATGGCGCTGACGCCGCCACGCCTAAAAGCGCTCTTTGCGCTCAATTGTGACCTGTCAGATGAATTCATCCTCCCGGTCCCATGAGTCAACGTTTAGCCATCAGACACCTGTGCAAATGTCTCCGTGTCGATCAATAGCATTCGTATAAGGTCGCCCCACTCAAACGTTGCCACCAACGGATTGAGATATAGAAATATGGCGATGTCCGCCATGTCGAGGCAGTTCTCCTTATTTTGTAAGTGAAGCTGTTTGCCTGCAGCAATTAGCTCGAGCCGTTCTGCTCGGGTATTATCCGAGGGGTTTGTGAAGCCTGATCCAAAACGGGCACTCGTAGAGGATGTGCCATCGTGTTTCAAACTTTGGGTGGTCGGTGTCGCATGGGCAGTACAACGGCCCGGGTTTGGGCGTCTATTTGCTCACATCATCTCTGTCGGTTTCCTATTTGCCGTGCTTCATCCGGAACTCCCGTGAGGAAAGTGTCCGATGATGAAGCGCGTCAGTCTAGAGTAGAACTTTGTTTTGTTCCCAAAGTTCCTTAACGCCCAGTGGCGTTTTGGCATGTTTGAGAAGAGAGCATGCTCATCCTTCTCGACCAGGAGGTTTACCCCTCTCGGTATTTGATGCCCTTATCCGAGCCTTCCAGCTCGCGTATAGCATGCTCAGAAAGTCTTTGTTTCGCCACGGAATGTGATGTATAGGTAGGCTGATTCATTTCGGCACCCTCTTTAGCGAGTTTGTCGACTGCATCAGCCTCGGAGTGTAGGTCAGTGACATGTTCCATGTGATAATGGGACGGCTGCCACACGACTGCAAGACGGCGTGTAGGAAACCAGCTCTGGTTGAGCCATTCCGAAGTGCTTCACATACCCGATAGATTCCATCTGACTGGAATCATTTTTCGCTTTCAGGATGGCAATGCCTGCCACCCTTGTTATTCACAAATGTAGTAAGTGACTCATACTTGTAACCCCTTTCTCGGTGCTTGAGGGGAATGTATGGTCTATGATTATTCTCAGGAGTCTAGCCCATGCGTGGTAGTCTAGGTCTCTCTGTTTAAACGTCTGGTAGAGGTCGTCTTCCGACTCCTTCACAGCACGAAGTATGCCCCGATATAGGGCTTGCATCTCAGCGTCAAACACAGTCACTTGGCCACAGGGCCAATTGTGCTGCGCCATAACGTCGGCATCGAAGAGGGCAGGCCGGTGTTTGCCCTTCAAATCAAGCAGGCAGTATGCCGCTCCGGTGGAGGGCACGCCCGTCTGCTTGTCTTTCAACATTGATCTGTCTGTGAACAGGATCATGTTCTCATCTTTGGTGGCCGCTTGCATTTGGAGTTCTGCAAACTGCTTGTACCACTCACTGAACCCTGCTGCACCCTTTTGGGGATGAGCCTGGGCTTTTGTCATTCCAGTTCACACCGGTCAGTCCGTAGATCTGAACGATAGTGTCATCTGGGCCATCCATGGTGGCTGAGTTGTTGCGATCTTTGAGATCTCAGATGCGGTTGCCTGGCATGCTCTGGTTAGAGAGCGGCAATCTATCCTCATGAGAGAGTTCCATGAGGGTTTCGATGTGGTCGATGGGCGTTTGTTTGAATCGCTTCTTGGCCTTTTTGGTGGTCGGTCACACGCGCCTATATGGAGCGTGGCCCAGATCGCCTTCTCATTTACCACCTTCTTTCCGCTCATGTAGGCAAGGATAGGGTGGCTTTCCGGAAGTGTGCGTGCACGAATGCAGGCTTTCTTCATTTGTTTGGTCACGAGCTGCTTGATGGGAAGCAATCCCGCGAACATTCCCATCCTCCCACGGGGGTGGTTTTGAAGGCTCCAGTGATCCATCGTATTGCTACGTTTTGGACTCGCTGGATAGCTTCGTAGATTTTGTAGTTACTTCGCGTATACAGGGACCACCATAACTGTGCTCCGTAGAGTATCACAGGGACGACGTTGGAGATGTAAAGTCTCCGTTTATGGATGGGTGAAAGCCCGCGCTCGGACGTGCCCAGCATTCCGAGCGCCAGCGATGGTGCTCACGCTCTTATTGCAGTAGAATTCTATGTGGTGCTTCCGAGAGCTTTGGGTCCAGCATGAACCCAAAGTACCTCATAAAGGGTTTAGGTTTGATGTTGATTTCTTTCCGGCCCAGTCACGGTACCGTCGATCGAGATTGGTCATCACTAGTTTTCCGCATTTGCCACGCATGATGTGCCATCCGGATGCAATTTTAAACACGAAGCGGCGGGCCAAGGGGCTGGGCTCCTTATCGGGAACCTTCCATTTCCATGGATGTCTGTTCCCACGGAAATGCATCAACTCAGTTTGTCCTCCTCGAATTGAAGTCCGAGAGCAAACAGCCTGGATAGCATGATCATCAGGACCTTCTTTGATTTTCAAAATGTTGATCTCTAGCTGGGTCTCCCCTTTCGCGGAGCTCAGAAGGTCTGGTGACTATGTGGAAGAGGCCATCATCCACGTAGAACTGCAGTGTGACGCCAATGGTGGCAGTGTTTTTGGCTCCGAGTGCCGCAATCATGCTGTAAATTGCAGGCACGATGTATATGTTTATTAGGATGGGGCGAGAGCGCTGAGCCCTGGCCTACTCCAACCGAGAAGTCCACCAGATCAGTAACAATGCCATTGATCAGGAACGATATTTGCCGCCCTTCGAGGTATGACTCGAAGAACTTGCATAAGAGCGAAGAGAACCCTGCGCTTGAGGATGTACACAAGCGTTGCATAGTCCACTGATGGGAAGAACTGGGAGATGTCCATGAGAAGGACAGAGCTCTCGAGATCTTGATTCCATCCTTTTTGATGTTGTGTGTGAGACAGACACCGGCATTGGTTACTTCGCTGCATAGCTCCTCCGAATTAGGAGGGATGCAGCACTCCATACTTCTAACATTCAAACTGCATGCGCTTGGCGATGCACTTCTCAAGCAGTTTCCCAAGCAGTTCAGGAAGAACTATTAGGCGATAGGCCTTTGCTACCGAGTAGTCTGGCTTATTGGGTTTGGGAATGATGACCGTGCGTGATTCCTTAAGTTTGGTGGGCATGACTCCGACATGATGCACACACCGAAAAACCAGGTTATCATATCAAGAACGGACTGGTCCGGCGTCGCGCTTGGTGTACGTGGACTTGTCTTCTCTAGTCTTCTCGTCCTCATTAGGTTCGAGGATGATCTTCTTTAGCCAGAACCACGATGCGTAGTCTGGGCCTGAGGCAGAGAAGTTGCTTATATCTTTCAGCACCTCCTCTACTTCGGCCGCGGATATTGGCAGGTACTGCCATTCGCAACCTCTCAGTAGGCATGATCAATGAAGGTTATGCCGTCTGCTGATGTGGGTTTGCATGCCCGTTTAGTGAATTGGTCTTGTAGGACTTCTGCCAATTTAGCGGGTTCAAACGGGGTTTCCGTCTCTGTCCTTGATACTTTGATTGGTGCTCTGCTTCGTGGTTTTGTCCACGCCGGCAGCATCTCAGACCTTGCTTGGATGCATGGCGCCTATTTTGGTTTCAAAATGGCCGCGTTTGGCGTTTCTGAGGGTCGCATGCTGCTGATTCTCAGATTCGTGTACTTCCTCGCGC
>JAKOGH010000627.1:0-11164 GCA_024811115.1 Terana coerulea | reverse complement strand
CTAACCCGAGATCTCCTCGTCCGCCTACAAAATTCTGCTCCCGCGATGACCTGGGAAGACGCGCCTCGCCCATGCGGCCTCGCACACCAAACGCGCGGCCTCGGGAGTGTACTGCGAGGGGTAAAAACGCGATATCGCCGTTGGCGGCTGTACCTGTCCTCGAGCTCGACGTTTTCTGGCTCGCGCACACGACGGCTACACAGAAACGTCAGTTGCAGGTCAGTACCACCAGCACTCGCCAAGATATCGCATAAACTCACCAAATATTCAATGTTGCAGACGTCTCCCCCGGCGTGTCGCGTCCAAACACGCTCGGCTCGGTGCGCCGATAGCGCTCTGACTATGCCGACACTGGGGCGCCTCGGCCGCCCGCCCCTCGGTCGCGGGACGCATTTCTGTTGCGGAACGGCGAACGCGAGCCGGCAGATGGCGTGGACGGTCAGCGGCGACGCGGCGCTACCCGACGAATCACATTTAGGTGAGTACACGAACATCTCGCTCCGGAATCTCAGGAAACTCACCCTCGGCCCCTACAGATCTGTGTCTCGTCCCGTGCACAGACGTCACGGCCGCACGGCGTCGTGTGCGCGTACGCACGGCGACGAGACCCCCGCCGGCGGACGGCGATACGTTGCGGAACGGCGAAATTCGCCCCGGCCTTCACCGCAGCCGTCGCCCCATCGTCGCGCACGCACCGCGCACCGCGCGCCTGCCCGTCCACGGCGTCCGGCGACGTGCACCACGAACAGCCCCGCACGTCGGTCACCGGACGGCGATCTGTTGCGGAACGACCAAATCCGCGGTCGCCCGACCGACGAGTGCCGTCCGCGCGCGTCCCGCGGCGGCGGCGTGCAGCGGGGCCATCGCGACCTTGGCGACGCGGCGCCGACGACGTGCGTGCGTCAGGATCTCGGTCGCGGGACGCCGATCTAGCGTAGAACGGCAAAACTCGACCATCAACATGACGGCCGGGGCATTCGCACGACGTCCAACACCATCGCTTGCGCGTGAGGAGGCGACGCCGCCAACACGCCTGCGCGACGACCTCTGTCGCGGGAAGCCTATCCATTGCGGAACGGCGAAATGGACACTTGACGCGGCGGCGCTGTGGGGAAACGGATGCCTGGTCAGTGCGAACGGTTCAATCCTGGTAAACATGAATACTCACCTCAGTCGCGTGGGCTGGGCAGGCCTTTCTCTTCTCATGCGACCCTCGCCCCGCCTTCCGCTGGGCACATAACCAGTGCGCTCGCGGGACGCCGTTCTATCGTGGAACGACCAAGGGGATCCGCGACCGACCCGGCAGAGAGACCAAGACGACGACGACGAGACCTCGCAGGGCCCTCGCGGGCCCTGCTCGGGGACGAGGAGCCCCCGTCGATGTGACTCTCATAGACGTCGTCGAACCCCAGGACGTCGTACGCGGCGGCACTCCGCAGCGCATTGACAAAATCCCGGCGGGGGACGCGTCGTTTGCACCTAAAACTGAGAATGCGGGCGTCTACCGTATGTCAGCCCAAAAGGCCTCCGTCACAAGAATGTCGTGCATACCTCCGTCGCCGCCGCCGCCCCTGCCGCTTCCTGGAGAGACGAGCACGGTGAAGACTCAAGCGACCCTTGTCCCGCCTTCCGCTGGACACAACTAGTGCGCGCGTACTCGCTCGCGGGACGCCGTTCTATCGCAGAACGACCAAGGGGATCCGCAACCGACCCGGCAGAGACCAAGACGACGACGACGAGACCTCGCAGGGCCCTCGCGGGCCCTGCTCTGGGGACGAGGAGCCCTCGTCGATAGTCGTCGTCGAACCCCAGGACGTCGCACGCGGCGGCATCCCGCAGCGCATTGACAAAATCCCGGCGGGGACGCGTCGTTTGCACCTAAAACTGAGAATGCGGGCGTCTACCGTATGTCAGCCCGAACGGCCTCCGTCACAAGAATGTCGTGCGTCCCTGCGTCCCCGCCGCCGCCCCTGCCGCTTGCTGGAGAGACGAGCACGGTGAAGAAGAGACCTCGCAGGGCCCTCGCGGGCCCTGCTCGGGGATGAGGAGCCCTCGTCGGTGTGGCTGCCAGAGTCGCCGTCGAACCGCGGGACGTCGTACGCGGCGGCATCCTGTAGCGCATTGACAAAATCCCCGCGCGGGAGGCGTCGTTTTCGCCTGGAAACGAGAACACGGGCGTCTATCGCATGTCAGCCCAAAAGGCCTCCGTCACAAGAATGTCGTGCGTCCCTGCGTCCCCGCCGCCGCCCCTGCCGCTTCCTGGAGAGACGAGCACGGTGAAGAAGAGACCTCGCAGGGCCCTCACGGGCCCTGCTCGTGGACGAGGAGCCCTCGTCGGTGTGGCTGCCAGAGTCGCCGTCGAACCGCGGGACGTCGTACGCGGCGGCATCCTGTAGCGCATTGACAAAATCCCCGCGCGGGAGGCGTCGTTTTCGCCTGGAAACGAGAATACGGGCGTCTATCGCATGTCAGCCCAAAAGGCCTCTGCAGCATGAGTTTCGGGCTCACCGACGTCGCTGCACTCGCCCTGGTCATCTCCGCGGCCGTATCCTGGGGTTGCGATGCTTGACGAGATCGAAAGCGAGGATACGCCCGCGCGTCGAGAGTACACGGGCACGGCGTCCTGCGCTCTCTAGGCATGTTGCTTGCAGGCATGCCGCTTGACGCACGGCTATCTTTTGCTAGACGGCGTACCGACCGTCGTCGCCGTGCCCTGGGAACGCGCCTAGATGGCTTGTTCGGCGGGCATCGAATGATCGTCTCGTCCGCGCTCGAGCGCGCCAAGTCGTAAACAACGGGCCCTCTGTCCAGGGCCCCCAACATCAAATCTCGTGCGCGACGGCCTTGCGCTGCGGAACGACGTCGTCAGCTCCAGTAAATAGCAGCGAGACGGTGCCGCGAGGCATCACGGCCCTCGAAGTGTACATACCTATGTCGATGCGCCGTCCGCTGTGCCTCGCCCGCCGCATGTGCTCGTCACCCTCTCGCCGCTCTCCCTCCAGGCACGACGTCGGCGCAGGCCTTTAAACCTGCCGACAACGCCCCGGTCGCCGGGACGCTATCCATTGTGTCTTTGCAACTTGCGCGCAGGACGCGCTTCCATCGACGCGCTCTTCTGGCGGCTCATGCGCGTCGGAGCTTATGTGCGCGGAACAAGCTTGAGGTCTGCATGTGTCAGCCATGCACGGAACGAGACAGGGGCCATTGAACTCACTGTCAACTTGGGACTTTGCCTTGCTCGTCTTGTTGGCCTTTTGAGCATAGAGTGATGAAGTGGGACAATATATTGTGTGCAGAATTGATGTTGGTTAGAATGTGCAGAGAATTGGTGGGTTTGTGTGAAGGGCAAGATGGGTAGACTCAAGGAGGGCTTACGAAGCTAGGGCATGGCAGGACTTGACCCTGGAGGCACGGAAAATGCGTGGCCTCAACTGTCGGGACGCAGGCATGGAAACCGGGAGGCGCTATTTTGAAGCTGGATCAGAATCAGAGGAAACACTACGGCATGCAGGTATGAGGTGGGGTAGGCGATGTCTCGAGCTGGCACCTCGAGACGTGTGCAACTGACCAAAATCTGATCATCAGTTTCAGCTCCCTGGAATATTGTCCCACGTAAATATGCCTCCGGCCATACCAACACAGGCTGGCTGAACTGTACAGTTCAGCCAAGCTGAGCTGGTATGGCCGAAGACTATTCAGTTAAACCAATCTGTATTAACAGTTTCCTGTCTGGAGTCTGTATTCAAAGGTACAAGCCTTCAAGGCAGTCTGGGGCCCATCAGCTCTGATGTTCTGCAGATCAACGGAGAAGGTGCGCACTGCCGCTGGGTGAAGCAGAAGTCCCACGCAAGATTGTTCCGTTCTCTTGTGACGCAAAGGGTCATTGCCGCTGCCAAGCGCGTGCCTTGGCTACGACGCAGTCAGATGGACCAAACAGGATGCAACATCCGATAGCGGCGCTTTCACAGTGCCGGCCGCAGGGTCTCGATGCTTGTTGCTCAGTAAGAAACTCATTGTCATATTAACGGAGCTTCCTTCTGATGTTTGTATTCCAGTTTGCGAAGCCCGAACGTGAGAACAACATGTAAATGGTGCGTCAGAAAACACGCCCGGTCCTCTGCTGTATTTTGCTACACTCCAGACAGCTTGCTGACATGCAGACAGCTTAAGTAAATATTTTGTAGCCTGGTTCAGTGCGAGATATCAGCTGCTTGTAGAATGTACTGAAAGCGAAATTTCTCACCTAGGATTAGTTGCGTGAGAGATGAATGTGCGTTGGCTTGCAAGCGTCCGGATTTTGCGAAAATTGCCACAATTTTCGACGCTGACGTGAACAAAGTCGGAAGGCGTGGAAGCTGCCCATGGATTTGAGTCCAAGCAAGCCAGAGTTTGGGACGATCGCAAATACCAGGATTTCGCCGGAAAGTGGCCAAAGATGGCAAGCCATCAGCGCCACAAAGAAGAAGCATGCTCAGCGCTCAGCGCCCTCACAGCGCCCTGCGTCGTTCGCGCTCGACCTTGTCTCCGCCCACGACATGGCCTGCTCAACACTCTTGCTTCACATATTTTTGGCGCCAATCTTGTGACATTGGCATGTGAGTATCATCTGCGCCTTTTTTCAGTGCTTGGTTTTTTCCTCAGACGTCGAGTTCACGCTCGACTTGCGCGGCAGGCTTGCTGAAGCCTACAAAATAGGAGTGACGTCCCACCAAGGCCAGGCGAGCCGACACGAATTGAGGGTCTCGTTTAGCCGAGGTGCGCGTGCTATTTGGATACTGAATGTACCTGGATGCTGACAGTCCGTGGAGTCATGCTAGAAGCCTTCCCGCACGGTCTGGGCGGTTTGCTCAAGCGAGCCTTCCGACGGATGGACCTCGTAACGCAAGCGCAAGCTCACGGCATGCCGTGATGGAGCGCGCGCTCTAGAAGATGTGCGATCAAATCGCTGTGCTGGGGCGACAACGAAGAGACAGCCGAACTCGATTTCGGCCCATTCTTTGTTACTGTCCCACTCAGCCTTTGGAGCGTTCCGGGCGTGCGGATACGACGTGGGAAACAGGGGTCAGAGACGTGACAGGTCGGAGGGTTGGAGAGGCCGAAAGTGCCGGGCTTGAGGGTATAAAAGACGCGAGGGGGACGGCTGAAAACCGCATCCTCTCCTCCTCCTCCTCCATTCCTCTCATTCCCTTATCCTCACCTTTGTAATTCAGCGCTTGCCTTTATTTCCGCTCTCCCCAGCTGTCCCTTACTATGCCACTCGCACTTTCGCCTTCCCCTCGCCGTCCAGGGCACTGCCCCGCTCGTTCCCCGCGTCGTTCCCACTGCCCCGAAAACGCCCAAGTAGGGCAATCATTGAATGGTAAGTGTGAGCTTGTGCGTTGGTATTGGCCCGCAAGCTGACTCTGAATTTCGTTTAGAGCGGCTCTCACATTCATCTGTGCTCGGGATATTGCGTGCAGATTGCGCCTCGTTGTTGCGATACTATACGGCCGAGGTGAGTACTGACCGTCTTCTCATGTCCGTATATCTGCTAATTGAAGCGCCCATATTTAGCCGCTTCGTCCATCGACATACCACGTGAGTTATCTCCTTAGTCTCGTCGAACCGCGCACTTATGCCATCGTCCCATACAGACCGTCGTCGCATGGTGTGCATGTCATTTCCCACTCGCTCGTCGCGTCGAGCGGGCGTCATCCCAGGGACGTTGGTATGTACCGAGACAATTGACCGCTTTGTAATGGACTAATCAAATGGCTTCAGCAGAGAGCGAAGCTGTGGTAAATACGTGGCCAGTCCATGTAATTAACTGCGAGCTGCTCGGACGGACACTAAACGAATGTTAATAGGATCTATACTGCTTTACTGCGGCCGCGCCGTGGCAGAGTGCCAGCGACTGAGTACGTGGTCCCTTTTACTGTGCGGCCGCCGGCTACTGACTTCATCTACCCAGGTAAATACATTCTGTAAGGGTCATTGCCGGACTTGCTACAAAGCGGCCGGTAGGCTCGATACGCCGTTGGCGTCTACCGCTCGAGGCGACGCGGCCCATCACGATCTGGGATCCCGAGGCCGCCGCGATTGCAAAATATCATCACGCTATGCACGCCATTTCCCACTCACTCGTCGCGTAGGACAGCGCGTCGCATGAGATCCAGGTATATATTCAGTACTATTGATTACATGTCAGTCACTAACGAGACCTTACTATAGGGTACAAGCCACAGGCTACGAACGCGCGACTGCGACTCTAGGTAATTACTGTCACGTTTTAATTATGCTTACATTACGAACGGGAATTACTGGGACGCCAGCGAATACTATAACACTGTACTGCCCGGCTCCGCCGCTAGTACAGTGTAAGTAAGTAACTACTAGTGGCAGTCATTGTACAGGTGCGCGATCGTTACTACAAGCTTCCTACAATTACTGATCAGGCATACACAGTCGTTCTATAGTATCGAGAGCACATTCTATGTGCCTTACGAACGCCGGTTCAAGCTGCACCTACCGTGCTGACCGCTGGCGAGAAGCAGGCTTCGTCCATCGACATACCTCTCATGCAACTCCCCATGCGCAACATTCAGGTAATGTCCTCTGAGGTTATGTCACACGGCTCGTACTGACCTTGTATATGTAGACAGATACTCTATCTCCTTGCGGCGCCAATCTACCATGTCTTCGCGCATCTGCGGCGATGTTGGATTCAGCTCGCGAGGGTTTGTTGGGCCTCGCTGCGGCGCAGACTCCGTGAGAGTCTGCCGTCCGCCGGTATATATGTCTGTCATATGGTACGTCTTGTAGTATCTATGATACATCACGTCGCTCATAAACCCGTCGTTTCAGCACGTTCATAATTGGTACTCGCAACCTCGGCTCTTGACGCCGAGACTCAAACACAAACTCGGACTCGGGCAACACGTAGGACGCAGGCGGCGTGTTCGTGCTGCCGACGACCATCTGGCCGCAGGCTCACTCCCAGCTCAATGTGAGGCCATGGTACACATTATTATGCCACTGCCTATGTTCCGAGCGCATGCTAACCTTAACCTTACCGCCCCAGTAGATGAGTGCACTCCGTCGTTGTAGGCGTTCGTCGTCAACTACGATGGGATCCGTACGGGTCATGGGTAAGTATCCGCTATTGTCTAACAGCATTATACGCCCTGACCGACAACTGACTAGTGTTTACGCCGTTGTAATCCACCGAGACTGTGCCGACCGGCGCGTCCCACCACCACTCCTCGCAATGTACATGGAGCCGGTTCAGCAATGCTATCACGTATCTGGCGACGCTCCCCTCAGCCATATCTTGGTCCTTACTTCTGGTTGTTATCTGTAGGTAAGCTGAGCTGGTCTTATTGATACGAGCACATATGACCGGTATGCTAACGACCTTTGACCACCACTCCTCGCAATGTACCGAGCAGATGCTGTATCAGTAGCACTTATCTGTATATAAGTCGGCTGGTATAATCACATGCTGTCTATATAGCTCGAGTCCGCATGATACGAGAGTGGACCACTGACCCTGTTCTGTAGCTATGCCAGTAACATATACTCTGAAGATTAATCACGGTAAGAGATTTCGGGAGTGGTCTTATAGCAGAATGGATCGCTCACGTGCTCTGGTTTACAGGTCCCTTAATCCAGCATGGGTGACGGCGAACAACGCGCACGCCGTGTATGTGTTACAATAACAAATTGATCTTATATACATAAGTACGTCGTTCTATTGCGCTCGTTTCATATATGGATTCTAAATGAGCTATAGAGCCGGATTCATTTCTCTGCACTTGGTTGACTTGGGGCTTTCGCACGCGAGGTGGCATGCCTTGTCCCCTAGCAGGTATGTCAAACACTTGATTGTTATTATTCACGCTATTGATGTACAGTGTATGTGTTTATTTCATTAGCCCTGCATTTATCTCCTCGCGTTGAATTAGGCGCATGCCGTTACGGTGCCCGACTACTAGATTGCCGTACGTCAGTACTGGGCGTACAGAGGGCTGTACGTGAGTTTTGCTTACTTTCGTGTTCGTGACGAAGCTCATGGCTCTCGCTCGTAGCCACATTGCCTCATAAGCTTGTATGTGCGGCGGTTTAATATGGCGCAAGCGTGCGCAGTGCCCACACCCATAGCGACTGCATTTGCAGCGAGCGTTCCGCGTATCTCTGCTAGGCATTGAGTTTTGTGCGTCGCGCTCTCTGGCGACTCGCGCTCATGGCTAGCGACGCCGGTGAGCGAGCGTGAGTCGAGCACGTCTTTAACGTCACCATGGAGTCGGCTTCCCCTCGTCTCGTGTGTTCGTTCCGCTCTGAGACGTCGTCCACTACTGCGGTGCGTCATTATTTCTGTTCTCCGAGGCCGGGCAGGCTAACATATATGGTGTCCGCGTTTTCGTTTGTAGGCGATAACATCCTTTCTGCTAGGACTACGGCTGGGCACGATGCTGCCTTGCTTTGCTGGCGAAGACATCGCTCGACTCTGCGACTGGCCTTCACGGCTGGCTGCTCACCGAGCAGTCTCACCGGAGCCTGCGGGGCCTGCTCGTCCACGTTGTCGCCCCGCCGCGCAACAGCGTGTGCTGGGCAATGTGCTGCGTGGCGGAGCAGCCCTTGTCAGGCAGGCACATGCTCGGCGGCTTTGCCGCGCTCAATTTCTCTGCTCTCGTATGTCTCTGGTTTCTCGTTCTTGGGGTTTGGCTGATGCTTTGCATGTGGGCAGGCGCGCCAGCCGACGCGTGCTGCCTTGCTCTCGCCGACCCGGTGTGCAACGGCGCAAGCGGCGTGCGCACACGCGCGCAGTGGACACGGCCACACCGTGCCGCCGCTGTGCGGTGCCCGTGGTGTCTGCCGCAGCGACTCGGCCCGTCGCTTTCTCTCGTGCGGTGCGTACATCCTTTCAGCTGGACTTCTTGTGCCCGCGCGCGCATTCAGCGTCGAGACCCTTCCTGCTCAACGGTGTCTGTAGTGTCTTATTGAGTACACAAGCGGTCAAGGCGGGGTGAACGAGGCTTACAGAGGAAGCCGCTGCGATGTGACGTCGAGCGCGACCGCTGGACGCGGAGAGCAGCGTGCGCTGTCGGCGAGTTGGAACCGACGCCAAAGGCGACGAATGCGCCATGCGCCGCCGCCGAACGGACGGGATTCTGATCCATGGGTGAATGGCGGTCGAGGCCTGGGTGATATGCGCATGAGCACTGGGCGGCGTTCGGGTCGGTGCGGGCGTGGTCGGCCAGGCGAGTGTCCCATCGTATCGCCGTGCGTTTGCCCGGGCTGATGAATGGAGTGGCGGCGGCGTGTCGGCGCAGATCGTCGGATGGCAGGCAGTACCATGCTGCCGGCGACGGCTACGGAGCCTCGGACGGACGAGGCGGGGCAATGACGGCGAGTGAGCGGACTGGAACGAGATGAAATGAGTCATGGTCAAGGGCAAACTATGTGTGCGCGCGTACCAAATTGGGCGCAAGCCCACTCGCTGCACGGCGTCCGGGCGAGGTGCGCAGTCGCCTGACGGCACCGCGCATAGTTGTCGTGCCCTGGTCACGCATCAAAGCGTCGAGACGCGTGGTGTCCCTGCCCTGGACGGTCGGTGGGCGTGAGCTGGGTCAGGGTTGAAGACGGCGGTGAACAACCGGCAAGGGGCGCGTGGACTGTCTTGGCACGTAAGCCCGGGAATCTTGATGGGGAAAAGCACAGATACGTGCGCTGTTGTGGTTCAGACGCATGTGCGAGAGCCATGAGAGGCAGGACATGTCGGGTCTGTTGGCTGGATGTCGGTGAGCTCTGCCTTTGCCTTCTTGTAAGTTGCTGCTCTCAGATTTTGCATGGACGCTGCGCTTACCTTCCTGCACTTGAATCTAACAAAGGCTTTGGTGCCCGTCGACTTTGTGGCTGTGAGCACACCTCGCCTTGCTTCTGGCAATGCGGTCGAGGAGCAGGACACCGGAAGTCGAGTTACGCGCGTACGGACTTGAAACGCGACACGTGCACCCTTCATAGAATATTGCGTTGGCACACAAAAGCCCAAGGCGGTCAGACACGGTGTACGTGGCGGGGAGGTCGAGAGCAGGGCGGTCTCTTCCCGAGGGATGGGCGGGACGTGCGGTCGCCGCAGCAGCCGGTGCACCCGGTGGATCGACGCCATGTTCGAGCGCCGCACTCGCGCATGCTTTCACACAAGTCGTGAGGTGTCTGTTGCGACGGGACGGCTTGCACACAGTCGCGAGGGGGCGATGAAGCGGGGCGTCGGTGCGATGGGACTTGGCTGGTGGGCTGGCGAGTTCAGGTTGGCCTGTCGCGCGCAGCACACGACGAGGGCATGCGAAATGCGTGCGGCGTGTGCCAACATGAGATACGACGCGATGTGAGGCGTCGAATGGGACGGGACACGAGTGTGCGAATGGGCAAGGGAGAGGGGATGGGAGAGAGCGGGAGAGCTGCGTGAGCGCCAAGGGCTCGACGCCACAAAGGAGAAGCGCACCCAGTCCAGCTGTGCAGAGGCTGCCCCAAGGCTGCGTTCTGCACCGCACTGGCTCTTTCACCGCGGTCGAGTAAACAAGAATGGCTGGTAAACAAATATATTTGTGTTTGTATCTACACATGATCATATTATGTACATCGTTCCGTCGACGCCCCTCTCCTCATTCGGATCGCACCACTGCGTCTTGCGCCCCTGCAGCACGCCGCCGCGCTGCACCTTCACGCAGGTCAGCGAGGCCGCAACCGAAACAGACCTGGCCCGACGCGCAAAGGAAAACTACGAGTAGCTTGAGAACCTACCGCTTCGCGAACCACCACGGCCCCCGCCGCGACCTCCACCCCGTCCACCACCATAGCCTCCGCCACGGCCACGATCACCGTAGTCTCCACGGCCTCCCTCGCGCCCACCACCGCCGCCGTAACCTCCATCGCGTCCGCCGCCGCCGCCGTAGCCTCCACGACCGCCACTGCGTGGGCTAAACCCGCCACGTCCACCACCACCGCCTCCACCTCGTCCACCCCCAAATCCAGCGTTGCTCTCTCTGCGGGGTGTCGCATAGTCGACCCTCAGGAGGCGACCGTCAACCTCTTGTTCCGCGAGGCCTTCGTACGCGCTCTTCGCGCTGCTGAGGTCCTCGAACTCGACGTAGCCGAAGCCCTTGGGCTGACCGGTTTCGCGGTC
>JAKOGH010000625.1:0-10019 GCA_024811115.1 Terana coerulea | reverse complement strand
GGGACTGACATACGACTCGGCGGTTCATGCTGCGGTCAATGTCTACGATACCTATCGGTCAGTATATTACGAGATAAGCAATTAGTTTTTACTCACGTACACTGACGCTTGAACGACGAGTCACTGTGACGGACTCAATCGACTTGACAGGCAGGACTGATATATGAGGCGGGAGATGCTGCAAACACTGACCACACTAGAACATTGAGTAAGCATTCAGCCACAAGCACATTGTACAAGAGGTGCTTACTGCGGTACATTGCGAGGAGTGGTGGTCATAACTGTTGGTAAGTACACCCGAGACAGGGAAGTATCGGACGTACCTAATCAGAGACAAGTACGCCGCAGCGTCGGTGCTCATCTATGTTTGACTTGTCTCGCAAGGCGGCGGCCAGCCTCCGTAGGGTCGGACGGCATTCCAGAATCCTAGTTCACAGACCATACAGTGGGGTTAAGGTCAGGATGTGCGGACGGGATGGGCGGATGCAAACAGGCACATATCAACGTCCGGGTGTGTGAACAGTAACCGGCGAGTCTGGCCGCTGTGCACGCTGAGTCCCAGGTTGCACTCGTGACAGATCCCAGTGACGCCTGCCGGCATTTTGGTGCGCACGGACAAGACTACACGAGCGCCCTGGCATTGGCGTACGGTCAGTCGGCTCAGAGCTGCGTGTCTAGACAGTCGCATAGTTAGTAACCTATCTATCTCCTCTGTACAAGGTGGACGACGTACTTGGTGTGATCAAACAGGAAATGGGAGGTTGGTAGCCTCAGCGGTCTCGCTACAACCACACCTCTGGGTCTGGGTAGGGTTTCTCCAGTTGCAGAGAGACGGGAGACGGTTCAGTGTACCTACCAAAACAAATAAGATTAGTCGGTGTGTGATTGATGTGTGCAGACCAAACATACCTGGCCGCGAGCTGAATCACCACATAGCCTGAGCGTACGCGGCGTGAATGTATCTGAGCATGGACGCTCCGCGTTTAGCTGGTATTCGCGTTAGCACAACGAAATGGAATCCCTAGTTAGATTGAGTTTACCTTTGATATCCAATGAGTCGTGCGCCGCAACATCAATACCCCTAACCTATCCCGAGAGAGCTGGTAACGATGTCAATAAATAGGTTAGCGCTGCGGTCAATCTATCCAGTGAACTGCAGACGTACCTCGTTGGTTTAATCAATACCTATTGACATTGCGCAGCCAATGCTGGCCATTTCCCTAGCACCCCAAACAGCCAATCGTAAGCCGTACCCGGGGCTTGAGTGCATCCGTACATCTTGTAGCTATCCTGTCTGTAGTTTCTGATATAGATGCTAAGATGCGTAGCAAATTCTCACGTCAATACATTAAAAAGGAGGTTGTATTTGAGTAGGCTTACCCAAGTTTTCGTTCTGCTCATCTTGATTGATATACCGTGACAGCAAAAACTTCGATTGGTCACGCCTGAGCTGGTGACAATGTCAAAGGGTCGGTCAGTATTACAGCCAGTCTATTTGCGGAGTCACATGCACACCTTAGCAATTTGATAGATAATGTCTCGCCTTATGCCGTGCGCAGCCGGTGCCGACCACTCCGACGTTAGCTTGCTGAGCGGCCGCTTGTAAGTCATACATGGAGCGGGTGTGGGATATGTTCGTCTTATCGCTATATGGCATGTAGCTTTGTATGTGGTACTGAAATAGTCAGTATTCCGGTCAATGCCCTCAGCAGTCAACAGATGACTCACCTGGGGGTTCGGAATGTTGGCGAGAACAGTCACACCCCAGCATTGTCAGCTCTGTCCAGATTTTGGAGAACACCATGCCGGCGATGGTGTGCTATTCGTGGTGATCAGAAATAATTCAATGCGAGTATCATCGGCCAGAGCACGACCAACTTACTATCCAGTGAGACTGTCGGCGGCCTACTAGAGTAGCGGGTTTGTAGTTGCGCCGTCCATACAGCGAGCATGTAATTTGAAAAGCCCTGGTACGGCAGGGGGTACTTGGGTATGGCAGCGGATAAGACCCTGCTCAGAGCAAATAGGTTCGCGTTAGTAATGGTTATCAGAAATCCCTAACAGAAGTAAAGCGCACCTTTCGAGACATTGAGTCCTATCAAAAAGCGCCGGTAGCATGGTCAGAGAACTGGCGATGCTGGGATATACTGCCGACTGACCGGGGAACGCTGAGGACGAGGAATAGACCGCCGTCGTTGTCGTACTCGTGCAGCAACGCATCGAGAACGTTGCGTCGGTCGTTTGGCTTCGCATAGTGGAGTGGAAAGCATGAGAAGCATGGAGAGGAGAGGAGAAGTGGAGAGGTGTGAAGGGGGAGAGGAAAAGCGAAGGGAGGAAGAGAATGTCGATACTAAGGCTGTTTGCTCACCGCTTTATACGTCCTGACAAGCCACCTCTCCCACGCTACACCCTCTCGGAACGCCCTTCCGTGCGTCCCCTCGCATCTCCGGTGTCTCCGTGCGTCGTCATCCGGCTGGCGAGGCGAGACCGACGCGAACGCGAATGCTGCCTAGCGTGCAGATTCCGCCCTCGTTTCCACTCCAACCGCACGGAATTCTGTTTGCCGACATCAGCGCGCACTATATCTTGACGCCCCGGGGGCCGAACGTGCCTGCTTGACGAAGCCTAGGTCGGTGAATGTGCAAGCGTGACGTGAAGTCCCGAACGGCGGTTGCGTCCATTTCTGCGTAGTGCCGCGTGCGGGATGCCGTCAGGTTCCAGAGTGTGTGGAGCTGACCACTCACACGTAATACCCTCGCTCCCATACCACACGCCGGTCTCTGTCCCCCGTCCTCTCCTGCTCACCCAGCAGCCCGACGTCTGTTCTCCACCGTCTCCAAGGCCTCCTATGCTTGAATCATGCAAACACTGTATAACTCAGTGTCGCATGGATATTTGCTGTGAACTGGTAAATGGCCGCAGTAAGCGCCAGATGGAAGGGAAGGAGATTTGGACTCAAGTGGTGCAGGTGGGAGGTCGTGGCGAAGGAGAGGGCGTTGGACGCGTGCAACTACGACAAGCGCTGACTTTGTGGCGTCCGGAAAACGCCCGAACAGCCGACGGCCCGACTCTCGGCCAATTTTGGTCCTCCCGACGCCCGCCCTCGCTTGCTGACCGTGTCACGCCTGTGCTTCCAGAGGCCGCCGTTGTCTCTTCCTAATATCTCCTCGGGTGCGAAATCACTGAGCATGACAAGTTGTTTTGTAAATGGATAACTTGCGAGAGCCTACTTGTCAACTCGATAGACACAATACGAGCGGGACATAAACATTGACCTGACACACCAGAGGCCTGTTTCTCCTCACTTGTGCATGGTGTTAAAGGTGAGTCACCAGAGTCAGTGCCTGTAACCGCCAAACTTGTGCTGACTTGGAAACCGCCTAGACCCTCAACCCTCGGCGTCACGTACACGTCGCAGTGCTGATACGTCCCACGGGGTTCGCGCCCTGCATTGGTTGGCGACCGCTAAAATGGTGTACAAGGAATAGCTGAGATTTGCTGCAGATTCCGGCAACAGATGACTGTCCAGACGCCTACCTTGGCGTAACTTTGGCTGTCCCACGCACTCCGACAGGTGACAGGTGCCACATCAGAGCAAGCAGCTTGTATTCACAGTCGTTCACAGAGTGCTGGATGCCTACAAATGATAATGAGACACACATATTCACTATGTTCAGAGAAACCTACTCCAGCTGACATGGCTTCAATTGGATCACGGGAAAGTGTATATCATCCATGTTTCGGGAGCAGGCCTGGACGCCGCAGACCTGTACACGTAAAGCGCATCAGTACCCTTGTTCCCATGCTCAGAAATAGTTGCACTAGACAGACTGATGTGATGCCACATCAATGTTTCTAGCCAGGCTTACGACCTTCGGGTAACAACGGCACCGGGACCATCGGCAAATGTGCTGCCAGCACACTTGCCAGTTGTCCTGGTGAGGCTTGACCACATTCCACGTCCTCCCCGAGAACGGCGTGGCCTTCATGCCCATTTCCCATTTCCTGGTCGCCAGCGTTGTTGCCAATCCATGAGCCCGACACATGCCGCCGCCGCCACTGGAAGTCCTGGATCCTGTTGCGCCGCCGCGCCCGATTCATCCGTTTTCGCTGCGTCCCATGCCCAGCGCATCCATTTGCCATACCGCCACTGAAAGAGCAAGGCCGCCGTCAATGCAAGGAGACCGTTTTAGGGGCATTGGTTGCTGTCCAGGTAAGCCCAGTCTCCTGGTCTCGCGGTCCAGCAGGCTGACCACCACCACGGACGTGACCTTTAAACATGATTGGTCCATTTCAGTGCATTTCCTGCCCTCGTTGCAGCTGGACGGCTAAAGATCCAGCCGTTGTTCTCTGCATTCGCCTCGACGCGGGCTGCCGAGATCCTCCGTAGACGATGCATGGTTGACCGGCGATGACGGCGGTGAGTGTGCCGTCCTCCTCGTCGCACGCTTCCTTTGGTGCGCAAGGCGCCGCGCGACGCAGCCTACCCATCGGCGACCCGGGGCGCCACTTCCAGGGCCGCGTTCAAGTTCATGGCGACGCCGTCCGCCGACCCGGGGCACTGCTTCCCAGGCCGGCAGGAAGTTACTTGTGCGCGTGTAGCGCGTACGCCGGTACGTCCTTTCGCACGTTCGCGCGGCCGTCTAGCTGACACTTGCCAGACGCCCTTGGATGCCCGCGTGAAGCCGAAACAACGTTACTCGTCCCAGAGACTTGTCGACCCGCGGCGGGATGCCGCCGCGGGCGTGTGCCCGCATGCGAGTACGACGCGAGGGGTCGAGTCCTACGCGACGGCAGTGGCGTGCACGCCGCAGGCCTGCGGGGCCGACGCGTCAACAGCATGTTGCGAGGGCCAGGTACGCATGTTTTCCATTCGAACAGGCCGTCTGGCTGAGATTTATTAGACGCCCGTCCACACGAAGGGCGAGTGCAAACGACGCACCTCGTTGCGGGATTTGGTCAGCCCGCTGCGGGATGCCGCCGCGAGTCCGGGGTGTGCGACGGCGCCGCCACGACGACGACATCGGCGGGCTGCCGTCCGTCGAGCAGGGCTCGCAGAGCCCTGCGAGACCCTGGCTTCACGTTGGGGTGCACCACCCTTCGACGAAGACGCCACGTAGCGAGCTCTTGCGATCGGCCTCTCCGCGATGGCCATGGGGACTGCTACGCGTCCGCACGCACGAAGACGCAGCGGACCGTGTGCTTACACGCCGACTCGTCTCGGTACGCTCGTTGCCTGCCTTGCAGAGGCCGTTTCCGCTGACATTCGTTAGACGCCCGCATATTCATCGGCAGGTCAAAATGCGGGGCCCCGTGGCGAGATTTTGTCAATCCGTCGTGGGATGCCGCCGCGTTCCCCGCTGGACGATGTCCTGGCGCCCTCCGATACGAACCCCGCCGCGAAGACGACGGCGGCCGAGCAGGGCGCGAAGAGCCCTGCGAGCCCCTTCGCCCGCGGTCTGTTTGACGAATATGCTGTGTATCGACGTCCCGCGGCCGGGGTCTTCCGACGTGGCCATGACGACACACCGCGGGTGCGGCTGGCTGCCGTCGACGCGCGTTGTTTGCAGAGGTCGCGATGGTACCGACGCGTGAGGGGAAGGTGCGCACGTCGGCAGGGCCTGCTTTCCACGGCTGCCGCTGCCGCCTGCTGGCTTTCCCTGGATCGCTGCTGTCAAAATGGCGAGGGAGGTGTGCCGACGGCGCCGAGGCGACGTATCGCGGTCCCGCAAGCGAGGGTGCCGCGGCGGACGCCGTCCGAGGCGTGATTGCGGACGCTGTGAGACGACAGATCCTCGTCCGGCAAGCAAGAGTCGACGCTGAGTGTACAGGCGTCTTGGCGGCGGTCGCCGTCGTTGACGCGCCTTGGTGCGAGGACAGTCCCACGGCCATAGCGTACCAAGGTGGCGATGCGTAGGCTGATATCACGACGGATCGACGTCCGCCGAGCGGGACGCCGCGCAGGTCTTCCTGTCGAGCCCGTGTGTGGTCCCGGCCTTGACTGCTGCTGTCTTTTAAATGCGCCGAGGCAACGTATGGCCGTCCCGCGAGCGAAGGCACGACGACGGACGCCGTAGAAGACGACTCGAGGGCGTAGAAACGGCGTGCAGCGGCGCAAGCAAGTCATGACGCCGCCGGTCGAGACGTGGCGTGGCGTGGCGTGGTCGTGAACGCTTCGACACGACGTATCTTCGTCCGGCGAGCGAGGGTCCAAGGGTGAAGACGGGGGCCGCTTGGGGATGTCTCTATGTATTCACTTCCGCAAGCACAGGCCGGCCGACTGGCGAGTCCTGCACCGCACCGAGTCGGTCAGCGCGCGGACAGTCAGACAGACGAACGCGAACGCGCCTTTGTCTGCGAGCTTTCATGGGCGAAGACGGGGCGGTTGAGCGAAGTCGCGCTGTATCGAGCTCCCGCGAGCAAGGGCCAGACTGAGACAGCCGACGGAATCTACCACCCACCCACAATGCCGGTCAGCACGCGAGAAGTCAGGTCGACGAGTCTGCGCGCACCTTTACGCCTGACCCGTCCTGTGCAGCAGCCGCCTCCGAGTCGCCCGCACACCAGGCGTTCTTCCAGCAACCCAGGAGCCCGCAGACGAGGCCGTTTCAGCACGCGAGGAAAGGAGCAGCAGTGCACAGGCGCACTCGCCGAAGAGCTTGAGCTTGAGTCCAGTCCTGGTTTTGGCGCGAGACGAGACAAGTCCAGCTGACGTGCGCCAGTACCGAGTACCGACAGTCAAGACGGGAAGGACGTGAAGGACAGACTGGTGGCGGTGGAGGAGAGAGCACGGACGGGCGGTTGGGGAAAGCGTGATGGGAGCGTCGGCCAATCCGGACGCGACGAGATTAGATGGCCTGAGTCTGCTGAGATCGCCCCCGTGGCCCACCCCATGACTGCAGGAGCCCTTAGTGCTCTACAGCACCCAAAACACGCCCTCTCGTCTTTTTAGATAGCACAAAACACTCCAACAGGGCGGACCTCTGTCCGTCCGATCCACCGCAGGCGCCCGCCCGATCGCGATCGACGCACGCCGCAGTGATCGCTGTCCCCTGCTGCACGAACGCCACACCGTCCTACCCATAATCGTGTGACTACTTCCCAAAGAAGATCAAAGCGGCTTCAATGATGTATGTGCTGACAACAGTTGAAGTGTAACCTCTTCGGTACCGCTGATCTCCATTCATCAGAATGCTGGACCAAGATCGAGAGCCGTCGTCTCAGCGTCACCAGGCAGTATAAGTGTATGCTCGGTGCTAGTCCATCCGACCCCATATCTTCGCCATGGAGGTCCCGCAAGCGCTGCACGCGTTCGACCTGAGGGCCTTGGCCGGAATCCCTGTTGTCGCCCTGCTGCTCTTCTACTTGGTTCCTTACCTCACTGACGACCTCGGACTGCTCCGCTTCCCTGGACCTCTGCTCGCCAAGCTCTCCACGACATGGTTCGCCGCGCTCAGCTACAAGCGGGACATTAGCCCCATCATCCATTGCATGCACGAAAAATACGGTACAGGCCAGTTTCCTCGCAAACATCTAACCTCGGCTCAGTATTGTCTTTTGTGTCTCAGGGCCGTTCGTGCGCATCAGCCCCGACCACGTCTCGATCGCGGACCCGGAGGCGTTCCATGCCATCTACGGGCACGCCTCGCGCGCGCCCAAGGGCCACCTCTACAACACCTTCTCGCAGTTCGGCCGCAAGACGAGCGTGTTCACGACGCGCTCGCGCGAGGACCACAGCCGGAAGCGCAAGTACACCGCCCACATGTTCTCCGCGAAGAGCGTCGAGGAGTTCGAGCCCGTCATCGGCGACCACCAGCACCGCCTCGTGCGCCGCTTCGACGCGCTGTGCGAGGACGGCAGGCAGGGTCGGGACGGCACGGCGGGGACGTGCAGCTGGAAGGCCGGAAAGGGTTATGTGTGGTTCAACGCCCTTCCCTGTATGTTCATAAGCTGGCTGCCAATACGAACCACATACTCATAGTCATCTGCGCAGGGTACAACTTCTTGACGTTCGACATCATTGGTATCTAATCAACACGCGACCTCATCTCCCATCCTAACCGAATTGAACACAGGTGACCTGGCCTTCGGCACGTCCTTCGGCATGCTCGAGTCCGCGCAGGACGCCGCGCCCATCGTGCTCGACGAGAAGGCGACGATGGGCGCGTACGGCCAGGAGGGCTTCCACGCCCAGGTCAGCATGGCGCCCGCGGTCAAGATCGTGAACGAGGCGACGGCGCTCAACTTCTTCCTCGGCTGCCTGCCCGCGTACTGCCGCCCGTGGCTGCTGCGCATCCCCGCCCTCAAGGAGTCCGTCGGCTCGCGCCGCGCGATCGGGACGATGGCGGTGACGGCGGTGTCGCGGCGGCTCGCGGGCGGCGCGCCGCGCGCGGATTTCCTCTCGAAGCTCATCGCGGCGACGGACGAGACGGGCGAGCGGCTCGACGCGGACGAGCTCAGCGCGGAGTCGCTCACGCTGCTCGTCGCCGGCTCGGACTCGACCTCCAAGTACGTCCCTTCTTCCTCCCCCTCTGCGCGTCCCGACAGCGCTGAGTACCTAGCACCTCCCGCGCAGCTCCCTCGGCGCGATCACGCACTTCCTCGCACGCAACCAGGCCGCGCAGGCGCAGCTGCAGGCCGAGCTCGACCGCGCGCTCGGGCCCGTCGACACCGACGCGGCCAGCGCGGACGTCGTCGCGCCGTACGCGCGCGTGAAGCACATCCAGTACCTCCAGGACTGCATCAACGAGGGCCTGCGCGTGCACTGCACGATCGGCATCGGCCTCCCGCGCGAGGTCCCCGCCGGCGGGCTCACCGTCGCCGGCCGCGCGCTCGCGCCCGGCACGCAGGTCTCGAGCCCGATCTACAGCTTGCACCGGGTGCGCGAGGTGTGGGGCGCGGACGCGGACGCGTTCGACCCTGGCGCTGGGCGCGCGGCGACCGCGCGCAGATGCAGCGCTGCTTCGCGCCGTTCTCCGTCGGCCCGCGCGCGTGCATGGGCCGCAACCTCGCGCAGATGGAGCTCACCATCTTCGTCGCCACGCTCTTCCACCGCTACCACTTTGTGCTGCCCGAGGCGAACCAGGAGGTGCGCCGTGCGCTTTCGTGTCTTTCGGCGCGTGACGTGCTGACCAGCGTCCGTTCAGCTCGAGGTGTACGAGGGGTTCATGAGGAAGCCGGTTTCTGCGCCGATTGGCGTAAAGCGCCGCGTCTGAGACATTGTACCTTAGACAGGCTTGGAATAGAACATGGATGTGGAAAGTTCCCACGCCACGTTTGAGGCTGAAAATAAACGTTTGTCGCCACAAAGGCCCGGTGCATCGAGTGATTCATGCTCTCTCGGTCATATCCAACACGTCGAACCAGCCGCGAGTCGAGCAGAAGATATCAAGAGGGAGGATATGATTGAATTGTATAAAGTACAGGTGCTTTTGTTTAATTGCAGAATACAAATACAAACATATCGATGATTACTACTGTACTGTTAGTTACAGATATTGGAAGACAGGTATCGCGGCGTCGGAAGTAACTGAATGGCAGCTTACACCTCGAACGCATCGCTCTGCCAGCCGGGCTTCTGCTTCTCGACCTCCGCCTTCTGCTGCACCGTGTCCTTGAAGCTCTTCACCTTCTGGTAGCCCTCCTTGACCGCATCCCCGCGTCGCCCGCCTCCTTCGCGCGCTCGCCGACGGACACCGCCGTCTGCTGCGCGCTCGCGGCGACCTCGTCCATCGACGTCCAAGCTGCGCGCGACGCGCTCCTTGACGGGCCCGAGAACGTGCCCTTCGGCCCACGCTCTCGCCACTCAGGATCTGCGGCTCCGCGCCCATCGCGAACACGGCGTCCGCGCGAGTTGCCCGTGTCCTTGATGAGGCCGGTGCCCGTCGCCTTCCAGCCCTGGAGCAGCCCGCCCTGGCCGCGGCTGAGCTTGCCGAGCTCGCTCCACGCGCCCGCGACGAGCGCCGCGCCGCGCGGGAGGCCCGCGTCCTGAAGACCTCCGCGCGGTTGCCAACGTCCCA
>JAKOGH010000624.1:0-19730 GCA_024811115.1 Terana coerulea | reverse complement strand
TGCCCTCAAAGATTTAGAGGTCAACCTTCTGCCAAAGAATCGAAGACCGAGCAAGTGGTGGTGGGAAGGCAAAGCTCGCGCTTCTTCCTACGCAGCAGCGTCGGCCAGTGGCAGCCCGCAGCATCCTGGAGCACTGGAGGACCGACCGTGAATGCTTCCTGAACAATGTCTGCTGCGACGCGGTGGACAGAGGCGGCGGGATCAGAGGTCGGGCAAGAAGGCGGAGAGGCAGGAGGGAGGAGGGGCAGGGAGCGACACTGGCACTATATACCGATGGCTCGGGAACCGTCCCAGCCAATCGGGTCGCCCCAACAATGGGCGCCGGAGCCCGTGCCCGGCGCGGGCCCGGGCGCTCCCGCATTGCCCGGCGCTCGACACGCTTTCCACCGCGAAATCGGCGAGGGCGTTGTGTTTCACGCTTCTGCCTCACAGTTTATAGCATGACGGGCACAGCGAAGGCCCTCTGCGCACCCGAATACTCTCTGCGCGCGAGGGCGCAGTCGCCCTTCATTTTCGCGGTATGTGACGCGGAATGATTCGCCGCATGGACGCCCGCCGCCCTGCCCTTCCTCTGCAGAAGCCCGCCCGGGCGCGTCTGGCAGGGATAATTGGCAGCGCGCATCACGAAGGCAGCAAGCAAGGCCATGGCTGATGCGCCCTGGCGTTCTGATCCCCAGCTCCTGCGCGTTCTCGGCGGGGTGCTGAGCAGGAGAGATCACGCCCGGGCGACGCGCGCCGCTGCTGCACTAGTACAGCGGCCCCTTCGTGTGCGAGACAGCAGCGAGGAAGGTGTTTCCGGCGGGGGCGGGCCGCGCGGCGGCGCGAGCACAGATGTGAGTGAGACGCGCGCTGGGATCAGTGGAATCTGTCCAGCTGGACGCGTTCTGCCCATGGTCTGCTGCCATCACGTCAACGTCGAACACCGCAACTGATACTTTCACACTCTCCATCAGTTACGACGACTACGGATCCCGTGCAACAGCCCCGTACTGAAATAACCCAAGTATACATGCATCCAGGGATTCCAAGGGGCGAACGACCCACCCCGGGTCCAGAGGCAGTACACGTTTGATACTTCCCCGACGCGCATCGCGGTTTAGGCTTGAATGTGTATTGCGCGCACCAGTAAGTACCATCAGCACTCGTCAGACCGCAGCATTCACAAGCCCAGTGTAGCGTACCCAGTGTGGAACTCAGACGCGGAGTGAGTGCACAGAGCACAGCGTTGGCGTCGGTGCCTGCTGACGTCCGTGCAGGGCTGCCGTTCATATCCACGCTGATCCCGCGCGTCCATCACGCTTAGGGTTCTGTCGCCGCCACGCGCGGAGCCACGCGCTAGTGTCTCCGTGCGCAGAGGTGAGGTGACTGAGACCGTCTTCGGGCAGGGCGGCGGCCTCGCCGCAGGCCAGCGAGGTGCGCGACACTGTGCCCGCCGTGTACGATACGCTCGCATGCCGCCGCGTCAAGGCACATGCAAAGCCTAGCATGCTCGGCTCCGCTGCAGTCTATGAAGGTGCATGCCGGCGTGTGTCGCCTTTCTGGATGCCGCTCGTGTCAGACGACCGCCCGTTCGAGGAAAGGAAACTGCGCGGTGTCATGTCCGCTGCTTCGCAAGGTTTCATCCCGTAAGGTGGGATGAGCCCTGAGGCGGAAGTCTCTGGGCGCTGCGGGCGTCCTCGTGCTCCCAGCGGCACTGCCAGCCAGGTAAAGTGGCAGCGCATCCTCGCTTGATGTAATAACATCCTCCTACTGCAGAGGCACGGACACCGGGCACTCCTGGTCTCGCCAGAGATGATCCAAGCCCTCCACATGAGACCGACTCCGAACTCGGATACGTTGTGGCGGACCGCGGCGTATCTTTCACGCCCATCCGCGAGTGCGCGCGGTGCTCGCCATCCCGACGCTCCTCGACGCCTGGATCTTCGCAAGTTGCAACGACGACTGTATGGTATGCACACCGGCCGTGCCGCAGCGCTGCCAGTCGACGCGGCGGCTAACGCAGCGCGTGCCAGCCTAATGACACCTTCTCCCGGTGGGGCCGTACGCTATCGGAACGCCCAGCGCAATTGAGAGCCTGGCAGCGGATCGGCCCTGGCTGTACAGTGCACCATTCTCCGTGCGTGGCTTCTGTCCCTGTGCGGTACGATTGCCTCTTACTCATTTGGCAGTGCAGCAGGCATTCAGGCTCACTGCCCCGGCAGGCGCGATCAGCAGAGGATGGTGGTGGCGTTGCGGCAGCCGATGCCGCTCAATTCGGCGGGCATGCTTCTAGCGCTTTGTCTTACTGAACGACGGGTCTCTCATGGCGCGATTTCCAAAGATACACGCAGTATACACTATCTCCTACACGATTCTTACGGTCCACCACCCTGCTGTTCCGGGTTAATGAGTGTCGGTGAGTAGGTCGGCGTAGATCGTTGATACCATACGTTGACCACCCATTCAGATTCTAATCAAGAGAGACAACAATGCCGCGGCCATTTTCACGCACTGGCCATTCCCATATTCCCGGCACCGGTAAGCAAGACTGCTGTCCACGCACTGGCACTTGTGTTAATATTTTCTTTGTCATGCAGGTGCGAAACGCGTTGAGATTAGCATGGTGTGTGCCGCCGGTCATGCAGCTCACGCTATAGCGGCCGTCCTGGCTTTCTTCCGTTCGCTCGTGTGTCCCATGGCCCAGTCTTTGGCCCCGAGTTCTCTTGTGCATGTGCGAGCGACAGCTCGACGTCAGGCACGGCGCACGAACCATGTCGAGTAACAAGCTGCCCTCTGAAAACCTCGCGTCAAGGCGGACATCGTTTGCTCGAAACGTAAGCCAAAAATATACAAAGAAATGGACAGTTTAACTAAGGACTTGTTTCAGGTTACCCCCATGACGTTCACATTATGCAAGTTCCTGAAGGGCGCTTTGAGATGTCGAGAGGTGTGCCAATCCTAATCTACGAGGTGAAATACCTTTATGAAAGCTTAGGAGAAAATGTTGACGGCCAGTTTGATCAGGAGCGAGTGTTTTTGCGATAGGAACAATGGGGATATCTCACGTAGCGGGAATACGATGACATGGGCTCCGGTCAAAACAAGACTCCGCCGAAAGACGGGCAGCCCCGTTCGGCCAATATCCAGACAGTCAAAGTCAACAAGCAAGACGAACCAGCATTTAAGTCAGATCCGAACATGGAGAAATTTACCGTCCTATGCTCTAGCTACGCGCATATTATCACCACGCTCTCTGTAGGAGCGGCTTATTTGTGGCCCTGAGGAACCGCGCGGCAGAAACAATTCTCGGTAGAAGAGTGTCACGATTTCCAGCTGCGATAGGAGAGCGGACGGCGGTCAGGCCAAATGCTTGAGGTGCGCTTATGCTTGCGTCACATGGGTTGCGACTAAGGATAGCATGCAGCAGAGTGCGTCAGGGGGATGTACGACGTACGTGCCTTGACCGCAAAACTCCAAGGTGTGCTGTCGTCTACTTGGGTTCCACATACCTACAGCCGCCAGAACGCGGACAAACGCCACCGTGATGGTCAACGTCAGGGTGCCTGACTTAGCTGGGTGGCCGTCCCTGCGACACAACGCCGGCATGCAGACGAAGGGACAAGAGCTGTGAGCTGCCGCATCCGCCCAAGCACTTCGCTCTCTTCCTATCGCGCCGCGCCTGCGGGGCAAGTGCAGAAAACCCTCCTGGATTGATCGTGAGAGCCTCTATTTCCGCCACAGGGCGGAGTGTGGCGGTGGTGCACAGTGCCGTAGGGTCTTGTGCTTCTGACATTGCATGATCTGAACTTTGTTCTTGGTCCACAGGCGGATGCCATCGACAGCTATCGTCGCTTCATCCTCCTGAACCGGTCTCTTTCGTACACGCCACTGCGATCCTGCCCCTAGTGCCGCGACATCTGGTCATGCACGATGATCGATGAGGACGCTGTCGTCCTCTGAAGCCACAGGACCCTTGCGACCTCGCGCTTCAATCGCGCTTTGGCGCAAACTGCTAGTGCACACAGCCCTTTCGCCACAGTCCATGCATGATGTAGCTGAATTCACGATTTCCTTCACGGTACCTTGTTGCAACCCCGCAGGTCAGTGCGAGAGGGGAGAGCCATGTATTTCAAGGGCCTTTGGTCGGATAGCCTCACTGCATCTTCCTCCAGCACATCGCGCCGAGCCATGTTTGAACCGTCGCCCCGGACGATCCTTTCGGATCCTGCAACCTTCGCCGGTGAAGCGTGAGCACACCAGTGTAGCTCACGTATTGCGTCATTAAATTGCACGACAATAGCGTGGTGCAGAACTATGTTAGCGGTGCGATGCTTGGTACGTCCGCAGTACTCGTAACGCGCCTTGTCCTCTAACGGTCCAGGATAGCCCTCATAGGCTATGAGTATGCCATCACAGTTGGAGACGAGATTTCTTTGATCTGGCAACATCGGTTCTCTGTTGTGACCGTTATATTTGCGATGAATCGTTACGCTGCCTTGCTATACGGACTACTCGGTGTCATATCTGGCTACGTCCAAAGCCAGCAGGTACGTCCTTCGTGGCTGTTAGTATGAGAGCATATAACCGATCTGTTCATTTCAGAGGTCTGTCTTCCGCCCTCGTACGACATCAATATCTTCATTCATGGGATAACTAGCTGTGAGGTCGCAACACGGACCACGCAAGGCGTGATATTGCTGTTGACATTCACATTTGGCGGTGAGTGCTCCACTTTGTGTTGAGCGTGGGGGTTCTCATCGTATGGCAGTCTGTTCCGCGTTGCGGGTGTACGTTTTGTGGAATCGCCAGATCCCACTTGCTCTGGTCGTATTGGCTCTCGACCTGGTGCAGGTGGCAGTGAACATCGTACGTCGTCTTTCAGCCGTCCGGATTCTCATCTCATGAGGTGCACCAGGTCAACTTCGCAAACAGTAGAGCCATCACAACGACTATAGCAGTTGCGGCATGCGTTGCGCCAATCGAGCTGCCAGCATATGTACGGATCCGGTATGCCAACATCATCCATATTGTATCCTCATAAACTCATACAATCATGCTCAGAAGTACGTCATACAAGCTCTATTTTGGTTGGAAGAAATTCATGGCATATATTTCATAGTAACCATCGCAGCGCGAGCGGCCACCATACTCTCCGACGCGCTTGTCCTTGCCGCCACCTTGCTGAAGACAGTCCGCCACCACAGGGATGCCATCAAAGCACAAGTGACCACGCCTATCACAAGCTTGCTCATCCGTGACGGTACGTCGCACAAATTGATCCGTAACCTATTACCGCCGTGTAACACACAAATTTGGCAGGCACGTTCTATTTCTTGTAAGCCAACATGCCAACCTCCCTGCTGCTCAGGGCGTCCCTCACTGGCAGTGTGCAGAACTGTGCTTGCGCTCAACACTCTTCAGCTTGTCATCTTCTATTTCTCGGTACGCAAACCTGTACGACCCTCGTGTCGAACTCGAGCACTGATGATCCTTCAGGGAGGATCTTACCTCCTTTCGTTCATATGCACGTGCGTTCATCACAGGTGTTAATGAAGTTGCCAACCGCTAATCTCTGCGCAGAATCACGGCCATTCTCATATCGCGATTGATCCTCGACCTCCGTCAGGCAGCCATTCAAGGGATGTCTCAGACCAACGGGTCGCAGCTTGTCGGGCTATCCTCTTTCTCTCATCCCGCCGCACACGCACATCAGACAACCAGCGAAGGTTGCGACGTTTCTCACATGGACAGATACTGTGGCGCATCGGATGTCATACTAGGGGAGAGACCAAGTAAACTTGAAGGCATGGGTCCAGATGCACAGATCGACAACACATAGGTCAGTTACCCGATTATGTTCCTTATGTTGAAGGAAAGCTGATCAGTCTATTCGGGCAGTTATCTCAGTGAGCTCCCCGGGGGTCGAGTGTTGTTGTGTGGACCATTATCGCAGATTAATGTTGTATTAATCGACCAGATGGATGAGTGCTCATCGGAGCGGCATGCTTGTAGTCTTATCTCAGACACGCCTATCCAAACATTTTACATCTAGACTTCTGAACTGTACAACTATAGATGTTTGAACACCGGCACCAGCTCTAACTCATCATTAAGCTTCTATCCAAGCAGCACGTAGCTTTGTTACTTACCTGATTCCCACGATCAGTAATTCTTAAGCAGCTAGACGCTGAAGCGCTAAGCGCTAAAACCGTCCGACTCGGAGTCGCGGTAGGAAACGATGGTACTCCTTCCTTTTCTGGTCTGCACTGGAGACTAGAGTCGCGTTGAAGTGGAAGTCACCCAGTTGCCACCACGGTCGCGGGTGAGTCGAGTAGAATAAGAAGCTTACCGACGTCTATTCACTATGTTATAGGTGTGCTGTGAGCACGTAAATAAGCAGGCTCGTCTTGTTGCCCGACCCCACCCCTCTCCCCCCCACATTGGGTTGGGCGCTTAATTCCTGCGCTCCCCTTGGTTCCTAGCTTAGCAGATGGTCGGGCATGCACGGTCGTCTGTCGGCCCCCTCTCATGCCACCGAATGGAGTATGTATTCTCCTATACCTTGCGCTGTTGTTCGCTGCAACGGCACGTTGCATTATCTAACATGCCCAAACGTCGTGTTCAACCTTGTCGTCTTCTACAGCCAGCGAGGACCCTTGGCTTGGATCTTGCGGTTTCCTGTCGTATTGCAGCCGTCTCTTAGCACGGATTATCCAGACCCTGTACGGACACCGGCACCACGCTACTAGATCAGCCGCCAACCTTCTTCATTTCCGTCACTTGCTACAGCGCACCTAACTTTCAATAGATTCGGGTACTTTACCATAATCAAGTGGACGACGATCCGTGGCGCAGGACGCTGTAATCTTCTTGTGCTTTATCGCAGTGCGCGGTGTTTCCGAGAAGGGGAAGGCAGCAGGTACTGAACCTCCTTCCATGTTGCAGTCCATGCCGTTACATCTCATATTGGCCTCTTCTAGATCTATTTCGCGATAAAGTTGAATTGTCCAACGCGTCCGACTGTCGCATTCATCGTGGATCTGAACACTGGCGGTCCTCCTACTCCCCTGTCCCTGCCCGAAAGAATCCTGCCACCTTGCAACCTACAGGCCGCCTTCGGGGTTTGGTAGGTTGTTCAACCTCCACGAACGCGGCAGCGCGAGCAGGTCCGAACGCCTTACCAATACAAGTCATCTTTGCGAAGGTCCCGTTAGCGCCCTATGAAGGATAAAAGAAGAGTATAACACGGTCACTGGCCGTTCAGCAGCTAAGCCCCAGACTCACCGTTTCCACCAGCTCTACTCCTCCTTGGAACGATTGATATTTTTGCAATGGTTGATGTGGTGCGTCGTTGTCTGCTGTTATTCTATCTCACCTTGACCTCGCAACTAGGTTCATTACTCCCCTTCCATCGCCAGGCTTCCACCTCCTCCTCAGGCTGCTACCCTGGGGTGTATTGTGTCCAACTGCACTCTCATTGTCCGTGCTCGTTGCCCAAAATGCGGAAATCCCCACGAAGTGAACGTCACGTTCATACCGTCAAATGTACCCATCCAGCCTGCTGTCGCTTCAATGAAGTATGAGCGACACGAGGGAGACATCTTTCTCCGCTTACCGCTGGGAGCCAGCGATATCGTGCAGAAGGCTGCTCCCGAGAGCGAGAGGTTCTTGATCCCAGGTGTCGGACCATTGAAGACACTACAGGTTCGGATGGGGATGGAGTAGCGGTTGCTCACCGTGTAGGGGAGGTCAGGCAACCTGTCACGTGCCCAGCGCCGTGCAGCGCGGCATACACTCTGAGGACTATGCTGTCGCTGAGAGGCATCTTGGATGGATCACAGCCAGCGTCGTTCGTTGACAGCGACAGTTCGGATGAAGAGGCATCCTCGCCTGAGGTGAGTGTGCTCGGAATGCGTTGGCTCGGTCTATGGTCTAACCTCCTTGCGTAGTAGGAGATAAGGGATAGCAGGCAAGTCTCAGAGCGGAGCCCGAGAAATATAGCCCGGGGCTGCCTGTCACAGTCATCTGTTGAGGAACTGTCTGTATAATCAATTTCACTATGCACTTTGTTACTCCTGTAAACCATAGTTCAGTTGAAGTCGCTGTGTTCTTAAGTCAGTACTCCGGCTGCATTGTCCCGCAAAGCGAAGAAGATAGTGCGCTGACAGGCCATATTTCGCAGTGTCGAAACACCTAAATATACACTTGGAGATTGCAACTTGGACCTGCTAGGTTCAAAGCCATGTGCACATGAACGCCATAATGCTGCCAGGGCCGCGTTATAATCTCATTTAGGAAAGTGTTCACGAATCACTACGGTAGGCGGCGGAGTGTCTTGCAAGCGTCTTGAGGCTCGAGGATTCGGAGGAACCTTAGATGAACTGGAGGAGTGCATGATTCTCAAAATTTAATTTTAGCATTTACGCTACAATACTGAAAACGGCAGAAAGACCCAACCAAAGCAAACCTTCCATCGCTCATACCCTGCCAATAAGCCCATCATGCCACATCAAGTCCCCTGCCCTTTCCGCCAATTCGAGAAGCTCAAGAAGCCGACCACAAGAAGCGCCGCCGTGCCCGCTCCAACGAGCCCTGGCAAGTACAGATACCACGTATTATCGTCGTCTACGCCCCTCTTCCGTGCGCGACCGCGCGAGGTCCTTCTCCAGCGCACTTGCACTCGCCTCCTGGGCTTCCTTGCGCCGCCGGCGAACCTGCCGCGCATCCCCGCCGTCGCGCTCTGCATGCCGCGTCCGCGCCGCAGAAGGGGCGTGTGCGTCACCGGGCAGCACTGGCGAACCGTTGCTATCCGGCTCAGACGTCGGCGCAGATGGCTGGAGTAGCGGCACGTCGAGTGTATGATCGAGTTCGCGCGCCAGCGCAAACAATCGCCGCGCATGTGCATGATCGTGAGCCCACGCATCCTGCCCGCCTGCACCCGGTCCCTGCGCGCCGCCATGGTTGTAACCCTGTGCTTCGTACGCGGTCGAGCTGGCAAGCGTCGGCGTGCGCAGCGAGGAGAGGCCGGAATAAGACGAGGAGAGCAACGATGCTGCCGAACCTTCGAGATGCAGCAGCCCAGACTCGAGGTAGAGTTGCGCGAGCTGGCGCGGGCCGCCAATGTACGCGAGGTAATAACTTAGCGTCCCACTGGGGGGTGGGAGACAACGCTGGGGGTGACGAAGAGACGGAGGCGGCATCGTGCTGCAACCCCAGCTGGGACGTGTACGGCGCTGAGCTGGGCGGTGGCATGGGCGTCGCTTCTGGGTCTGCCTCGCGGGACAGTCTTCGCTCCAGAGCAGGCGTGGCCAGCGTTGATGTCGTCGGCGTTGACTCCTGTATTGTCGTGTCCTCATCCGTCGTCGTTGTGGCCGATGTGGAAGCGCCAGGGATAGCTATTGGGTTGGAAGATGGACCGATCGGCGACGTAGTTGCTGATGCGGAGGCGCCATGTCTACTGGAGGCTGAAAAGAGCGCGGCAGGAACGGCATGCATCGGAGCATAGTGTGTCGCAAGCCGGATTGTCGCAGAGGGTACATGTGCGAGATGCCATGCTCGGCTACCACCATACATGAGTATACCATAACACGGTAGGAAGAGAGAACATACACGAAATGCTCGAACGCTTCCTCCTTTTCTCCTCGAATATCAGCCAATTCTAGGGCAAGAAGTGCTAAGCTTGTTGCATCCATGTTGTACTGTCCTTCCGCGGACCAGGTCTGCGGCCAGGGGTAGGTCGCCGCATCCACTGGGCTCACGGATTCTGGCACAGGCCCGACGACGAGGCCCGGCCAAATCATGCTCTCCGCCTTCTCCAGATGAATGGTCAACAGGCGCGTCGCACCTGTGTGCAGGCTCTCGAGCGAGGATGCGCTGGACGCCATGCTACCCGGCCGGAACGGCTGACTGACTGTATGTGGCGACACCGGGTGGCTCCCCGCATTCGTCGTAAATCGGCCCACTCGTCTCCGCGCAGGCGTCGATGTGGCGTGCAGCGGGAAAGCCTGGCAGTTGCTCTTCGGGTATGGAGACAGGGGAGCTGAGCGCGGGTGACGAGAAGGAAGAGTCGAAGTCAGAGAAGAAGCCACCCTCTCCGAGGGACGCGGCGAAGGAGCTCGAGAGCTCAAGTTCGGAGCCGGAGACGAGGGCGAAGGACGACTGCGTCGACGCCGAGGCGGTGCTTGTGGTGCTTGTGGTGCGTTCCCGTGCTGAGAGACGGTCACCGCCCGGATGTAGCCTGGATGAAGAGGCGCGGGGTTCGAGTTGGTAAAGCGAAGCGGGGACGTCGATTGTGCCGTAGAGGCGGCCCTGTAAGCAGGGTGAGTGGGTGCCGTCTACGTATGATAAGGATGTTACAGACTTTGACTATTGGAGGATGACCTCTTATTCCCGCTACGAGGTGGTTGCGGTCGAAGATCACCTGCCGCAGTACGATGAGCGTCGTGATGAGGCCCGGGGATGCAGCCTCATACCTCGACACCCCCTCTTCAGTTTCATACGGTACATAAAGTAGAACCGTAGCCTAGAAAGACATTGTCAAGGAACGAAACGCGGGCGAGCTACCAATATACGTACTTGGTCGTGAGACTAGAATCCATGCATGCTCCCGGTGAGCGATGTAGCTCAACAATACGCAGAACGATGCGCACCTGATGCCATGAATACGCCTGGTAACTTTCGTGCGCCCTGTTCATGCCTATGTTTTGAAGTGAACTGGATGAGGACAAGCGCGGTAGAAAGAGCCAGGGTCGATGAGAGCGTAAATCCGCCGAAGGTAATCAGCGAGAGCCTAAAGCGGCGACAAGTCACTGAGCGCGGGTCCGCCTATTTTGGCCTCAGCGTCGCCCGTTGTATTCCGATGTTTATTTCTGTAAGTATACGTTGAACTCAAAAGGGATTGCAAGGTGGTGGCGAGAGTGAAAGTGCTGTTTAGGACGGCTCGGAATGAGGTGCTGGGTAAAGCGGCGGAGACGCCGAGGCAGCCGAATACAATGGGCGGTCACGTGTGACGACGCGTGTTTCATTCCAGCGCGCCGCACCGTCACGCCCTGTTCTTTGTCACGCTTCGCTTCGCGATCATGTCTTCTGTCGGCAAACATTGGACTCTGCCCTTCCTCGACACCGTCACGCCAGATTCAAATGCGAGAAAGACTGCACTGATTATTCTGAACCAGCCATTTCCGTCGAAGCTGGTCACCAAACTATGGCAGGGAACGCAGTGGCGATGCTGTGCAGACGGCGGCGCGAACCGCCTGCACGACGTCCTCAACAAGGTTGGCGATCCAGATAGTAGACCGCTGTGAGTTTTCTCTCCTTGCTTTTGTTACCTAGTGGAGGCTTATGTCCTACAGATTTCTGCCAGACCTCGTCAAGGGCGACTTCGATTCAATTCGCAGCGATGTGCGCAACTATTACGTATCCCAGGTGCCTTGTTATCCATATCTCCCGAGACATTCTATACTGAGATGCCGGAGAGCTAGAATGTGCCAGTCGTGCAAGACTATGACCAGGACTCCGACCGATCTCATGAAATGTGTTTACGCTTTGAAAGGAGAAGGAGGACAAAGGGGATGTACGGTGCGTTGCCTTTGTCAAATATTGCTTCAGCGCACTTACGCTGTGTGCTGTAGTATGACCTAGTGATCCTCGGCGGTCTTTCAGGACGCCTCGATCAGACAGTGCATACCCTCTCTTATCTACACAAGCTACGGAAGACACGGGAGCGGGTATTCGTGGTCGCAGAAGAAAATGCAGCGTGGATCCTCAGCGAGGTACGCCTCCTCACTACAGTCTATCCAACACCACGTCTTATGCTTGCCAGGGTGAACATTACATTCACATAAACCACGCGTATATGGGTCAGACCTGCGGTCTGCTCCCCGTCGGCATCGATTCGACGGCCCTCACCACCCGCGGACTCAAGTGGAACCTCAGTGCGTCCAATCGTCTTTGCCTGTTACAAAAAGGACTCATAGACATGCAGCCGAGACGGAATCCTCCTTCGACGGCCTTGTCTCGACCTCGAACCACCTCGTCCCCTCGGAACCCGTCGTGTACGTTAAGACGACGAAGCCCATCATCTGGAGCGTCGAGCTGCGAGTGGACGCTTTACTATGATGTAGACTCGTGTAAATATAGACATCAGAGTTGTGCAATAGAGAAGCGGATTTACGCCGCATATATGCATGTATGTAATAGTACAGTAGGACTTAGGACGTGTCGGAACGCAAGTAGACACATCGATCGCATCCTTACCCCGCGCCTCCCGTACCTTGTCTGTATCTTGACCTCAACCACCATGACCTCCTCCACCCCACAATCTACGATAACGGTCCTCTACTTCGCTGCCGCGTCTACTGCCACAGGACTCACCGCCGAATTGCTTCCACTACCCACCGCATCCTTCCCACTGTCCAAACTGGCTGAGTTGCTGGTATCGAGACATCCCGGAAAGGGCCTAGAGAAGGTGCTGCAAGCCAGTCAGTGGAGCGTTGATGAGGAGATGGTCCCTCAAGAGGACATCGAAGCGACCGTGCTGAAAGGTGGCGAGGAGGTCGCTGTGATCTGTCCTGTGAGTGGGGGTTAGGTTCAGTCACATTGGTCTCGCACTGGCTCGCGGATGCACGCGATAGAATATGGCAAGGTGAGTATGTGATATCGCCCAGAGGCACATGGTGCTGATCATATGTTCTAGCATGTACGTTAGAACCGGAAGGGCATGGGAAGCCCATTCTGTTCTTCACACACTACCTTGGCTGTATACCTATTTTACACTTGTTGTACAATGGAGTACATAGCACCTCTCATTGCGACCGCTCTGTATCTCGCCATCCACAAAATCCCCTGGTTGTTTAGGATGCCCCATCGCAAGACTGAGCCCGCCTTCCACGCACACAGTCTCCCGCACACGAAGCGTACATTCGTGCTGACCGAACACTCAGACATCTACGACGAACGCCCACTCATCTACGTCACCCCTTCCCCGCCCCATCGCTGAACACGGTCCTGATTCTCGACACTGGGTGCGGTGGCGCGACAGACAACCCCGACATTACCGTCAGAGGCCTCAGGGAATTCATCGAGACCGTACCGGTCGCCGACAACAACGACAGGCCGTTGAATGGCGTCAATGACAAGGGAAAGAGGATGGAATATGTGGTGGTGCTGAGCCACTGTCACTACGACCACATCCGTACGTCCTCTCTTGCCCGTACGTACGCCGATGGATGCTCAAGCATGAGACCAACGTAGTCGCAGTCGAGCAGTTCGCCGACCACCCTGTCCTCGCATCCGCGCACGATCCCGCATTTCTCGCATCCGACAACCTACCCATGCACTCCCTCTGCACCGCCCTTGGCATCCGCACGCCGGTTTACAAGCCGACCCTCGTCCCGCATGGGCACGCCATCCGTGCCGCGGCCACCTACGCGCTTCCACCTCCTGGCTCCCCACAGGTGTTACTCGATTACAGCAGCTCAAAGAACAGTGATGACAGCGAAACGCTTGGGATCACAGTTCTGCACACGCCAGGCCATACACCAGACGAGCTCGCGCTGTGGGATGCGGCGCAGCGGGTGCTCTATGTTGGTGATACGCTGTATGAGATCTCGCCCATCATATTTCCCTCCGAAGGCTCGATCGTGCAGTGGCTTCGATCGGTTGACGCGCTGCTCTCGCTCGTCTCGCCCTCGAATATCGACACCGAAGGCCCGGGTGCGAGTGTGATCACCGCGCCCGCGCGCATCTGTTGTGGGCACACGACGGCGGGGCGCCCAGCCGTAGAGGTGCTGGGGAATGCGAGGAGGTTTATGGAGAGGGTGGTGAAGGGGGAGGAGGAACCGAAGAAACGGTTTGAGAAACGGGGTGAAATCACTGTGTATTACGTGCAGGACGACAAGAGGCTCAGTCTTATGTGTCCCGAGCGGCTAGTGCTTGAGGCGAGGGAAGCGGGTGTGGTGCGTTAAATCCTGTAGTAGTCTTCACGGAGTGGTCTTCAGCACAGTCCGTCCTCCTGTCTTGTCTCGTTCACTCGGCTCTACGATTTCCTGCGCTCATTCAGCAGCGCCTCTGCCGCGTCCCGACTATAATTCCATGGCCTCTCTCGCTTTACCCTTCCCCTCGGATACGCGCAGCCGCCTATAAAGGGGATCTCTCCATTCCTCAATGTAGGGGATATTCAGTGCCGCAAGGCGGACGACCTCCAGCTTGTATGCTTGCCCGCCGTCGGACAGTACCCATCGAAGGAACTGTTCCCTCTCTTCATCTGACCCGCAAAGCCAGTGGTCGAAGATTTGTGGTCTACTGAGAGACACGGCATCAATGCCATCCACAACGTAATTTGACTGCGCCGAGAGGATGTCTTCTAGCCCAATCTGCCCTGCTCGCCGACACTGCGAGCCACGAACCTGGCAATAGATGCCCAGTTTGGCCTTGGGAGACACCTCAGAGCGGAACGTTCCTGGCGGGATGGTTTCTACCAACCGCCGAAAGACATGGCTATAGTGCTCGTCCACACGGAACATACATTCCTGGACTTGCGGAAACTCCCAGAGGACGTCATTGATGTTCTGCCAGTCCAGGCTGTCAATGAATCCCTCATGGGAGGAGGGATCGCCCCGGAGGCTTAATGTCACTTGAGGCACGTTGTTAGTGCGTTGCCAGTGTATGAGGCCATCAAACTGAAATCGTAACGCAGTACCAATACATTCTGCATCGTGGGGCCTTGTAAAGGAAACAGATACGCCCTCTGAAAGCTTTCTTTAGTTGGAGAGAGACAGATAACATAAGACACGCACCATGCGGGGTATAAGAAATACCTGTGGTGTTGAAATAGGCTGGCCTGCAATGATAGGCAAGTTTCACGATGAACTTGGGCACGTAGTCGTCGAGTAGATTCGGATAGTCCCTATGCAGGACTACGGAGGCAAGCGCATGGAATGCAAGGCTCGCTTCAAGCTCAGGACCACCGCATTCAAGGACCAACACACGGCGCAGGCTGTGCCGAGATGCTCTGAGCCTCGTGGCCAATATAGGGGTGACCCCGTCGACAAACATGAGTCTCTCGCACCGCAAGACTCTCAAGCTTTGGATACTGTAGATGAGTCGGAAGAAATCACGGGCATGGCGGAAGTGGAGGTCGGAGAGAGTCAGCTTCTGTACTTTGAACAGACGCCATGGTAGCGTTCGAGGTAACGACGCGGATATCGAACTTGGCGCGTACGGTCCTGCAGTGCTGGCGGTACTCTGAGTCGGTCCTGTCGATAGCACCAGCATAAAAGGCGCTTGAAATCTTGTTGAACAGCGGCTCTGCGTTGTCAAGGTCAAGAGCACCTGATGCAACCAAGGTTCGCATGGTTCATTCCACTCAAGGTACCCACGCACCAAGCAGTCCTCGATAGGCCGGATACCGTGAATTGGATGGGTGATGAACCACAGTAACTGCTGCACATCTTCGCGAGAACGCAGTGACAATGCCTCGAAGATATACCGCCGACACGTCGTAGCCCAGTAACGACAGGTCAGGGCACATATGCCGAGTGTCCTCTTGGCACCATGTCTGACCGGGATTTCGTCCACTGCTTCGCAAATCACGGGTAACGCCTCCAAAACCTGTTCAATAATCTCGGGCGGAAGGTCGGCTCCTGTGGTAAGCGGGCGGGGTTCAGATGTTGGGGACATGCTAAGTAGGGACGGGGCGAATATGAAGGCTTTGCACTGTTGCGCTTTGGTTATGAGGGATGCAAACAAGGTGGGAAGCGCTTGCTAGAGGCTGTCTGCGGTGCACTAAGCGGTACAGGGGTTCTGCTAGTAACTTAGTGCGCTTCATCCACAGACGCAGCAATACATAGGAATCGAACTACGTACATCAGTGTAAAGTATTGCTCAATAGTATTAGAAGCGTAGGTGCTGCTGTATTGGCAAGCACATAGACTGGCTTGCGTAGTCATGCCTACACCTGGAAACGGTTGCGCGTCCGAGGACTCGACGGACTCAGGATTAGTGAATACGGTTTTGCAAGACTATCACCATGCTTGCAAGGTAAGTATTACTCTACAGCTCTGTGGCACCGTCCTTGCATATGCGCCTCAGGCAGGCGCACGGGCCTGCAACTTGGTGGTTGCTCCGCGTTCTCTTCCTCCGAGAATCAAGATTGCCAGCGCAATGACGCATGCAAGCTCATAAGTACACTTGTTTTCCATAGGACAGTATTCACCGATCTTTTTATAGCAACACGCAGAGCCACAGGTTAAGGATCCAGGCTGGCATGAGAGACACGAGCACGTCGCGCACATCCAGAGAATGTTCTCCATGCAGAGAATGTTCTCCATGCAGAATCGACTTGCATTTTGACCCCAGAACATCTGGACAGGGTGGCGAGTCCGTAACTTCGTCTTATGAGACGCTACAAGGCAGAGTGTTCCTTCCGTGACATTCTCCAAAAACCACCTAAACCATGAGCGTGTTATTCGTCCACATGAATTGATTATTCAGACTTATGGAAAATGCCACAGAACGCCGCTGATACACCATCGGTTGGTCCCAGTTTGAGGCGCGTTGATAGTGTAAGGCTATGGAGAGGACCAACATCAAGATCCGCTGAGTGTCGTTGGCGATGCAGCGCGCTAGGATTGAAGAGGTAAGTATATCAGAACATCAAAGTAAAAGCATACATATATACGTTTATGCAAATGAAATGCGAATGCTATGGCTTGCGCTTGGTTATCATGTCATACTCCACACTCGCGAGGAACGCGTCGGCGTCGACGGGTCTGTCCGTCTGGCGAAGTGTGCCTTTGCTTTTGCTGCTCTGGATCTGCGCCTCGAGCGCAGCAAACGGGTCTGCTGGTGCGTCGCCTTTACGAGGGGAGACGCAGTCAGGCGGGTGCTCTGGTACTTCCCATACAGCAGACGTAGATGCCGCGGGTGGCGGAGTTGGTGGGCCCGGTGAGTCCACGTCCTGCGGCATACTAAACACGGGTGCCTCGTCGTCCTCCGCATCTGCACCGTCCGTATGCGGGGCCGTCATGCCGACATCCTTCTTGCGCCGCTTCGCCGCTACCGCCTTCCTACGCTCCTCGAGCTCGCGCTTGCGCTTATCCAGAGCCTTGCTCTTCTGTGCGCCTTCCTTCTTACCATCCCTATGCACGTCTGCGACCATGCCTTCCACCTCACCCGGCCGCAAATCGAGCGCACCCGCCTCCTGTCTCTGCTTTTCCGTGTCCTCGCGCACGCGCTTCAGCTCTTCCATCTGCCTGCGCCGCGTCTCTTCGTCGCCCGAGAACTGGTAGAATCCCGCGCCCTTCGCGCGCACCTCGGCGGAAGGGTTGTAATGCACATTCAGCGGATCTTCGACGAGTGAGGCGGCGATGGCAGCTTTGCGCTCTTCTGTAGGCTCATATGTCGGGAAGTGGTCGACGGGGTTGTCTGTGATTTCGTCTTAGGCGAAAGATACGGATAAGGAGACAGAGGGAGTACGCACAAATGATGTAAGGGTCATCTTCTTCGGGTTCTGGGGGTTCTTCGGGCTCGAGGAGATGCCGTGGGACTTCTGAGCGACGTGCACTACGCACGCGCCCGAATTCATCTTCGTATTCTACGATCGGGTCGTCCTGTGTTGGGGCTTGTGGGACAGTGAGCGACTCGTCGACATCGTCGGTATCGGAATCGTACGCATCCGTCGGCTTCGAGTCAAACTGCACAGTACGTGAGGTATATCAGCGACAATGGGCGGGGACAGGTGTATGAGGGCGTACATCCACCAAGAGCGCATCGTACTGCTTCTCATTCAGCCCACCGCTTTTGCCCTTGCGCAGCTTCTCATACACCTGTGCCTTCCGCTCCAGTATCGCGCGTGCGCTTTCCATCGTGGGGCGGTTCGCGTCTTCGAGCTCGATGTCCCGCATCCGCCGCTCGTTGACGCCCTTGTTTTGCTTCGCCCATGCAGACACTTTCTTACGGTATCGAAGAGTTGTCAGCCAGAGTGGAAGAAATGGATTAAATATATGGACATACCTTGTCAGCGTTCTTCGAACCACCACCGAGGATTGCAGCGCTCTTCCCTGCAGCCTTGCTCTTCGCAAAGTTTTCCTCCTTCTTCGCGAGCTCGGCTTTGAGGTCGAGGAATGAGCTCGCGCTCACACCGGCCGCTCGTGCTTTGTTCTTCGGCGCCATGATTTTATCGAAGACACAGTGCGAGGGCTTGAGCCTTGGAAGCCCAAGGCGATTGTGCTCCAGTCGAGACTCGGGAGCAGACTGGTGAGATTTGAGGAGCGCTGGATAGCGTCAGGCCAACGTCGGGCTACTTACTGATTAGCGCCAAAAGTGATCCGTTGGCGTGCACACGTGCGCGGCGGCTTTGTGGCACGCGGCGGGATGCGGGGTACGCTTGTCCTGAACGACATCATCGGCTTTCCATGAGTAAGGCCTGGAGGTCTGCTCGCCAGCCGCCCTCTCCATTTTCTCTTTGCTGGATTGAAGTAGCCTGACCATCTCAAGTCAACGCTACTGCCTCACACTGGCCCTGCTACCATCTCGCTGCACAAGTCTAAATCGGGGCGGTTGCTCACAGGCGATGAGCTACTTCGGCCGGGCGAGGACGATCTAGGTGTTGGGTTCGTCACAAAAACTGAACACCGCGTTGTATAAAGAAGTTTAGACGCAGCTATAGTACGTTGCTGGCACCCTGCTTGAACCCGCGTGTGTTGGTAGTTACGCGGGGTAGTCACAGAAGCAATGTCACTCAATACTTCCCGCCTCTGCAGCTCCTGCTCCGACTGCATGTCTAGCACCGACATTACTCAAGAACAGCGAAGCCCGCTTGATGGTGCAGAAGATAGGGCCACAGACTGCTTAGGTGATGGTAGAGCGGAAGAGCCAGCAGTTGGAGCAAGTGAGAAGCGGTGGCAAGATGAGGAGGAGCAGGTGCTGCCGAAGAATAACATCCCATTAGTGTTTTTTGCACTACTCTTGACAACGTTTTTGGTGCGTCCTCAAGTCATTGTGGTGTAAGTAGCTGACTCACGCATCCCCACAGGCCGCCTTGGACGAAACGATGTACGCACACGTCAACATTCTCAAAGCGCTGCGTGCTGAGACACAGAACATCTTATTCAGAGTAGCGACAGCACTACCAACTATAGTAGCAGATCTCAAAGGAGGAAAGAACTACTCATGGGTCGGAAGGTGCGTCTACACCACTGGTAGTGACCAGCATGCGCTGAATACTTGCATGTAGCGCTTACCTTCTGGCCACTGCGGCCTTGAGCTCCCTGTACGGCAAGGTATCCGATATTGTTGGTCGTAAAGCCGTGCTGTACCCAATCATCGTACTGTTTCTCGTACGCCGACTCAACTTACCGATGATTAGGCCAATACTGAAATAGATTCTGTAGGTTGGCTCTGCACTGTGTGGCGCAGCTCAAAACATGACGTGGCTTATTATTGCTCGAGCCGTTCAGGGTATTGGCGGTGGAGGTAAGTCTTGCAGTCCACAACATTGTAAATTACGGCCTGACACACGTACCGTACAGGTATACTGCAAATGGTAAATATTGTAATTGGTGATATTGTACCATTAGCAAAGTAAGACTTCACTTCTTGTGCTCGTTCGACTCGTCACGAATCATCGCCGCAGACGAGGCACGTTCGGGGGATATGCCGGAGCTCTCTGGGGTATTGCGAGCGTCGTCGGACCCCTTGTTGGAGGAGTAAGATTATGTCTATATCAGACTCGCTTATAAATGGCTGACAAA
>JAKOGH010000623.1:0-11940 GCA_024811115.1 Terana coerulea | reverse complement strand
TCACCGCAACCCGCGTCAGCTGCTCAGCGCTCTGCCGGGCGGCATCCTGCAGGACGCTGTCGGACACCGGGAGTTCCCAAGCATAGTAGATGTTGAGAGGCAGGAGCGCTGGCGCGTTCCGGAGGATATGCGGATGTCGAGACGGATCCGTGGCTGAAGATGCTCGGGAGGAAGGGTTCGACGTCATAAGAGCGAAGGTGGCGGACGCAAGGCTCAATCGGGGCCCCAGAACTGGATATGAAGGGTTCAGCGAAAGCTCAGCGTACTGGAGTTATCGCACTTACGAGGCTCTCGTTAACAACAGCATCAAGGACTTTGGGGGTCAGCTGCAACAAAGGCACCGTGTTGAAGACACCGCTGTCACATGTTCAGCTCAGAGCTCTGCTCTAGGGTACTGAGCTACTCACCGTGTCCCACCAGTAGCATTAGCAGGAGACGATTGTACCAACGACGAGAAGGATCGAGTGCTGATGTCCTTCGTGAAGTGAGGGATTGCCAGGTAGTCGTCAAAGATACCGTCAGGCGGGGTGGGGCCGTCGTAGAACATCAGCAAGGACACCCGGCTACTAAACATGATCAGATGGTCTACAAAGCAGTGGGAAAGCACGCACTGCGTCAAGCAGGAAATTGTATGTTGGTAGCACCGCCGCTTTGGTGTCAGTCACCTCGGCAGAAAACTTGGCGGTGGCAGCGCTAACTTTGTCGAGTTGATCCCCGGTGATCGTGATTAAACCACCCTATTCTCAACCATTGAGCCCGTCACGCCACAGGTTAATTTTGATGTACGTACCCAAACTTGGCCTTGAGGATAAGTTTTCAATGTCAGACGAGTGACAATACCCTGCGGCATGCTTCAGCTCTGAAAATTCTTGCAATTACGATGAATTTAATACATACGAAGTTGTTGTAGCCACCCTGTGTAGCCCCAGATGAGCATTACGGCCACGACAGAGTCAGAGAAAACGGCATACCTTCAAGCTGAAGAACAAATCTGGGTTGCTGGAGTCGACTGCCGTGACCGTCCCATTAGGCAGAACTAGCTCGTAGCCGACGATGTTATCAACGGTAAGACCATACTGGTTCGTCAACCAGGAGTAGCCTGCCCAATAGTCAACTTCCCATAGGAACGCAGAATAAACCGCGACACTCACCTCCGCCAAGACTGAATCCAGCGACACCGACGCCTGTCACACGGCCACCCACGACGTTTACCCCGAAAGGCTCCAACGCGGCGTACACGTCGTCCCAGATAAGTCCCGTGCCAATGTCAGCGGTCTGCGAGTCAGAGTTGTAGATGACCTCCGAGAATCGGTACATGGCGATGTGGACGCCGGTGGTGGACGAGAAGCCGGCATTAGTCGCGTGGCCGCCACCTTTCACCTGCGAGAAGGTTAGCGCTCAGATTATGCACAACAAAAGTGGCACTTACAGCGAAAGGCGTTTGTGTTGAGCCTAGAATTTGGAGCTAGAAGCGAAAAGATTAGCTGCTGCACAGTTGTCACCAATTGAAGTTGACACACGATTTTTCCAACGTCGGCTGCAGTGCCTGGCTCGACAGAGCAGGCGGCGATATCAGAGCTTGAAGTGGCCCAGTGACCGACGTCCTTGGTGTAAAGGATGCTTCCTATATAAGCGATGAGTACAGTGTCGAAAGGTATTCTAAGCGCAGAAGAACTTACCGGGGAAGTACACATCCGAGGAGGACGAGATAGCTTGAGCTATCTGCTTACAGACAGAGTTGACAGACCGCGCGGTGCGGTCGAGGCGAGCATTAGCTGCTGTCGTGAACAACGCGACTACACTCGAGACAATGACCGCGTGGCGCATCTTGCACGTAGGGAAGGGTGAGGATGTGCTGTACGCTGCTGTGTCGAGCCACCACACGGGCGAAAGGACAAGTCTCCGACGACATATTCCTCGCGGCCTTATAAGCAAACGGCTGGTGAACGCGTAAGGTCAACTTGGCAACCACCGAGAACGTCATACGATCTCATCTCGGCAAGCTGTGCCTCTGCCGATTGGGAGAACGTAAGCTGCAATATCAATAACGGACTGAGCGGTGATGGTCTGCCGAGACGGGAATAAGTGCGTGTTTTGATGTCCCGGCCGGTGACCGAACGCTCTTCAATAAATCAATATCCAAGTCCTTGATGCGGCTGAGATTGAGGTACGATTGAGCTGCAGGTACGATCACCGCAAGCCTCCAACGATTCGATTCAAGGCTCAAGCACAACACAACCCCTGAACCGACTGAGCTATGGCAGCCGTTTTGCAGGCTAAGATGACCACTGAGAGAATGTAAGCTACGACTCACTGAGGGTAAGGGCCCTGCGGTCATCGAGCTATTGCCGACGGTGCTGGTCAGACGATTTGCATTCGCGGTCCGACAGGCACCTGTTCATGATGCAAATCGCAAACCCTCACCACTGCGCGATGTCGTCAGCTGTGGATTGTGCCTCGGGGCAGTGTGCGACCTTCGTACAGTCGTCAAAGGTTAATACTGGGTCGAGATTGGCATCAATGCAAGCAAGGCCTAGACAACCGTAGAACTTACGGCAAGTGTGGCCCTTGCAACGCCAGGGGCAATGTGCTATGTGCAGAAAGGACTTATTACCAATGAGACTACGAGGAGAATTCAACACCTACATTCACATGGCTCATCCCGTACAGATACGTGCGTGGAATCGCGAGACTAGATGACCTTGAGGTGACCCATTCATAGATGCGAGCACGTTGTGATGAATACAGCGATGAGAGCCGGCACGCCTGTCAACTACAAATGTCGCTGTCTTCCAGTCGTCAGCTTTCCATAATTTCGGTGGTTGGCTGTAAGCAGCGCTGACTGCGCGGGGTCCGACGACAAAGCCAAGTTGAGACTCTGAGAATAAGGACTATTTGCGAGGCCTTCTTTCCGACAAAAGCTGCTGAAGCTTAGTGACCCTGAATCGAACGAGGTGTAGTATTGTGTGCTTCGGCGAGGTACTCTCGTTGCGTAAATCGTAAATCTTCTGTTTTTACCACAAGTGCGGTCAGAGTAGTGCCCTCTACGACTGTCAAGGTAATGGTTGAGACTGTTGTTCTCGAAGCGTAGTCTCGTCCCCATCCCCTCCTTCCGGATTTGGGAACTCCGTCAGGAGGGTCTGGCGTCTCCCCCAACGGCGGAGGGGGCATCGCCTTCGTCAGTTTCTGACGAGCGCTTATGTCAACTTGAGACTCGTAGTTCGAATCCTGCACTCGCAGCATTGAGGTATACCTTAGCTGACTTAAAAGCACAAATTCACATTTTTTACCCTTCCCTTGTTGCGCAATTGTTGATATGAGTTAGCTGGGCAGAAATGAGCTGACTGGCTACTTGGCTGGCAAAAACCAGGCTCTGATACCTTTACAATGTTCAGGCGGGTCAAGCAATATTATTAACTTTATTTATGACCCCTTTGGATGAGCTAACCAAGCCAGAAGTGCTGAACACCGTGAAGAAGCAATGAAGTCCAGTTAATCTCAGCCAGGAGGTTGTATAGCCGCTGTGGAGCACATATGCGGCCTGAAATTCATTCTAAAATTACATACAATCACGGATATATATATACATTTCGCCTGTCAAGTCATCCAAGGCATACCTCAATGCTGCGAGTGCAGGATTCGAACTACGAGTCTCAAGTTGACATAAGCGCTCGTCAGAAACTGACGAAGGCGATGCCCCCGCCGCCGTTGGGGAGACGCCAGACCCTCCTGACGGAGTTCCCAAATCCGGAAGGAGGGGATGGGGACGAGACTAGGTCTGGCGTCTCCCCAACGGCGGAGGGGGGCATCGCCTTCGTCAGTTTCTGATGAGCGCTTATTTCAACTTGAGACTCGTAGTTCGAATCCTGCACTCGCAACATTGAGGTATGCCTTAGCTGACTTAACAGGCGGGATGTATGCACATATATATGATTTTAAAGCACAAATTCACATTTTTTTACCCTTCCCTTGTTACGCAATTGTTGATGTGAGTTAGCTGGGCAGAAATGAGCTGACTGGCTACTTGGCCGGCAAAAACCAGGCTTTGATACCTTTACAGTGTTCAGGCGGGTCAAGCAATATTATTAATTTTATTTATGACCCTTTTGAATGAGCTAACCAAGCCAGAAGTGCTGAACACCGTGAAGAAGCAATAAAGTCCAGTTAATCTCAGCCAGGAGGTTGTATAGCCGCTGTGGAGCACGTATGCCGCCTGAAGTTCATTCTAAAGTTACATAAAATCACGGATATATATATAAATTCCGCCTGTCAAGTCAGCCAAAGCATACCTCAATGCTGCGAGTGCAGGATTCGAACTACGAGTCTCAAGTTGAAATAAACGCTCTTCAGAAACTGACGAAGGCGATGCCCCCTCCGCCGTTGGGGAGACGCCAGACCCTCCTGACGGAGTTCCCAAATCCGGAAGGAGGGGATGGGGACGAGACTACTCGAAGCGTATGCCACGGTATGCCATGAGTGAGCTTGAAGTCGGCACGGAGCGCTCGAGGAGAGGCGCATCAATGTTGGCGCTCGCAAGCGCCTACTGCGGCACACTTGAAGCTGTATAGTACCCCGGCAGGTGCCGGGTGGCTGAAACGTGACGCCCGTGACCAGGCGTCGGGAACATAGCGTACGGTAAGGAACCCCTCAACGCCGACGCCCTGCCCCGCCACCTCAAGACATGGTTCGAGGTGCGTAATCACCCTCTATACAGCAAGAACCTATGTTGAAATTATCTCCGTAGTATACAAGCCCGGAAAGGTATGGTCATGCCGTTAGTTGTCGGAAGTCCAAGGATCTGAAGTTGTCTTGCCTCTTGGTGCATAGGTCGCCATTGTGCTGTCCGGCCGCCAAGCGGGAAAGAAGGTCGTTGTGATTAAGCAGCTCGATGAGGGCACCAAGGAGCGACCCTACCCCACGCAATCGTTGCGGGCATCGAGCGTTACCCGTTGAAGGTCACCAAGCGGATGGGTGCGAAGAAGCTTGCGAAGAGGAGCAAGGTCAAGCCTTTCATCAAGGTGCGCAAATCTGGAGATTGCAATTGTGGCAGAGACTTACGTGAAGTGCGGCATTGAATCAGGTCATCAACTACTCGCACCTCTTCCCAACCCGTTACGCTCTTGAGCTGGAAAGCTTGAAGGGCTCCGTCGCCGCTGAGACCTTCAAGGAGCCATCACAGCGTGAGGATGCCAAGAAGCTGATCAAGAAGCAGCTGGAGGAGAGGTATGCTGGTGGAAAGAACAAGTGGTTCTTCCAACCCCTTCGCGTACGCAAATTACTACTATTATCGTGGTAGTGTACTCACCATAACCTCATACCATACAGTTCTAGTTTTATATCGCTTTCTCTTGGGCTCATGAGGATGCCTTCTCAAAATTCTCCGCATGTACACATACCACTCCGTGCCGATGGGAATCGACTCGGTTATCGCATCCTTACTACACTCTGCAGACCTCTCTACTCCGCTCGCCTTCAATCTGCGAAGTGCTCCACACATCCCGGAGTGGTCCTATGATTGGTGCTTCCGCGTACCTCACCCTAAGCTCTCATGCACTTATGATATGTAGCTGCAACGATTATCCTCTCCGTTCGGTCACAAGTGAACAGTCAAGTCAGACGCGGTTTGGCCTGTCCTTTCTCGAAACACCATCAGGTCGGATCAGCACTTGCACTGTTCGGAGTCAGACGTGGCTATGAGTAACATGAAGAGACCTTGCACTGGTGTGAACCACATAACCGGCGAGCAACGCTCCGTTGTTTAAGATATTCTTTCTCTGCTCACTGCATGTGTCTCTGCAATACTATCATCAGGCGCAGCAGCCGCAGTGATGCGCTCATTAGGGTGTTCGTTTTGCAACCCCACTGGCTCTCCGTAAACGAGGCTAACTTGTGCATGTTGGTGTGTCCTGCGATGCACCTCTGATTTATATGAGCTCGGAATGGTATGCACCTTCCGCCACCCTGTGCGTATGAGGGTGATGGACCGATGTGGCGTCGGAGGAATAGGCTTATCTACAAGTTACAGATTCGCTACTGTCCGTCTTTGCTGCGTTATTAAGATACACCGACTGAATAGGCAGCAGCGGCTCACCCTTACGAACTCCGTGATCTATCTCGGCCGAAGCACACAGGTGCATACCCTGCAGACTTCTACAAAGCCGTGTGCACCGGTTACTCCTTGCGGCCTTCGGAACGGGATATTGGCGGTAAGTCAACCGATTCAGTTCGCATATACAACAAGCAATGAATGGAGTACCTTTTCAGCACAGTGTGGCATATGACGTCCAACACCCCGGTCTCACCACGATAAGTGTCTGTAGAATGTTCTTCAGGGAAAGTGTACACGATCTAGGTCTTTCTGTGACGGATCTCAAGCTTAACTTAACCCTGTGCCATGCAGCCGTCCATAACCTCGGAACTGAGCGTCGAATAGAGAATCCTCGTGCACAAATTGCGTGCGAAGCGGGGTTCAAAAGGTGGCCATGTGAGTGAGAGACAATGTCGTCCGCCCCCACGTCGTGCGCATGCTGACGAAAAGGTATCAGGTCATCGTAGTTGGCCGTCTGCGGGCAAAAGGTACGTTTTCGCTTGGAGCCGGACCTTGCATCTCTGGTTGACGACCCCGAAGCTTAGGATACGGCTCCGTGGGTGCACAGGCGATCTGCGCCCAGGCGCTGCGACCGCGTATACACCAGGATCCGTGACGCTCTGGGAGTGGCCGTGGCCATATACAGCCTGCCAAGTTCGCCGTTGACGGAGATTGGTACAGTGTGGGTGCGTCGAGAGCTATTAACTGCACCTCCCGAGCTACCTGACAAAGGTCGTGGTGTAGATTATGACTCCGAGATTGACCGGCGCAAGCTTTTGACCCAAAAACCTGTGACAAGCTGCGCAAAGGACGGCGAGGCCGTGTTTCTCGATACGAGCGGAGTAGAAATCGAACTGATGATACCTTTTAGGCAGGACGCAGCTCGGCCACTCACGCGTTAAACCACGGCCATGCACTATAACGCTCAGCAGCGTTCAGAGAGTATTGGAGGATGGCGTCAGCCGTCTTCTATGCGGAAGGACGGCCGTGCTAGAATGCGGCCTATTGTGTGCGAAACGAGCGATTCAACCGGACTTGAGCATGCACGAGTCCAGGATACAGGACGCAGGTAGCTTTGCGGACTGTGAAACTACGCCTCGTGTTGCACGCCACGATCTTTCATGTCTGGAGCTTGGCAGTCTCTCCTCCGCACGCACGGCGACCGCGACGAGTCCATCTGCCTCCAGGCAAATCTACGCGCTTTCCAGCGTCCGAGTCGCATGGTGGGACCACGGGATGGGTGTAGAGCACGGTGCGGGACGCTGGCTCGCGCTCACTTTGTAGGTGAAGCGGGCGCTGGCGGCCTGACGGCGAACTGAAGGCGAACTTGGTCACGGTCCACGGGGGTCAGAGCGCTTTCGACTGGACGAGCAGGGGCGCTACGGAGCGGGATGCTGGCCTTGTGACGGGCTTCTCCCCGCGGCATGGGTATCTGAGCATGAGGACAGACCAACGGATGACAGCTGAGACGAGTGGGAGAACGAGGCAGCAGATGCTGGCGGCAGTAAAGGACCCATTCCGAGCCATAGCGTGAGTAAACGGCGGCGTATGGCCGGGAGCAAGTAGAAGGTTTGAGCTAGAGTTAGTTCCCGATTACGTGTGTTCGTTTCAGCTGTGGTTGGAGGAGGGGAAATAAACATAAGAAATGGTGCAAAAGCGGAAAATCAGAGCCCTGGAAACGGGTCGGATACTCACCTCGACCGATCATCCCTGCCGGAACAAACCACGAAAGTTTAGGCACATTAGGACTAGCGTAGGGAGGGAAGCGGCGCAGGCCTGTCTCAGGGGAGAATGGCCGCGGGCGCTGAACTCTAAGAACAGGCGAGCCGGGAAGCTGGTTCGATTTGTCTGAGATTGAAGTGAGATGTAAGAAATAATTATTGATCGGATAAGGGGCGTAACGAGAACGTAAGACGGGCATAAGGAGCGTGAGTAAGCGTGGTAACCACGTATTTGTTACCGTCGGCATGGCCCGCAGGAAGACCTTATATAGCGTGGTCGCTCGTAACACGAGCCACCCCTTCCCCGCCGCCGCCCCGGTACCCAGCGCACGCCTACCGAGATAATATTTCTGATCGTCGCTGGGCCACTCCGACCGACGCTCTCGTTGCCGCTCGGGCATTGCGTAAACCCCTCACGCTCTCTTTCCCCCACCACCTCCACTGACCACGCCCAACATATCCGCGACACAGACCCGGGCGCCCGCCGTCTGCCAAGATGCATCGCCCACAGGGAGGGGCACTGCCCAGCATTTCCGAGTTCACGGCCATGTCGCAGAGGGCACCGGTCAGTACCACCTCCAGAGGCTTTCGCTGAGTCGCATCTGCTCATATTCGTCGAGGCCCCGGCCGGGAACATGTCGAGGGATGACATTGGTCGCCCGGTTACCTTCTCCGATGGTCAATTTAAGGGCCGTACATTGCGAGCGGAGCTGATAGAGTTGCAGAAGGCTGACTTGGGGCGAAAGTGAGTAGCGAATTTGCACGCTTTCACTGTGAAGCACTTGTCCATTGCACTCTATGTTGAGCCATGGCAGCATGATATTGCACCGAAGTCGAAGAAGTCACCCAGGGGCCTTTGTCCCGCATTCACTACGTGCCTCGCGCATGTGCCCATCGGACATGGCTGTCATTTCTCGGCAGTGTCGCCCTCAATCGGAGCGACCAGTAACTGGCTGAGCAGGATAGATCTGTAGGGGTTACTGTTACTGTCCTTTAGGGAAGAGGCATTCAACCTCAAGACGCGTCATAATTCACAATACCCCTGTCTACTTGACTATTGCATCAACGCTTACCGACCATTCTTAGATACGCACGGAAGGACAGACGTCCGCTTGATCCACCTCCTGTTGTTCAGCTCAAGCTCTTTGACGTTCTTCGCTACGGTACGCCATTCGAAGAACACAAAGAGTTCGAGAGTTATGAGTACGAATCGCTTCCTATGGCGTGGGAAAGAGGCTGATGCAAACTGCCATTGTAGTGATATGGGTGGATTTGGTATACTGTGTCACATAGATCTCTTCCAGGTGGGCCTGCAGGAGGAGCCGGTCGATCCTTCTGAGGCACCTAACAAGCGAAGAAAGAAGTCCCCATCCCGCACTCGAGCAGCTTCCACGTCTACGCCAACCCTGTCGACACCAACTTCTGCGTCGCCAACCCCACCCCATCTGTCGCCTCTCCGTCGTTCTCTTACACGTCCCACTCAACCGCTTCACCGTCATACCCTGGGCCGTCCGGCTCACACAGTGGTCCTAGCAGTGGCTCCTATGGCCATTATCCACCGCAGGCTGGCAATGGTGGTGTCCCATACACTGTTCCTCCTCCTGCACCTCCGGCAAGCGGCAGTAACGTCACGCTCCCGCCAATATCCACTCTGAATCCGCCACCCTCCGCGTACGGCCCCGGCTTCTCACTACCTCCGATGCATGGTCCGTACTCTCGGTCCGAGCTCACCCTCCCACCCCTTCCACCGGGACCCCCTCCGCCAGCTGCATCGTATACGTATCCGCCACCCCAACCACCACCAATGTTGCCGCCTCCATCTCAACTGGCTGGGCCTGCACCGGCATCGGCGCCGCCAGAGTCGCAAGAGGGCAAGCCGAGCCGGCCTCCGCCTGGTGCGCCCGAGGCGGTCTTGGCGATCCTCAACGGGCAGGAAATCCGCGAAGACCACCGGTGCACGACCGCGCTCGGGCGCCACCATCGCACAGTCGCAGAGCCTGAGTACCTCGGGCGCAAAGTGCTGATGTTCGTTTTCTCAGTCCGTGTGCTCCTTCATTCTCGGTGTCTTTCCCTCCTGCCGTGCGCTTGCCCGACGCGGTGCTGACCCGCCTCCCTTTTCGCGTGTGCAGGACATCGCGGTGCGCAACGAGGGCACGTTCATCCTCCGCTACCGCGTCTTCAACATCTTCGCCAAGAGCGGGCGCAACGAGGCGATCCCCGTGCTCGCCGAGTGCTACGGCGGCCCGTTCCGCATCTACTCCACCAAGGAGTTCCCCGGGCTGCGTCCGTCGACGGACCTGACCAAGGTGCGTCGTCTGCCGCCCGCTGTGCCTGGTGCTGAACGACCCTGCAGCACCTGTCCATGTTCGGCGTCCGGCTGAACTTGCGTGAGACTGAGCGGAAGCGGCGCCGCGGCGGCACCGCCGGCGAAGGCAGTCCGGGCCCTTCGGATTCTAATCGTGGCCGTCGTAGGCGTCGCCGAAGGAGAGGCGACGATGATAGCGACGACGACGACGGGAGCGGAGACGAGGATGAGTAGAGCTGGTCGTGGGTTCCAATCAGAAACAAATTTAGGTAATGCATAACAATCTCACTGTACATGGTAAGCGCCCCTCACGCTGGCGAACGAGTACATGGCTAACTACGTCTCCAGTTCAATCTTATGTTACTTGTAGCTTCATCCTGGCGCAGCTTGCAAAGATTTGTATCTGACTATCGCGAAATGTATCTCAAAATCGATTGGCTATAGTAGAAAATCAACAATATTATGTGGAAATCACAATACAGCAAAGCACAACGTGGCATAACCAGTGGTACTGCCTGGTGGGAAGCTCCGAACGCCACAGCGATCCCGCTTCCAGGCGCCTTGCTCCCGGTTCTCAGCGCCCTCCGCTGACGATCGAGCCTGGTGGCTGAATTCGGAAGACATCAGCTTTCGATTCTAACAGTGCCAAACAAGAGTTCGATAGACGCTAGCACAGCCAAGTCAACTTGCACTCGACCATCATCATCTCTACCTCACCATAATATGTTTATGCTGCCACAGCTTTTTCTTGCATTGCTACGAGTTATCTAGTAACATTCGAAAAGACTGCAGACTCAAGATCAGCCTGCCAGTGAGGAGACTGACAGCTGTGTTGGCTCCGAGTAAGTGGTAGAACCATGGCATCTTGCTCTCGGGTCGCAACAGCGGAATAACTGACATATAGGAAATGACTACGCTCTGTTCGATGCGAAGCAGCAAGGGAAGACGATATCGTATGGTCTTGTCGCACTCTGGTTAGTTCGCTGCGGCGATGCTAGAAATGTCCCACGACATAGCGGACAGAGCAAAATGGGAAACAAGCACATTTATGTCTTAAGCACGTCTTTGTGCATCGCCCTTTTGTCGGAGCTGCCCATTTCCCGGGACGCCGTTCATCTGTCCTTTAAGTTCTGTCAGGTTACTGGTACCCAAGCGCCCTTGCGACGAGCTTCGATCGTTCCTCAAGACTTCCGGGTTCGCTATTCAGGCCTAGACTTCACGCGTATGCTGGCTTTATTTAATTCAGCGAAGCATATGCCATGGCCCATAGCAAGAATGAGAACCCGAGACGCAGGTTCGTGCGCTGGCAGTGTTGACTTGACAGCGCTGAGTCTATTAGGAATTGCAGCTCCACAGCATCAAGGTTAGCTTTTAGGCTGCTTCAATCCCTTGACTCAGACTGAACCAGCAGGGTAAAATTATTCGCTAGATGATCACAAACTATCCAAGAGCACTGCTCGCATCGAACACCAGCCGTCGAACCTACAAGCAAACAAGCAGAAGATGTCCAATTTATGATGGAAATACCTTGACGTGCTGATATTTAAGGTGCTTCATTTCACTTCGCTGGACCTATTGACCCCGATTGTTCCTGGAAAAGATGGCGGCAGTGCCACAATTTGAGATGCACTAGTGGAATCAGGACCCTCAGTACCCTTACTAGAGCGCTGGCGCCACCTGAACATTCGGCGAACGCAGTTCCGTGCCCACGACAAACTCAAAGGTGAGCGTTAACATTCTGGAAGACTAGTGAGCTGACATTGTATTTCACATATCACATGACATACCTCTCGGAGAGTCACGCCGACGCTCCCATTTCGACAGGA
>JAKOGH010000621.1:0-13907 GCA_024811115.1 Terana coerulea | reverse complement strand
TTTATAACTATAAAAGAAGAATTTATACTATCTTCAGATCATTTTACAATGGCTATAAAATATTTTATAATAGCATTAGAGTATTATACAATAGCTGTTCAATGTTATACAATATATAACAACTTACATCAGCTATACAGCATATTACAATGCATTAACAATTATTTACAACAGCTCTAGGCTATTTTACATTAAGCTGGCACCATTTTATATATAGCTAGCTTCATTTTACAACACCAGCTAATGTCTTTGTCCGTTCACAATTTACAATTTGACTAGGAACTTTTACACAGCCTTACTAGCATTGTTGGTCATTTTGTTTTACAATTCTGGCAGCCAAAAATAGGTTCTGTCAGTGTAGGACTGTAGCAAACAGGCCACGCCTTCTGAGGGCTTTTTTTCCAATTAAGGAACTTTTGATCGACTATATTATAGAGATCTATACAGTGCTCTGTATAAATAATAAGCTTGCCCTAAAGCTTTCTGCAGAGGTTTTCATCTAAAGCCTTTCTAGAAATATCAACAGTTTTAAACAATGCTACTGTGCTGGCATGACATTGGTAGATAGAGAATGCCTAGCAGGCACATTTTGATACATGCTTTTGCAAGATTGATCCAGAACTATAGAGCACAGCATATGAAATTTGTGACGGTGTGTTTCTTAACCAATTCTATCATTAAAGAGTATGCTGCTATGCATACTGCACAATGGAGCAATAAGTTGCAATTAATTCCAATTTAGCAAGCATTCACCGAGTCTAATAACCTGTTGCCCTTCATTAAAGGCTTCAATAAGAACACAAAAATTTAGACTGCTCTATAGATACCTTTGGCAACTAAAATGATAAGAACACCACTGACAATAAAGAAACTATAGTATTCTGAAAGATTAATGACTACATTAATGATGGCACTGATTATGAAACAAATTAGTCTCTGCAACTATGGCACTAGCAACATTGGTGCAGATAGCAATAATTTGTTCAATGCAGAAATGCTGACTTTTCAAACAAGCAGTGATATGAGCAATGATGATATAAAGGCTAACTAGTCTGACAATAAGTACTAAACCTTATTGTGAGTTCTCATGTATAAACATGCAAAAACTAACATTCATAACATCCTTATAGAAATTATATTTACAACTTACTGAATCAACAGATATATTATGGGTTGGAAAGTTTCAGAAGTGTATTTGTATCCATGTATTGTGAATATGTATAAAGAATATAAAATGCAAACTGTTGCACTTTGTTTCGTGAACTTGTTCAATTGCATTATTTTACAACATTTGGCATTGCAGTTTTCTAAAACCTTCTAATACTTGGCCCATGCAAATTGTTGACAGATTTAAATGTTAAGTTCTTAATCTATTTACCTTGCACCTTGAACTAAAGGTGAGTTTCTCCAATGCACATTTAGTGCAAAGAACTTATAACAAAATATGTATAGCAGTTGTTGTAAACATATATGACATATTCTAATAATATAAATATAAACCTTGAAATGTGTTGCATATATATACCCTCTTTAATATGGTATAAGTTAGCTTCATAAATCTACTATATTTAATCTCAGAAGCTAAATTATACCTATCGTAAAGTTGAATGGTGCCCTCAAATATCAACCCTATAGTTGCAATAACCTGTAGAGAATTAGGAATTAGGACCTATAATGTCATGGTTGTTATTTATGCTGATGCAATAAGTGCAATTCTAGTAAGATTTCATAATCTTCAATTCATCCTGCTAGATGTTAGAACTTTGCCCTCAGATGTAAACTCTCACTTTATAAAAGCTAAGGGCACTTTCTTCACTACATAATGTATAACAGAAGTACAGTGACTTGTGGAGCATCGAAGTGTGCAAACTGTCACTAATGGCAGTATTCAAAATATGCCTTTCTAAATTTCTTATAAATGTATGTAGCTGCCTGCTTGTTCATGCATGACCTGTGCAGCAAATATGTAACCTGCTTGGTATTGATTAGTAAGCTAGACTGCATTAAGTATTACATCTTAGATATAATCTGTTTTTATGTAGAGGTTTGGAGTTTCTTTTTTCAAAAACAGCAAACACAACGGACACTTGAACTCTTATCACATTTTCAGGCCAGTGAGGCTCTTTAGAAATAATAAAGCATATGTACACTTTCTTCAACTTCAAGAAACTGCAAATACAATGAACACTTGAACTCTCATTATATCTTTGAGCAGGTATGGCTCTTTAGGAGTAATAGAGCATATAAACTTTCTCCAACCATTGCCTTTAAAGCTTCTCAAATGATATCATACTGATTGGCTCTATTGAACCCTTGCCATAATTCCTTGCAATTGAGACTTCTCAAAAATAACAGCATATGCTAACTTTCCCAGCCACAGCTTTACAAGCAGCTTTCAAGTTATTGTGCTGATACGGCTACAATGCTGATGTTGGTACTCAATTGATATCAACACATGCTGTGGAGTTATATAATCTGAGCAAGTGAGTATAGTTCTATTGACTTTTAGGTATAATACCCTAGCAAGATAATGTCTGAGCATATACTATCTATCGGATAAAGTCTATTTGTATATAAAGTGTCTAATGTTGATCTCTAGACTACACTTGACTTGTGAGCCTCTAATGCACACTGAAAACCTACTTCCTATTGCTTATCTTTTACTGAAAAATGGAAGGCTGTAAAACAAAAGCTCATTGTACAACTTATAGTACTGCACCTAGACGTGGCAGCATGCATGCTAGAGTGTCTTATCTATTGGCATTTATATCACATTCTGACCACTTTATAGTAGGCTCTGACTTTGAGGTCAGTAAAATATTTGACATTTCTACAGTGTCAAACTCTAAAATGAGAAATCTGCTGCTGTTTTGCTGTTCTAGCCAGCTGTAACCAGCCACTCTACATAAGCTGCAGCTGCCGTATTTGCTAGATGTGTTGATACATCTGTGCTGTCAAGCTATTTGCAGGCTATTAGCAGTAGCAAACCTTAGAGATCTCCATTCGCGCCTTCAAGATGTATTCTCAATAAACATACATCACTTCTTTAACTTATTAATGGCAAAGTTACCTGGAGGAAAATAAATTTGCAAGCTATATTGATGTATTTTCAATATTTGATATTTTCTTACACGTATAAGCTTTATTGGAAATGTTGTTAGAAATGTAGGTATTGAAAGAAATACTCACCTAGTAGCAGCTCTACAACTTTGCACAACTATTTGCTCAGCAAACTTTATTGCACTAAGTACTCTGCTACTGCAAAGAGGCTAAAGTGGCCTTCCTAGGTTAACCAGACCACATGTTCTAAAGGTCCTAGTTCTACCGCTGCTAAGGACTCAATGGTTGTTCTATTTATAAAGGAAGGTTTTATACAGCGCCTAGTTCATTTTATTATGGGTGATGACCAGGTATGCCAATATCACATTGCTTATGCATGCCATTTATAACTTAGGTGCTGTCGCTCGGTTGCTCTGCATTGTCAATGTCCTTAGAGTTTCACACTCTCCTTTAATTCATTTGCTCTAACCTCAAGAATAAGGAAGTTTCTCACTGGACTAAGCACTAAGCTGAAGCACTTGGTAAATACTGCACTGCTGCCTAAAATATTGCATCAGAGTTATAGGCAAGTTGTTAATCGCTCAATACTAGACTTTGCAACTTATTCCACTTTTAGTGAGCGCCTTAGGCAAGTTCTTATTGACTATTAATATATGGTTCAATAAGAACTGTCAAGCTTATATAGCTATCACTGCTCACTAAATAATATTTAGTAGAGCAAGTAGCAGCAATCTTGTTACCAAGGCTGCTGTCATTACATTTTGTGCCTTGACTAGAATATGCAATAGTGAGAACTTAGTAGTAATAATACTAAAGCTTGTCAAACGTGCTGGCATTTTCAATAAGGTGACTATCTCTGCTTATACAATAAAGATAGCTCTTTTTTCAGAGGAAATGGCTTTAATGGATGCCAATAAACACTTAGCCAATTATCACCTTTTATAGTTGTATTGACTTACTAGAAATTCACATAATATTATAAGTGTTTGTTAACACTATTTCCTGAGAGAAACCAGCCCAATCTTATTGTGTAATTCATATGATGCACTGCTGACTTTTATTTCATATAATGCAGTGCTGGCTTCTATTTCATAGATTGGCCAGCTCACAATTAATGACATAACCAACAATATGATGATAACAAAGCATCTCACCTATTATCTCAATGCTGCTGCCTCAAACTTGCACTTTACTAATAAAGAGAACTATATGATGTGCTTCCTACATATCATCAAAATATTGTATGCCTATATAATCAAGGCATTGCGCCTGCGACCGTCCGAGCTATGCAATCCAATGGCAAGAATGACAAAAACAAGGATAAGAATGCTTCTACGAGGTCTACTTAAAGGTCCAGAAAGCAAGCTGCCCTGTAATCCTAAAAGTGAGACTAAGTTTGAGTGTAAAAAGATAGTGACAATATAATAACAACAATGACACCTCAGTCTTGGCAATATCATACAAGTAGCTGGAATCTGCAAAGCTCTAGCATGTGACCCTTTTGCAGAAGCAGAGTTGATTCGTAGTCAATGATTGTTTGGAAAATAGAGAGGCTTTTTATAAGCCAAGAGGCAAACTGGTGAAAACTCTTTGAGATGCTAATGAAAGCTCTTTACTATGTGCCACCTTGAGCCTTTACGGAGATGTATATATACAATAGAACTCAGCCTATCGGATGCTTTGCTGTGTGTATGAGTTACACTTGGTAAGTGTGTTTATGAGTTCTTGCTTTTTATCGCTAATAGTGACAATGTGAATTGCAGGCCCTTGAGTTATTTTTTCAAAACTGCAACTTAGTTGATCAAGAATTACTAAAATGCATGCTGACAAATATTGAATGGGAGGCATTAGAGGGCATTCAAGCCTATCTTGGGGTGAGCTTGCATTTGTATACAAAAGCACTATGCTTACTGTGCTTGATAGCTTGTGCATTATGTGCTTTAAGTTATGTCTTATGAGAGACTCTATATGCTTGGCAGTGCCATAAAGTTGATAAAGCTTTACCTTGAGGCTTTGAAGCATGTTTTATATAGCATGAGCAAGGCACCGTCTCAGGGTAGTATGCCAATATTGGTGTAAAATGGCTAATAAAATATTACAAGAAGATGGACAATATCTCGCTTATGCAATGTTTATATTTTTGTAAATTTTACCTTTTGTCTGTTATAAATGCTCATGATATTGCCTAGTTTTGAACCTAAAGCTTTGTCTGCTTTAGATTAAGACTTACTAGGGGAAGACCTACATTGCAGTTGCTGAAGCTCTTCTTCAATAAAAGGTGCAGTTATATTATAGTTTTATATTTGTATGTCATTGATTCTAATATTGTTATATACAAATAGAGAAGTATCAACCTCAAGTGATTGCCCACCAAGCTACAAAAGAACAGCCACTACACAACTAGCTGATGGCACTGTTGCTGACCAGGCATCTGGTACATAGTCTTCTTTACTTGATATTCCACACTATGAGAGCCTTGTTGACCTACTTGGCTTGCACATGGAAATAATGCTAGAAGACCCCTTTGAGAACTTTGTAGAGCCCAAGTTCTAAGCTTATATAAACTTGCCCTAGGTTTTATGGATAATGTTACTTTTTTGAGGTGTTGGATAGTGCTTATCACTTTTACCCCTTGTTGTAGTCATTGGTTTACATTATAACCCCAGGCAGATGGGCGCACTTTTCCACATTTCTTTGAAATTGTGCCAGACTATCTGCTAATTTAGGCATTGTCCATACCATATAAGAAAGTGTTCTCCTCCAGTGCCAAGATAAACACAAAGTACCAAAACTGCTTAAGCCTAGCAATATTTGAAGTGCTGCAAATTTTAAAGCATTAGGTTTAGTATGAACACTTGGAGTTCATGTAAAGCTGTGTTATCTTAGAGGCTATGATGACTATTGCTAACTCAGAAGTTAATTACTTGGAGATGTTGCTTTACAATTGAAATGACTCTTATGTGACAAGCAATGCTGTCATATTGCTTGCAGCTAATGAAGGTGCATAGGATGCTGACAATGAGGAAATAGTTGAAAACTGACATATCAGTATGTTATTTGTTCTTTTAACATTTGTTTTCAAATTTTTAACTGATTAATGCCCTATTAGCAATGTGGGCCCCTTTATGTATTTATATGTATATTTGAATGCTGATGGGCATCAGCTTAAGTTGGTTTTGTTATATGCCTCTATTCTTTGCGCATATTCCACATTTTGCTAATTTATCCTTACTCTTTTCATTGCATGACATAATACATGTCATTTGCATTTTGAAACTAGTTGAATATCTTGATAGCTATGGAATAATATGTACTTCTATATGTACAAGTAGTTATGAAATCTACGCTGCCACATTTTTTCAATCTCTTCGAATTGTCCTGATCAAAACTGCAGGGTAAAGCTTTTAGTGTAGTCTTTGTATTGCTGACAGAAATCTACAATGCCACTGGGCTTTGTAATAAATCTGTATGCAGCTATTGCTGGTTTACAATCGAAATGGTTAATATTAGTAATTAATATGTTAGAGTTTGCCATTTTCTTGCCCTTCCCTGCTCTTCATGCATCTCTCCTCATTAAGCTAGGCCTTTGCTTTTTTGCTGCTTATTAACACCTCCCTCACAACTTTTGCATTCCATTATCATCCTCTGCCTTATAGGCACAGATAAGTTTCAGCTTGTACAGCTAGCGACAAGGGATGCTGACTTATAAAGATGATTCTAGGTTTCTGTTACCTTTATCATATTCGAGTTTGTGGCACTAAAATATATTTATATTAGCAGCAAGTTGTTGCTTACTTGTAAGATAAAAAAGGGTTCATTTGGTGCGCTTGTTAGGTTATACTTGATAAAAACCTCCTAACCCTTATATATGTTTATCTAGCATAGGCATTGTTTTTTAGAATGTAATATTGTGACTCAGTGGAATGTTGCCTTGAAAATTGAGCTGTACAAATCTTCCAGCCTACAGCTAGAATATGAGCATATGGTATATTGAGAGCTTGCAGGTGTTCTAGGTACGTATGCACCGCTTAGCGCTTGAAGAAGATTATAACATTATGGCAATAAATTTTCTTAGGCCTTTGCTCGAGGATTTACTTAATTTCTGCAGGTGTAAATTCTCACTAAAGACTGTATTTCTTCTTGCAGACCAACTAATATGTGCTAATATATTTGTGATTGGTAACTGATAATATATAAAGCACAACACAGTTTCAACATCTTAAAACATATAACTATGGCTTATTTCCATTGAACTTAAAGCCAAGCAACATTTTATTTAGCACTGGTCAACTTGCCCTAGAGCTGTGTGCATATCATTAACTTTGGCCTAGCAATTTGATATTTCAATTTATGCACTGGCCGCCCACATTCCCTACCAACTAGTTATGCCCTTGCTGAAACTATGTATGCCTCGTTGCATATATATAAAGAACTGCAGCCATTCTATAAGATAATGCTGAGTCCCTGATGTACATGCTTCCATATCTATTTGCCTGCTTTCTTTGGACAGGAACTGGCCGCATTCAAAGATATTGCCGCAGTCTACTGTATGAAGCTACTGTTATAATATATCTACGCTATGCACTCACTTTTCTATTCTGCAGGAGTTTGGCAATATTCTACGGTACTGCCGTATACTTGCTTATAATAAATGACGTGAACTATATCTACATAAGTTATACATTCACTAAAATATTTGATGCATAAGGCTAGTGGTATAATGATGTGTTTGATTGGATGCTACTGTTGCAGCAATAGCTTAGTCCCAAGGTTGCAAATATGTAGGCGGTGATAAGGGTGCAAGTCCAATAATGCACATGTCATTGAGCATCAACTGATGAGTGTTAAAACTTTTCACTTCATAATAATACTGTATTGGCATAGCTTAAGCATTTCTAGGTATTAGCATGCATTTGGTTAAGGGCAAGTGTGTCTTTATGTAAGAATATTGTTTTCATACTCTACGTTATTCCCTTTCAATGGCAAGCAATTGCATGTTAGTTTTGGCTTTAGATATGCATTTGAATTCTACTCACAGTGTTGACTAGGCTTCACTCACACACCAACAGCAATATAAAAGGTGTTTGTCCATGCAATTCAGAATGATTTGATTTTTCCCCTTTATCTGTGTACTTTGAGCACAGCAGACTAGTGTTGTAGGCTTTACCTATAGGATGTGGAGTACCTCCAGTGAATTATTATTGGATATGTATTCTGAATGATTTTTTTGTTACAATAATTACTCAAGTCAACTTAAGTTAACTTGAGTCAAGTAACTCTGACTTGCAAGTTGACCTAAGTCAGTTTAGCAGAAACTGGCTCAGATTAGCAAGTAAGTGTGCTGTAAGCCAAAATTTAATCAAGTGCAAATAAGTTGAAATACTGATAAAGTTTATAACTGCAAAGTTTCCAACTTAACAAATTAAATCATAACTAGTCAAATTGTAGCAGTATTAGGCTCAGTACATTTTGCACAAAATACAAATAGTTTTAGAAAGTCTGTACTTTGCTTATAATATCCACAAAGAGGAGTGTCACAGACAGATATAGTACCAGTATTACTTTTTGTTTTTCTTACATTTCTACAAGGTCTGACAATAGCCTCAGAGCTCCTGAACAGTATTTTGTTGTCCTTAGTGCTTAGTGCCTATATTACGTCAAACTATTCCTATGCCTTTGCATCTTTATCATCCTAAACACTCTTGCCTTTGCTTTTTATCTCAAACTCTTGGTTATTGGAGACAAGATGTATATATAGATTTTATAAGTTGTAATCTATGCTAACTTGGTTATTGGAAACAAGTACTAGCACCAGCCTGCTCATTTTATGAAATCTACCAGAAGTTAACCTTTGTTGTCCTTCTCATACGTATTCTATCATCTATTCCACATTTCCTTTAATCTGCTTGCTTTATTACACATTGAGCTTATTTCTATGATATTAAATTGAGATCTCCCAATTGCACTAGTCTGATTGAATCTCTATGAAGCATAGGTACAACAATGGTCTAGGAAATAGTGCTCCACATTACAGTATAACTATGGACATGCTACTAAGACTTTGCTCATTCCCCTTTGCCCTCTTCTCTTTGCAGTCACTGCTCATTAGCGAAATATAGGTGTGTTGAACTCTTTAGTTCTCTACTTTGTGCAAGATAGTTCACTTGCACTCTATCTGTTGCCAACCTGTCTGAAGAAGCAGTCCGCTTAGCTGTTTAATTGCTCAGCGATATTCTACTACTTTAATATCTATAACCAGCACAATTACCACAATAAGCCAATAGAGTATAGCTAGTGTGAGCAGTAGCTTTGCCCCAATTATTACAATGAGGTCTAAGAACTATATCTAGAAAATCATCCTGGAGCAAGTCCAGCAGCCTCAAGTAGGACAGCACCTAGGAAAAGCACAAACCCAGATCCTAGTTGCAAGTAGCTCTAGCTTACTTAGAGACCCTGCTTTTTTAGACCTCTTTAAGACCCTTCTCACACTCACATCTTACACACTTACCCTACAAACTCAGACTCTAGTCACCACCTCTGCAGCTCTTCCAGCAGCACCACCACCTACAGCAGAAGCACAAGATTTAGCTAACGTCTTATTGCTATATGTTTCATCTTCATAGCTTGCTCTGCCCCTGGCACCTGCTCTAGCACCAATGGCAACATAGCCAATGCTTGAACAGCTAGTCTAGGCCATTGCCCAGCAAATAGCCATCTTCACCCAAAATGTTAACCAAATGCAGGCTCAGCAGACACAGCAAGCACAATGGCCTCCTCTCACTATTAACACCACAGTCACAGTGCAAGCAGCACCAAACAATATGTTCAGAAGCTAGCAACATATAATAGAAAGTTTGCTAACGACGCTTAGCAATTCCTAGCAGCCTATATAGTATAGGCTCAGGGATCAAAAGGAGGGCCTAAGTGATTAGATACAATAACAACAGCACGACGCTAATATAAACCTAATAGTAGGTGTGCAGGGCAACTTAGTTATGGAAACAGTCTACTAACCATGAATTAATAAGTGAATAGGTGCATATATGAACTATCTGGTGGAAAACACAGCTATCTGGGCAACTTCAACTCAAGAACTGCTAATAAAGGGTGAAACTCTGTATGTAGCCTGGTCTGATTTTCTGAGCACATTCAGAATAAGGTTTGAAATAGTCAATGAAGCAGAAAATGCGCTTGCTTCCCTCAACACTTTGTAGATGGAAATAGGACAGTGCGAAGTGCATGGCACTGTTCTACTAGCATACCAGCCACACCACTCTTAGTGATGAGGACAAGCACATTTTATACAAGTCCCACCTATCTATCTATATTAAGGACTGCATTACTGAGAATGGCTAAGATATGTTAACCCTTGCATGTGTAGTCAAGGCAGCGTAGGATATTGATAAGAGAAAATGTAAACAAGATGCTAAGTGAGCAGAAGAGCAAGGGCATTGATCCAAGCAAGTATAATCGCCACACCGGCACTTTAACACTTCACTTTTGCAGCTCCTATTCAGCTGCTCTAGTAGCTAGCTAATTTTAATGCTATAAACATCTCAGTGACAACTCCAGCACTTAGAACAACACAAGCTTAGTGAAAGGCTTTTGCCTAGAGATGCTTTGGATGCGGCTCAAAAACACACTGTCATTATATATCCTCATTGCCGATCCATCTACTAGCACTGTTATAAAGTCGGAACACACCTCTATAGTCTTCCACTTCTAATACCTAGAATAGATGGAGCTTCAGCTTCAGTCAATGTAACTACAACTAATGGTAACACAGTGCCTAAACTGCTGTCAATAACTGTGTTAAGTATATCAGGTTCGACCATATCCTTGTTATTTTCAGTATTAGAGGCAGCAGTTGCTGTGCTTTTGCAGACAGTGGCATCGCTGGAAGCATAGATCTGCAAGGTAACTGGGGATTTTTGTAAAGTTCTTAGCTAATGCTGCAGCTAAGAACCTGGCGCATTTTCTAAGTTTCAATTGTTTTCTATATTACATGTGGACACTTGTTCTGAAACAGACACCAACTCGACCCAGCTTTTTCTGTACTTATATCACCTTTGCCTCATATTCCCTTAGTTTTGTTTTTAAAGTCCTGCTCTGTTTCTGTGTGTTTTAAGAAAATTATCTTATTTGTAGTGCCAGTGGTAAATGCAAATATGCGAGATGCAACTCCTAAAACTTACTGCACAGATTTAACTCTGCCCCTCAATGATTCAAAGGACGTAGTAGCACTAGACCCCACAGCACAAGCGTCCTCTGAACTTGATCTTATTATTAGTATATATAACACTGTTTCTTCATATCAACTTCAGGAGATAGATTGTCACTCCAAACACTTTTGTGTTGCAGTCTATTTAGCAGGTGAGAAGATAAGAGCAATGCTAGACAGTGGCACTAGTGGCTTGTTCATCAATAAGGACTATATTTAACAGCACAACCTTTCACTTCTTTCTTTAGCTCATACTCTACTGCTTTATAATATCAACAGAAGCCCAAACTAAGTAAGAACTATCACTTTATTTGCACAACTCCACTTGGTGATTGGTAGCTATAATCAGAAATGAAACTTCCTCTTGATAAGCTTAGGGCCTAAAGATGTTATCCTTGGACTGCCATGGCTAAAAGCAGTTAATCCACAGGTAGATTGGAAAGATAGTACATTTGAGTTAGAAGCTGAGCAACAACCTCAGAAAGTTGAAGCCAACTAAAAGGCCTAGCAGAGTTGAGTCAAAGCAGGACTTCTGAAGGGAGGAGATGAACCTTTGAATGTGTGCTAGATATACTTACTTATAGCAGATTGCTAAAGAGGAATTATACAAGCAAGGACAGTAAATATTTGAAGAAATGGTTTATAAGAAGCATCAACACCATACTCATATCTTCTCTGAAACAGAGCCACACCAGCTTCTATAGCACAAACCATAAGACCACACTATCGATCTTAAGGAAAGATCTTCAGAAACATTGCACATGCAAGCATTTCTAATGTCTATCCCAGAAGATGAAGAACTAGGTATCACAAAACTATAATACTCACCTACTGGGATGACTTGAAAGAAGTGGGGAAAGCAGAGAGACTTGAGTAGAACTAGTAGAGTGGATATAAATCAACAATGTTGTTGAGTCTGGGAGTTTAGCCCACAGACCAGCCTCTTTATACATGTGTAGAGAGACTCCAAACACTATCTAAGACCTCCAATACCATATGCTGACTGATACAGTCAGGTGACATCTGACTAAGGCTCCAGAGCATATTGCCACTCTAACTCCCTTATCAGATCTGACCTAGCTATCATGCTAACATTAACACTATTTAGATGTCCTAATTGAGCTACTGTACACTACCAGTCCATGATGTCATACTAACATCATGCTGAGGTCATAGTCCAGAACAGTTCCAGACCAGAGTCCTGGATTCTATGTTTGTATGAGGCATATCCCTGATAACCATACAACAAGCACATGGCAAACTAATCCAGCATCTTGTAATGCTGTGTGATAACTTGGTGACATGTCTGCGTGACTTGATGTTATACTCTAAGCGCTGTGGACTATCACTGAGGGAAATTTGTGACGTCTGGCCAAGGACTACATTGTCCCTTTCAAGTCACCTATGGCCTTTCTAGTCTTTTTTATCAAAAGACAGACAGCAAGCTGTGCCTGGTCTAGGATTATCAAAACTCAATAAGATCACCGTTAAGAACCACTATCCACTCCCTCTAGCTTCAGACATTATTAATAAACTCAAGGGAGCTTGTATTTATACTAAGTTTGATATCAGATGGGGTACAATAATATTCAGATCTGCAAAGTTAGACTAATAAACAGCCACTTTTATCATAAACAGAGGACTTTTTAAACCCAGAGTCATGTTTTTAGCCTGACAAACTTGTCAGCTATCTTCTAGCCCCTTATAAATATAATCTTCACAGACCTAATAGTGGTGAATAAGATGGCAGTTCATATGGATGACATCTTGATCTATAATAGCAACTCACAGACACATTATAAGATCACTTATGAAGTCCTACACCGTTTGAAGGAGTATAATCTATTCTTGAAGCTAGAAAAATGCGAGTTTGACAAAAGGAGATTAAATATCTGAGCATAGTTATTTGAGCAGAAGAAGTAAAGATGAACTTAGCCAAAGTGTAAGCTATCACAGAATGGCACACATTTTAGAACTTATAAGATGTATGAGGATTCCTACAGTTTGCAAACTCCTAAGGTAGAGGCCACATCAACTCAGCTACTCCAAATAAGTGCCACTCAATCCTAATAGACCCCTTTAGCAAACTTTGAATAACTCAACTCACACATCACATCTTTATAAAGTGGTGCAAACAGGACATTTGCAATACCTTTAGGAATACTTTGTTTAGGCTTAATTGTCCTTGCTTACAAACATTGACATGTTATATGCGAAATTTCGAATTGTTTTGTGCTCTTTGCAGAAATGCATTTTTAGCCTGTGAGAGCAACTTCGCATTTTTGATCCAAACATTTTGGTTACCGAATAAGAGGTTTGGGCGCCTATATAGCAAGCTAATGGATTGCAGCAAGTTCCGAGAGCTTGGCATCTACCTAATATCTTTTGAACATCATCCTGCATTAAGCCATACACTCAGGCAGCTTATAGCTAAACACAAAACAATAGACCACCTCAGATTGTTTTTAGCCAGGCTTAATGCTATTGTTTCATGTCCAGCTATATAGTGCTCATTTTTACTTATTTCTAAATAGTGATAATGATATGCAGAATTTATAATTTTTTGAGTACAAGTATGTCTTATCTACTGTGGCCAAAATCTTATCAGGGTTAGTGCTAAGGCACT
>JAKOGH010000620.1:0-14322 GCA_024811115.1 Terana coerulea | reverse complement strand
GCCAACCAAACCTGTAGGCACCATCCTATTGCAATGAGGCGAGGTAGCGGAGATTAAAATTCCTCGGATAGTCTCCAATCAAACACACGATATCAGACGGGCGCAGTCCCTCCTATCTCTCTACCTTGCTCCCTCCTCGCGGTTCATTGTGCCGTTATACTCTTCCCCTGCTTCTCGCGATCTATCAATCACGTCCTCACTCTGTAGACCGTAACGCTCCTTGGGTGCGTGGATGGCTCCAAGTCGATGGCGAAGGTTGCTTACTGTCGAGCTTAGATGTACGACTGCCGATAATGGCATAACCGCTTGCCATGCGCTTGCCTACCCTCTGGCCAGGCAAGACCTCAACCCCTAAAGCACAACCTACGCGCTGCAGGTTGGGATTCCGCATGCAATGCTTCGTCCACCAAAGTTTAATTGTAGTAATATAGGGTTTGGCTCAATGAACCTCAGAGTGCGCCACGCTCAGAGCCGACCTACTCATTCTGTCGCCTTGCAGTTTGCGTCCAACGGCCGTACGCGCACTCCTCGACTGCCTGTAAGGTTGGCGCTTACTCAAGCCGTATATAACGCTGTTCACGCTTGTATAAAATGCCCGCAGTGTCTTACCTCACGACCCTGCTGCTTCAACTTCAAATCTACTACCTCAAAGCAGCGTTTATGGCGGAATCGAAAGTATGCATGCATCATCCTGAGCACAACTTCACTCGTACTAAGACTATGATCTTTTACCCAGCCGATAAGGACTTTTGCAAAGCACCCTCGGTAGCTTTAGCGGCTACACCGCAATAGCCAAAGTGGTTAGATGCCGACGAAGAACAGGTCAAGCAATACACCGACGACATCGACAGCCTTCTTACATTCGTATGTATATACTTCCACTCCTTGCCGCGGATCCTCATAAATGTTGTAGACTGGCTTGTACTCTGGTGTTCTCACCGCATTTTTGATCGAGTCATATTCCATGCTCCAGCCGCCTTCCGACGACCGAATCATTGCGCTCCTTGAGCAGGTCGTTTCGCAGAATCATAACCTACCCCCATTCACCTTCGAGCCTTCAGTGACTGCTGTACGCGTCAACGTACTGTGGTTCGCTAGCCTGTGCTTCAGCCTCATCTGCGCCTCGTTTTCGATTTTGGTCAAACAATGGCTTCGCGAATACTTGGCCATCGACAGCAACAATCCGGCCCAAGCTCGTCTTCGCATTCGTTATTTCCGATACCCAGCCTTGCAACGGTGGAGGGTGTTTGAGATTGCGGCCGCCCTTCCTCTCCTACTACATCGCATTTGCGCTATTCTTCCTCGGACTGTGTTTCTTCACATCCTCCGTACATCCCAGCGTTGGCGACACCACCATACCCCTGGTCTGTGGATGGGCCTTCGTTTTCGTTCTCACTGTCGTTGCGCCGACCATCTCCGCCCGCTGTCCGTACAAAGTCACTTTTGCGAAGGGTGTAGCGAAAGGCGTACGGAAGTTCATTTTCGAGTGCGGTAGCTCGCTTTGGTCTTGCCTAACCGGTGCAGGCCCGGCTGATTCGCTGGCTGAGCGAGGTGAATCTTCGAGCGAGCCGGGTGAAAGGACGGGACCTCATCGACCGCCTCGTCCCAACCTGCCGTCGATCTCGCGCACAATGCTGTGTTGCAGCATTCCCACCGTTACCCACGGGAAGAAGACGACGCGGTCAAGGATAACACCCGGGATACGGACATTCTCGTCGACGTTGACGCTATCCGGTTGGACGACGATCTCCTTGGGTCGAATATCTGCGACACGCTACTGCACGTCCAGCCGCAGCCCGCCCAGATCATCGATTTCATTCTGCGGGCGGTGTCCTCCCGTCTTCAGGTACCGGTGGCGAAGACTCCTTTGACTCAGCCTCTCGACCTGCGTGGTCTGACCAAGCAAGGCTATCTCTCTATCATCAAGATCGTCGCGGGAACGCTGCTGGCAGTGCTGGACGATCGGCCGCGTCAGCTTTCGCGTAACCCCAAGGCAACGTTGGATTCATCCCTGAGGGAAATCTGTATGATCATGATGTCCACGTCGATTCACGGCATTCCACCCGTTGGGCAAGACGCGTTATGCCCCATGATTCTGGATCCGCAGGGTGCAAAGGTCCTCATCGATGTCAGCAGCACTATCGAGCGTCCAAATAGCAAGGATAATTCCGTCTCGTGCTTGGAGCCGCTACGCGAAATCCTTGGAAGGCTGAACGATACTGAACTCCCCACGGCTGTTTGCCACCTTCTACAAGCCCAGTCGTGTACATCGCACCATCATCCCCAATTCACCGATCTCCTTGATTTCTTGGCGGAGCATCCAGAGTTACCTCCTGTGGACGTTAGCGCCATACAGAGCACTCTCGTCGATAGCATTCGACAACATGAAGATTACGAAACTTGTCAGGCCTCGCTTATTTTCCTGCCCATGACCGTCCGCAAGCTTTCCGGCTATTGGACAACAACAGAGTATCTGCTTCGAGAACTTTCCACGACTTCTTCCGTGTCGAGGCCTACGAGGGCTTACTGGCGACACGCGATGCTGTACTCCACGCCGGACGAATTGGCGAAACGAGCGATAGCTTGGCTGGAGGCAATTTTCTTCCCCTTCCGGTGCCGGTGAGTGCTGCCGAAATAAATCTTAAATACTGCCGTCTCACCTTGCGCCCTTCGCATAGCGGAAAAAATCAGAGTCATACAGAACCTGGTCAAGATAGTCACTCCGGAGAAGGAATATAACCTCCTGCGACTATGTCTCACGGTCCTTCGGTGGCATAAGGGCACGCGGGTACCAGTATGGGATCCCCAAGCACCCAAACTCGACGCGGAGTGGCAGGAGCTCTGGATGACTCTAGGTGCCGCGTTCCCCGCCTCGAGTCGTACGTTGCCGATATCATGATGCAAGACAAGGCCACGGCGAAGGAGTGTCTGAGGCTCGCCGATTTTCTGGTGCCTGCGGCGCCGGCGCCCTCGGCATCCGCAGATACTTTACATGTACCGCACGGGCCTGTTCACCCACTGGTATTCGCATTGACCAAGTTCGCGTCGTAAGACCGTAGCCGAATGCCCCACGTTGCCCCGGAGCCCGTCCAGCTACTGTCATTGTTTTTGAGTAGCTTGCCACTACTACCACCACGGAGAGCCTGGACCTATCTTATGTGTTCGTTTGGTAGTCTGTCTGCCGCCTCTAGTCTTGTCGGACTTTTGTCTCCGGTCTTTACTATCAGCATGCGAGTCGCGTCCATAGCGTCCGTGGCGGTCCTATCAAAGACTCTTAGATTTTCCCTCAAGCACTGTGCCTGCTTTATATTGCAATCGTATTGAATATCTCGTTGTGGTATTCCTCGAAGTTCGTTCAAGTACCCACTGCCAGCGGTGAGATACTTTGTTACCTTGCTCAAGGCTCTGCCTTCGAATTCACGGCGTTGCGGCCGCGGGGCAAGGAGACGCCAAAAGCACGTGTCATGCACGTGGTAAAAGCTCTGGCCCGAAGTGCGCTCGTCTCTTCAGTCTTGCCCTGTTGGCAGTCCGGTAGTTGACCGACCAGGAATCCAGGTACGTACACAGCGAGAGTCCGGCGATTATCGTTGATGAAACAATTTGCAATCATAGAAAATAGACATGACGTCGCCGCTTGGTCCCCGCTGTACGTTGCGTCAGCCGCCGTTTAGCCTTGCAAATGAGGATCCAGGCAAAGAACAAGCTTGGAAATGTCGTTCGCGGGTAACCGGAGCACTTGTAAGGTGGCGGCTTCGATCCTTACATATTTCACTGATTCTATCAGGCAGAATTGGCATGGATAGAGCCCTTCGTGGCTTGAAGGCAATGCTCTGGCTCGGAGAGCAGGTGGAAGAAGCTCCGAGTCGCCGGCGCGGACATCCCTCCACCCACAGAGCTCCCGCAAAGGCCTGGCCAAGCAAGGCTGAAATGTCTAGGTCTCTTTGAACCACTTGACAGGGAACTCTCCTGCCGCGGCCGCAAGGCCCATAGCAAACAACTCCTGATCTCAGCCCTCCTTTCGCCCACTGCGACCTACTATGCCAGCAATTCATTTATACTCGCCGCCAAAAGTGTAAGTTTATACATGTAGTGATGGCCTTCTCAGCTGATCATTGTTAAATCTAGCAACATCTTCACCGCTGCATCCAGACGTAGGGATATCAATCTCGCGATCACCTCGTTGTCCGTGACATCCATCCGACGCAGGTACAGTTCCGCACACCGCTGCGGCTTCCATAAATTGACCTGGAGCATTTTTATAAAGACCTCCTCTGTCTTGCAGATATCCTTGCGCACGTGCCACCTGCTACACGGTGTGTTAATAGAAGGCGTGCGGGGGCCGCTGGCTCTTCCGCTGTCACGGTTCGGGTGCGTCTAACGGCGACCTATGCTCTCGATCACGGCTATCTTCTGTGGCCAAATCTCGCCTGGAGCCCAAATCCTCGTCTCACAGCCCGTGCAAGTCAATTGGGCGGCCTTGACCGCGGGAAGCATGGACATCTTCGTCGGACGGCGCCTTGGCCGTTGTGTCGAAGCAGCTCCACTTCCCACTTGAAATGTGGAATACTGATTACCTGCAGCGCCTTCCTCGCCTGCGGTCCGTTTGTACTGCGGCGTAGGTAACCAGGATACACAGAGCCGGTGATACCGCAAACTGTTGTAGCTGGGCAAGCAGACGAGGTTGTGATGTGGTCTGTATATGCCCCGGACAGTCCACGTAGACCACAGATTGCGGACGGTGATACTTTCGTGCTGTTGTGCTCCTGATTATGCCCGTCGTGTGCAAATTCAAACGTAACTTCTGCGTACAACCGTGACATTCTTCCCGAGGAGATGCAGAGCCGACGCTCAGCGCTCATGTTAGACTCTGCAGCTCCGCGTGTATGATGCATTCATGTTGGGAACCGAAGCCTGCGTGCTTTCACATCATCGTGGCGCAGAGGTCGTGGCGACTCCGTTCCTGCATTCAGCTTATCTGTACGTGCTCAGGCTTCTATCTCATTGCTCATCTAACTTTGTGCACAACATAGCTCCTCTCGGTGATATTAACTCAACGGCTTTGGTACTAGGTGTGCTTCTATATGTCACCGCTCAGCCAAAAATATCTCTCATTCAGTCACAATACAGTCTACCGCTTCTGCTAGGTCATTGGCCTTGCGTGAATGCCGAGCTACATAAACGCATGCTGCTCTGCACTGATTGAGTATATGCACCGCATGCGTAGCAGCTTACATTGAAACTTTATGGCTTGGCTATTTCCTTCTTTGCTTTTTTAACATCTTCGTTCCAGTGACTCCGGAGCGTCGGCTCCTATAGATGCTGCGACAGCCTACGAAATGGTTGAATATCTGTCAACAAACTCAAGCCGCCTAGGAAACAAGTTCATCTCGACACGCAGCAGGGCTATGCTTAGGGAAATGAAACTCCTGCTTCTGCGTTGATATCATCCCTGTCGCGGTGCACGCTGAATGATAGTGGGTGTACTTGCTTCCATGACTCGGAGCCAATCCGGAGTTTGGTACGTGACTATATAGTCTTGAGTAACTAATGACTGAGCAAAAATCAGCTTTGCCCCGCTCCTCCCTGTTAGGATTCACGCTTCTGCACACCATGTCACAGTATAGTACAGAGTTCGCCCAATTCGTTTCCAGCATGTACGTGTCGTGACCCAGGGTGATGTTTTTGGCCTATCCTTACGTTAAGTCTTCAGCCAACAGGACAACTACATGACCTATGGCATCTCCGGTGAGTGTAGCGGAGTTATATTCGCCATATTCGTAATTATTGAGTTGGTGTTTGATTTACTAGCGATGATAACCTATGAATATATCATCACACTCGGACAAGAAATCGCCACCGTATGGATGCGACGACCAACAGCCACGTCCCTCCTCTTGCTCACTACACGCTGGGCAATGCTACTGTTCAATGTCCTTACACTTTCTCTAGGATCAAACAAGGTATGTAGCTTTGCTTAGGGGTAGGTTAACCTCCTACTCATGAAGCAAACGCCAGAGGTGCTGAACTTCCCGTTGCTGATCAAATGCGCACTCACCACGGAAACACCTTTTACAGCTGCGAGGCTGTGATTATCATGTTGGAAATTCTTAGCTTTATTGGATTCGCACAGGTGGCGTGTACGTCTCCCGATTTGCTCCTTGAAGCCGGACCGAATCTGATTTGTGCAGTCTTCTCTGCACTTCGAGCCGCCGCCCTTTGGAGCTCGTGGAAGTATCACCAGCTGGTATTTGTGGTCGTCGTTTTGTTTGGGCTGGTGCCGGTCGGTACGAACTCTGTGAGTGCCCCGTAATCTCCAGAATCACAGCTCAAGCTCATGACGAACTCAGTTCATTCTCTCAAAATTCGGATATCAATATTGGGCCCCGCCGCTGAATACATGCACGACTTCCCTAAACATGTCGGAAGAACTAAATCAAATGTGAGGCCGTTGTTGCGTTTTGGCACGCGTTAGGTACTCAGTCATCTCCCTAGACGTGCGTCTGAATCGTTCTGGGGACTCCGAAGCTCATCTACTTATCTCATGGGGTTCTATGTACAGTGACTTTATTCACAAGGGCCTCGCTGATCCTTGCAGATGTCTTGGTTATCGTCTTGACATGGGTTAAGACATTTAGGCATTGGCGGCTGGCGAAAACCATGAACCTGCCGACGTCGCTCTCGTCTTGTCTCCTTCGTGACGGTAAGATATGCTTCACCGCCATAATCACATACCAATTGACGACTTCTGTAGGATCGTGGTATTTCCTGTATGGCCTGCTCTGTCATTCAAAATAGGATCTGGGCTCACATGATCACTGCAGTGCATTACTCGCAATAAATGTTAGTCAAATGGCCACGTCCGAGACGGCTGAAACCTTTGTACGTTAGCCATTTCTCTCTGGACCTCGCTGCTGACAGCCCTGGGCAACGATAGGGGCAAATGTCGCTCAGCAGCTCACTGTGTCAATGGTAAGTCTGCATTTGTTTTGTAGACGGCACATGCTAACCGCCGTTGCGATAGCCACCCGTTCTCATGAGCCGATTCATGCTGAACCTTCGTCAGCTCAACGATGCAGACCGTCCGCGGATACGCTCGGACGGACAAGTGACCACAATGTTTTCGGTGCCGAACTTTAGGGTTCCGACGGAGTCGCTGGGTAACATCGCCGAGCCCCTGGACCACGGACAAGCTGAACGATTTGCACGTGGAGACGAAGAGGGCGACGTTACGGTAGACGAGCAGCCACTGGCAGAAATCGAGCTCCAGCCCGTTGCGCGATCTCCAGCTGAGATGTAGGCCAATGGGAGCGCACATCGTTTTTTCATGGCGCCGGGGGTTACTAGCATTTTGAGGTTTGGACATATTCGTATCTCCGGAGTGTGCTTTTTATCATACGCTGAATGCGAGCGCGAGGGTGGCAGTGAGTTACGGCGTTGACACACATGTCTCCGGAGCACCGATTCGAGGAGGAAAGTAGAAAGGCGAGGATGCAGAGGTAGGCCTAGGCATACTGAGGAAACTCCGTGTGGCAGCTGGTTGGTCGTGAGCTTGCGCGTCACGGTGGCGAGGAGGTCTGCAAACGGCGCGGTGGCGTCGAGAACACGTGGACCCCACGTGGTCTAAACCTCCTAGCAAATAGCCTGAGCGTCTCTGGCTTCTGTCCTAATCCTTCCTAATCATCGGTGAGTGTAGCTTCGTAGCTCGTTCCCAGACCGTCAAGTGCAGCGAGATGTTGCAGCGCCTGTCCCTGCGGGACTCGCTCGAGAAGTCGGTTGCACCGAGCACGGAAGCGCCATCAAAGCGGAGGACAGGTCCCACCCGTCTTTCGTACGTGGCCAATGGACGCCTGCTGAGACGGGCCTTACGATAACTATCGGCATATGCTGTCTGGTCCCGTGCGAGGTGGGAGGTGGGCGGCGCGGCGAGCTGGATCATGGTGTTGCTTCATGGGCTGTAGGGCCGAAACCGCCTGGGAAACTCGAGCAATGCTGTTCCACCTACTCTAGCACCGCCTTCATCGAGGACAGGCTTGAGTTCGTAGTGATAGTTATGCCCGGTACGCCTCTTGATGTTGCTTCCAGATATATACTGACTGCCTAGCGCAGCTGAGGTGCTATGACGCATTCATGCCGGCAAATCGGACCAAAAAGAGCAGCTTGCAGCACCGTTACACCTAAGTCGTCAAAGTTCGGAGCCTTCTACTGCCGTACGAGGTACAGAACACTGTCCTTCGGCACCATTTTCTTCACTCGCGCGGCCGCCACACAGCACCAGTGATTCGAACCGAGGTAATCCAGAGTCGCCCTGTACCATTAGACGCGACCGCCAGCTTTTGCAATACGCCGAACACCTTTACCTTGATATGTCAGCGGTGCGGAACTGCCACCATCGTCGAGCTGTCCGTCTCCGAGAAGACGCCTGTTGATGGAGAAGATGTCGGTGAATGCATCTTTGAAATAGAGAGGTCACCCTGGCTCTGCTGTGAGTATCCACGCGTCCATCTCCGTGCTCATCTAACCTTGTCCTCAGCTTTGCAACCGGCCCCTGAGCTGTCTTTGCCAATCAATGTCATTTGATATCGTTGTGCTCGCACTCTATATGTGAACAATTTACATTGGAGATCCTCGACACCGCACCAACAGCATTTGCGGCTTCGTACTGGCCTGCTACGAGAGCGCATTGGCTCGTAGCGCTCCAGCTAAGGGTATCAACCTCGGCCTCATTTTTGTGGCCCACTCAAGATAGCCTACGTTACATGATCTGATGGCGCACCAAAGTACTGCCATGCGTGTTCTGCCGGTGAGTTTTGCTTTGCTTGTCGCCTGCGCTTTCAAATTTTAAATACTTTTCATATGCAATGTAGCCGTGTGCATAGTGAAATAGAGCCGTCCATTTCGCCGCGTCATCATTGACAAGCTTGGGGCGATGCACTTCGGGAAGTATCTGGTGTTCTTCCTCGTGTGAGATGATCGGCAGGTTGGGCAGGTACCTATATAAATTTTCAGCATCGCAAACAATGTACTTCAATCTGCCCTTTGTTCCCCTAACGCCTCAGCCCGCAGAATGTCTGGAGCCGACGATGCATTGGCGCAAATAATGGCCCAATTGTATGTCCCGCCGATTGACAGTTCTATTCAGCATACAACTAATTACATCGTGATCACTAAAGTCAACTGGACAGCTACGTCCAGTATGCAGTTGCCGGTGCGTGTCGCGGAGCGTCTTAGAGAGACTTCAGCTGCTCACTCCGAGTCTGGCATGTCGGGTGTCAGCATTGACCTTTTACGAGTACATTATCACTTTCGACCAGGAAGTCGCCGCTGTGTGGAAGAGAAGACTCACGGCAACTTCGGCTCTTCTACTCAGTGCACGCTGCGTGATGGTTTTGATCCAAATTGTGGGACTTTTGCCGTTAACACAAGAGGTACATAATTCATTTCATGCGGTGTGGTGACTGTTCTACTCACTACTGAGTCACAGAGGTATATGTCAGTTTCTCCGCCACGGAGCCAGTGCTTAACTATTCGGCCAATATAGCTGCAAGCCTTTGACCATCGTTCTGCAAGTGTTGTACTACACTGTATACGTACAAGTGGCCTGTAAGTAACAAGTTGGTCATTCTTTTCCACATCCTGAGTCAAACTCTGATCCTTCGTGCAGGCTTCTCCGCACTCAGAGCAACTGCTCTCTGGAGCTCATGGAAGTATCACAAGATCATCTTCACCGTCATTCTTCTCCTTGGACTGGTGCCAGTTGGTACAAACCTAGTAAGCGCCTCCTACACTTGGTAGCACTAGCAGCTGCTTACACGGCTACTTGCGACCCAGTTTGGCATTTCTCGCTTCGTATACGTGTATATTGGCCCACCGGTTGGTGCATGTGGAGCTACCATTGATATCTCAGAAAGCCTAAACCAGTTGTGAGTCTGCTATTGGATTTCCTTTGGGCCATACGCTCATTCTCCACTTTAGCTGTACGTACACACTTTCACTTGTCAGAAAATGCCGCCTTTTCCTACTTACACCGGCAAGCAGTTTTGTACCTTACTAGAAGCTCGTTGGTCCTCGCCGATGTGTTAGTTCTTGCCTTAACTTGGATTAAGACCTTCAGACATTGGCAGGAAGCAAGACGCCTGAATTTAGCGACATCAGTGTCATCTTGTCTCCTTCGTGACGGTGAGATACACCAACAATTAATCGGAAGCCATTTACTGATGATTTTTCAGGCACTTGGTATTTCTTGTATGGAACACGTATGCGTGTGACGCCCCTTCTGACCGCAGCACCTATCATCTTCCAGTGCATTACTCGCAATTAACATTATCCAAATGGCCACATTTGATGTGGCTACAACGCCAGTACGTCGCTTTCTTGTTCGAAACAACTACATTGGTTGATGTTTATGATACCAGAGTGGAGATGTGATTGGTCATATAGTCGTGTCAATGGTAGGCTTGTGTCGAAGCCTCCTGCTCGACGAAACTCAACGCAATGACCGGAATAGCCGCCAGTGCTTATGAGCCGGTTCATGCTCAATCTACGCCACCTTGATGTTGCTGGGAACTCGCAGGCACACACAGACGCGCAAAAACCCTCCAAATTCTCGACTCTGAACTTCGGAGTTGTATCGGATTCGATAGGTAATATTGGCGAGCCGCTTGAACACGGACAGGCCGAGAGGTTAGGGTATGAAGGTGAGGAGCCAGGTGATGCTGCAGCTTTTGAACAGTCAATAAGCGAGCTGGAGACCACTGCCGGGCCTTCCGCTCGTGTATACGCCTGAGGTGAGTTTATGCTATATCCGCCGTCGCAGGCTGTCCGAGATTGACACTAGCTGTACAAGACCCAGCGTCACTAGTGAAGATAGTCCTCGTGCTGTACATTTGTCCGTCGATCCTTCAATTTATTATGTTTAAAAATGTGCTGATCAAGCTGCTATGACCCAGATCTCCTGCATCCAAGCTGAACTCGCGGAAAGGTCGGAGGCGTTCCCGTTATAAGCATCCAATCTGCACGCTACTAGTGTATGATTTTTGCTTTGCGGTCTCGCTGCGCGGCTCAGACTTGATTCGTTTAGCATAGTCCGTGCAGTCAGGGAAAAATGCAGAGCAACATCTAAGGCAAGGCTGAACGTCGTGGCGAATGAAGTCGCAGCTTGAGACGGATGGGGCGAGGACGTTGTGGCGCCAACCGTCGCGTGGCTCTCACGTGGCCAGCGGTTGGCTTCGAGCGAGCGCTTCTGGATTTTGACTCTTCGCCGATTCGACCGACGAGGTGCGTGCATAGCCAGAACTCGATGCACGCAGGTGTCGCTGACAGTGTTATTGGCAGAAATTAAACTGGTATTCATATCGGCAAGCCAAAAGAGTGCTCAGCTGGGATGCACCGCACGGCTTCTACGTCGTCCCATTCATAGGTTAGCCACAACTCTGCTAGCGTAGGTAGCGCCGATAGCCCACACCGTTCATCGAGCGACCGCGATTACAAGACTTTCGTTTTCCAGAACCAATGAAGTACTTTCGTGCCAGTGGTTTTGTACCCGGGGATAGACATGTACTGTGAAGCGCATAGTCATCCTTCACCACGGTTCGAACCGCTGTCCATCAGACGTACTACTAGAGACTCGCTTACGCCTGCTTTCCCGCCTATCCACTGTTTAAAAAATACGCGGGTACGTAGCTCGCTATCCTGCTCCTTTACTGAACTAATTGTCTGGTGCAGATGGGTTACCACGGTACGGAGAGCTGACTCGTGAAGCAAACCGTGCTAGCAGTTGTGCCTATCGAGCTCGTTAAATCTTCCCTGCACGGCTGTAAGAGACGCAGGGCAACATTCAGCCATTGGCGTATCTTCTGCTGTATGCGTCGAATCCTTTGTTTTTGCAAAGACGACACTTCGGTATCTGGAGAAGGCGCACCGTCGCACATTTGTGCGGCCGAGAAGCTCTGCGTCTCTTCTCACAGTCGCCACCTCTGTGAGAGTGAGCATATTTTACTATTGAACACTGCCGACGGCTTTGCGTCTTCTACCACGGTGATTTCCGTTGATCATCATCGCTGAGTCTAAGTCTGATTGCACTTCACTAGGTCGGCAGTTTGCCTCAACAGGTCCCGACTTTGAAGACCTTAGAGTTGCAGCATGTCTGACAGTTTCCTGCAAGCATTGTTTGACGCTTCAAGAAGATATAGCTGCTCTTGCTTCCCTCTTCCCTTGGACTCGTCAGCTGTACTCCATCGTTCGACAGAGTACCGAGGCACTGATATGCAGCGTACTCCAGCGGGTTCTCAACATCCCCTGTTCTACACTGATATGAGCATTGATGCAGTGCGCCGTGGGAGGTCAGGTGTGAATAGATCGAAGGTTCAGCCGTGCAGGTAAATAGGTGAGAGCAGTGGACATTATGCGTACGTCTAGCTTTCCCTACACCAACGCCTTAGATACTCACCACATGTCGCAACCTAGCGCAGAATACGTGCAGGAGGTGTACGAGCTGTGCGTGCATTATTTACGCTTTTCCTCGGCACGTACTCATGAAGACATTCTTGAAGTCGATTGGACACCTACGTAACTTTGGTGGTTGTCGGTGAGCGTGCTGCGTCATTTCATCGGTACTTCTGATTGCTCTGACTGGTCTTGCGCATTTCTGCTAGCGGTGACTATCTACGAATACGTCATTACCTTTGACCAGGAGGCCATCACTGTGTGGAAGAGACGATTCACCGCCACATCTCTTCTTTTACTCAGCACGCGCTGGGTGATGGTGCTGACCCAGGTTCTCACGTTGTGGCCATCATCACAAGAGGTATGTGGTGTTTCCGCGGTGCAACGTCCTGTTCACCACCTGGAAATAGAGGTCCTGTGTATCCTAGTCTCTGTAGAATGTACGCTGAGGCTAAGTTTGCAGCTGCAAGCCTATATCTATTGCTCAGCAAATATTCGACTATATCGCATTTGGTCAGATCGCTTGTAAGCTTCCTCAACATACTCATTGACTCGTAATTGATTTTTGATACCCGACATAGTATTCTCCGCGCTCCGTGCAGCTGCCCTTTGGAGTGGATGGAAGTATCACTAGGTGATCTTCGCCGTCATTGTCCTGATTGGATTAGTTCCGGTTGGTACGGACTTGGTGAGAGCTTTCCACCCTTAGCATCTGCTGCTATTGAAATGCCTCAAACCCACACAGTTTGGCCTTGCTCGCTTCCAATATATGTATTTTGGACCGCCATTAAACGTGTGCAGTGCCACGGTCGGGATTTCGGACAACCTCAATCAAATGTGAGGAACGCGCCACTTTTTGCTGGGTTGCATGCTCATTTTTCTTACGATTAGCTGTGCGCATGAACTGCCTGAACACGCGTTCAGTTACCTCTGACTTACTGTGACGAGCAGTATTCTTGCTTACAAGAGCCTCGCTCACATCTGTCGATGTACTTGTCCTTGCGTTGACATGGGGAAAGACTTTCACGCATTCGCGGGAGGCAAGTCGAATGAACCTGTCCGCATCGTTGTCATCCTGTCATCTTCGCGACGGTAAGAAGTGCTGCACTGTAGATTTTACAGCCATTGCTCATCATTTTTATAGGTACTTGGTATTTCCTGTACGCAATCAAGCATGGTATATGCACTCAAACCTATCTTACTGTGTCAACTTCCACTTTTATAGCGCATTATTTGCTGTCAATATCGCACAAGTGGTAACTAAAAGTGCGTATACGAAGCTGGTGCGTGCTTCGCCCGCTTGGGTGCGTTGTCTAACCATGCCGGCTTAGGGCGGAGCAGTAGTCAGTCAGTTGGTGGTGGCAATGGTAAGCTGGTGCTTTCTCAAGATTTTCAAGGCTCAGTAGCAATCACCGCAATAGCCACCTGTTTTGATGAACCGGTTCATGCTCAACCTTCGCCAACTCAACCTGCCCAGCAACTCGCAGACGCACTCGGGAGCAGCGCAGTTGTCGCGATTCTCGACACCGAACTTCAGAGTTCCCGAGTCGGATTTGATTGGAAACATCGGCGAGCCGCTTGAACACGGACAAGCAGAGAGCAACGTGTACGAAGACGAAAGGTCGAGGATGTCAGCTCCCTCAGCAGCCGGAAGCTGGCTCAGATGCCATCCCAGGACCGTCAAATATCACGCACGCGTAAGGTTATTGCGCTTTGTGATCTAGTGCTCCTCAAAATGCTCACTTCATGTCCAGATGGAATGAGCATTTATGGCGATGTGGAACAACTTAAAATTTATTTATCAGCTGTCCTTGTATGTACTTGGTGTCCATCGCCGTGTCCTATCATGAAGGCGAATTATGTATGTCCAATTGATTTATT
>JAKOGH010000615.1:0-11024 GCA_024811115.1 Terana coerulea | reverse complement strand
TTTCATCACAATTGAAGACTTTTCATTCCAAAGTTATATTCTTTGGCCTAACAAACTTACCCACTACCTTTTTGATCTCTCATGAATATGATCTTTGCATATCTAATTACAACAAATAAAATGGCTGTTTATATGGATGGCATTTTGATCTATAGTAGCAACTTACAGATACAATGCAAAACCACCCATGAAGTTCTATACTAATTGATGATGTAAAATCTATTCTTAAAGCTAAAGAAGTGCAAGTTTGAGAAAGAGAAGGTTGAGTACCTAGGCATAGTTATTTGAGCTAGAGAAGTGAAAATGGACCTAGTTAAAGTTTGAGCTATTACAGAATGACACACACCTTAAAACCTACAAGATAGATGAAGATTCCTACAGTTTGCAAACTTCTATCAAAGATTCATTAAAGAGTTCTCACATTGAGCTCACTCACTAAATAACTTGACCAAAAGGATATGCTCTGGCAATAGTGATCTGAAAAGCAAGCAGCTTTTGGTAACCTGCGCAATGCCTTTGTCATTGCACCAATTCTGCAATGTGTAACTCAGTCTGGAAAACTAAAATCCAAGTGGATGCCCCAAACTTTGCAATAGAAGGAGGCCTATTGCAGAGAGAAAGATGATCAAATTATGCATTCAGTTGCATTTTGGTCTAAAATGATGTCAGCAGCAGAGCGCAACTACAGGATCTTTAATATAGAGCTATTAGCAATTATCAAAGCACTTAAAGAGTGGCAGCACTACTTGAAAGGGCTTCTTAAGGTCATTGTCTCCAATCACAAGAACCTTAAGCATTAAACTAAAGCTCAGAACTTCACACATCGACAAGCTCAATAGTCCCTTTGATTATCTAGTTTCTATATAGAAATTATACACTGCCCAGGCAAGTCACAAGAAGAGTCAGATGCTATGACACAAAGTGCCTCATCAGATGTTCCGAATGCAGAAGACAATTGCAAACAAGTAGTCTTAGTTCTATAACACTCCACAGATAGTGATAAATGTGGGTATGGGTGTATTCGCTGTGTATGGGAATAGATACGCTGTAGGTATGGGTACAGGTGCAAACTTTGACATCCATATACCCAGGAATACCCGTGACAGCTCATATGTATCACAAAACTGCAATACTCACCTGCTGGGATGACTTGAAAGAGGTGGGGAAAGCAGAGGGACTTGAGTAGAGCTAGTAGAGTGAATATGAATCAACAATGTTGTTGAGTCTGGGGGTTTAGCTCACAGACCAGCCTCCTTATATACATGTAGAGGGACCCCAGACACTATTTAAGACCTCCAATACCATGTGCTGACTGATACAGTCAGGTGATGTCTAACAAAGGCTCCAGAGCATACCGCCGCTCTAACTCCCTTATCAGATCTGACCTAGCTATCATGCTAACATTAACACTATCTAGATGTCCTAATTGAGCTACTGTACACTACCAGTCCATGATGTCATACTGACATCATACTGAGGTCATAGTCCAGAACAGTTCCAGACCAGAGTCCTGGATCCTACGTCCGTATGAGGCATATCCTGATAACCATGCGTAAGCACATGGCAAACTGATCCAGCATCTTGTAATGCTGTGTGACGCCTGGTGACATGTTCCGTGACTTGATGTTACACTCTAAGTGCTGTAGACTAGTGCTGAGGGAAATTTGTGACATTACCCCTCCTCAGGTTCGAGCTCCGTCAAGAATTTGCCAATTTATTGTAGTCCAATTACTTCAATATCCACGTCCGCAATCCATTCGATGATAAGCTGGGCCACCTGATCGCCAATTTGAACTACAAAGTTGATGTTGCTGGTGTTTACAAGCGTTACTTGTATCTTGTCTTTGTAGTCGCGGTCGATCACTTTGGTGATTGCTTCAACTCTTTCGTTGGAAAGTCGGTTGCAAGACATAATTCGGCCACAAGTTCCACTCGGTAATTGAACTTTAATGCCGATAGGCACTGTTGTTCTTGAGTTGGATTTAACTGTATGTTTCTGATAAGCATGCAGCGTAAGTCTGGCTGCTTCTTCGGAGATTCATGTAGGGGTTTGACTGCCAATGAGTTCGACTTGAAGTGTAGAGTCCCATTATAGTAGTACAGGTGTGACGTCTTCTTCGAACTCGACCGTTTGTGCGGCTTGTCGGTTCAGCTTGAGGTAGTCTTGAACAGCTTGCTTAGTGTTCTTGACGTTGTCCTCATTTTCCCAAGTGACTTCATCGCTGTCCAAATCCTTTCCATTGGACCAGATATTGAGTTTTCTTACCGCGTTTGCGGTGTTGCAAGATCTTCTCAACTTCCCATTCTTCCTGTCCTTTAACCATGACTGGCTTAGGCACAAGTGGTTTATGTCCTGTTATGGAAGGATCGTTGTAAGTGGCTAGCTTGCTGGCGTGGAATACCAGATGCATAGCTTGGTAGCGTGGTGGCATTTTAATCTTGAAGGTGACAGCGGACAACTGTTCGATAATTTCGAACGGTCCCTCATACCGTGGGTTTAATGCACGCTCCGTGGTCTGGTAATTCCGTAGGTTGATAAGTACTTTGTCTCTGACTTTGAACGGCACGTTCTGGACGCCCTGGTTGTAGTACCATTTCATTCGCTCAGCAGCTAAAGTTAGAGCAGCTTTTGCCTGCTTCTGGGCTTCATGTCGCTGTTTCATGATGTCGTTAAGGTCTATTCTTATGACCTGCTTGACTAGTGTAGGACCTGCTCGAAGATGTCAACCATATTCCAAAAACAATGGTGTCTCCTTGGTTTCTTCGTGTGCTCAGTTATTGTACGCAAACTCCGCTGTACTCAATAATGTAGACAAGTTATCAAGGTTGTAGTCCACATAGCACCGAAGATACTGTTCAAGAATTTGATTCACACGTTTGGTTTGTCCGTCTGTCTATGGATGATATGCCGTAGACATTGCCGAGTTGATACCAAGTAGTTTGCACCATTGCTGGAATAGTTCCACTGCAAACTGAGTTCCTTGATCTGATATGATCTGAAGCGGCAGCCCGTGTAGAGGTACACTCTGTCATACAATAGTTATGACAGGTCTCATGCCGAAAAACTCATTCGTGATTGCATAAAAGTGCGCTTGCTTGATAAGTCGACATACGACAACACAGATAGCGTTGTAACCATGTGACTCTGGTAACTGAGTGATGAGGTCGATTGTAATGATTTCCCATGGCCCATGAGGCACAGGGTTCGGCATTAATGGTCCATAGGGCTGCTGTGGGCGATTTTTCATTTGCTGACATATATCACAACCCGTAACATAGTTTTTGACAAATATTGACATGCCCGGCCACCAATAGTCTCTAAAGACTAGTTCGTACATTTTCCACCTGCCAGGGTGTCCAGCTAATGGTAAGTCGTGATGAATTTGTACAATTTGTCGTCGTAAATGATCATCTGTTGATGTAGGGATATAGATTTTGCCACGGAATAGTAGTAACCCGTTCTCGTAGTTCCATTCCTTGAGGCTTTTCCAAACTCTAGGTCCTGACTTCAATAATGACTTGTAGCCTTTTGTAACATCATCTGATAGCAATGCTTCCTTGACCTCAATTAAGATTTGGTCGTCGTTAACAGGCACTTCATGGGAAGCTTTGACAGCCCAGATGGCAAAATATTCCGGTTTGAGCAAATATTTGGTCTCGATTGTCAAGCTTTACCCCCTCCTCATGATCTGGCCTCCTGGACAGAGGGTCTTCAGCTTGCATTGTCTTTCCAGGCTTGTGATGTAGAGAATAGTTGAATCACGTTAGGTACAAAGCTCATCGCGCTTGTCTCCGTGTCAACTTTTGGGCCGTTCTAAAGTAAGTCAGATTCTGATGATGTGACCATACTTCGAACTTTTCCGGATGTCCCTCCAAGTAGTGTCTGTACTCTTCCAATGCTCTTATGATTGCGAGCAACTCTTTGTCGTAAATCTCATAATTACGTTCGTGTACATTGAGTGACTTCGAGTGGAAGGCTACGGGGTGCCACATTTCGTCAGCAGGATCCCGTTGCGACAGCACTGCACCGATTGCAAAGTCACTTGCATTGGTCGATAGTCTGAATGGGTTCTCATCATCTGGAATATGTAGTATGGATGCTGAAGTGAAGGCCTTTTTCAGCGCCTCGAATGCCACTTGTTGGTCAGCTTCCCAAACCCAAGGTTGATCCTTTTTGTTAGATCTGTGAGTGGCCTAGCTAGCTTGGCAAAGTCCTGTATGAACCTGTGATAGAAGTTTGCAAAGCCTAAGAAAGCCTGCACGTGCTTGACTTTAGTTGGTACTGGCCACTCAAGAACTCCTGACACTTTTGCAGGGTCCATCGCAACGCTGCCCTTTGAGATAATCATGCCAAAATATTCAATCCTGTCTTTCTCAAAGAAGCACTTCTCCGCTTTCGCGTAGAGATTGTCGCCACGAAGCCTTTTCAGCACTTCTTTGACAAGCATGCAATGTTCCTTCAAATCATTGCCAAAAATCAAGATATCGTCCAAATACACCATAACTTGTCCTTGTCGAATCAAGTCACCCAGGATGTCATTCATCATGGCCTGGAATGTAGCTGGTGCATTGGAAAATCCGAAATACATGACAGTTGCCTCAAATAGACCACGTTTATGATAAATGCCGTTTTCCATTCATCCCCCTCACAGATTCGGACGTTATTATAGCCCCACCGGAGGTCAATCTTTGTAAAGATAGATGCCTGAGACAGTGAGTCAATCAGGTCAGCAATCCTTGGGATTGGGTAGCAGTTCTTCACGGTAATCTCGTTGAGTGCACGGTAGTCCATACATGGACGTAATCCACTGTTGTGCTTTTTGACAAAGAAAAATGGTGCTGCAACTGGTGACTTGGAAGGTCGAATGTAACCTTTCCATTGTTCTTCATCAATCCATTCATCCAAAGAGTTCCTCTCTTTGGGAGACAGCGGGTATAGTTTAGCCGGCTTGGAAAGGGAGGCTCCTTCCACAAAGTCAATTGGATGATTGTACGTCTTACGTACCGGCATGCGCTCTGACTTGCGCTTGGAGAACATGTCGCCATACTCATATAACCATTCAAATACATGCGACTTCCACTTGATGGTGTCTTCGTCATCGAAGTCCTCCAGGACCTCGTCCATGTCCTTTTTATCAAACATGGCCGCGATAACTTCTGCTTGTGTGCGGTCGTTGGGGACATCAATGTCCACCCAGTTGATAAATGGATTATCTGTATCCTCGTCTCCAAATTTGTCCAGGAGGATTCCCACGGAAGATCCGACTCGAGTTGAAGCTCATTGGTTTCAGCTTCACTGACTCGTATTTTATGGGCTTGATTGGTAATGCAGCTCTCAGGACATCTGGTAAACTCCAATTCCCCTTTTTCCCAGTCAATCTCGGGGTTGTGTCGGTATAAGAAATTGTAACCGATCATCATGTCTTTGTCTTCTAACTACCAATTTGAATATAAGCATGGACATAATCACAAATTTGTCCTGCTTGGTTTGGAGTTCTGTCTGCGTTGGTTACGTCGACCCACGCAGACTTTGCCATACGATTAGTTACCAGATGATTTCTTTCAACAAACGATTTGTCGATGAAGTTCGTTGTGGCACCTGAGTCCACTAAAGCCTCGGCCTGCACTTTAAAACCATACACCCAAAGCGTTACTGGAAGTCTAAAAGAACGTTTCTTGTTGCGAGCTATGCTAGTTACACAAGATTCCAGTACTACTTCATCCAAATCCACTTCGGAGCCGACAAGGGGTGTATCATTCCCGGAATGTAGATCGCAGGCATTAGCCTCTACATTCCCTGGGGAAAATCCATCTGAGTCCGGCGATTAACCCATGGACGTCTGCCTGGGCCTGACCGAGGTTCATTGCTGCGCTCAGTTGCTTCCATTTCGGCAAGCTCAGATTCGCTCGGCTCATGGATGCTCGCTGAGTTGACTTCGACGTTGCTGGGGGAAGCATTGTCGTTGTCATCGGACATAGAGCTCAAAAGCTCCATGAGACGGTTTCTGAAGGACGGCTTGCCTTTCGACTTGAAACCAGAGTTTCCACCAGAACCAGAAGCACCGCTGCTTTGGTTCCTGTTGCCGTTGTTGCTGCCAGAGGATGATAGGGATGGCGACGAAGAACCTTTGCCAGAGTTGGCATTCTTCGGGTTGTCGTAGCAGTCGTTCATGTTGTGGGTTTTGGCACGTGAGCTTTTACCCTTACCAGAGCAGATTTGGCAGAACTTGCATTTACTGGATGTTTCTGCCTGGTTGGTTTCCTTGCCTTGCCCTTGCCTTTACCCTTTGACTGCTTGTTTGCCTCACCGTGTTCTTGCTAGTGCCGTTGTTGCCAAACACCGAACTTTTGACCGTTCTGGGTGGAGCTCCTTGTATAGCTGCAGCAGAGTATCAAGGTAGGCTTCCCATTTCTTGGGCTCAGCGCCACTAAGAGACAGGATGACCATTGTCTGGCGCATATCCTGGGAAGCACTCCTTTAATCTTGTCGATGTGCAGCTTGTCCTGGTACTCCATGATCTGGGCCAGAGTCTTGTACTTCTCGCGTATTGGACGAACTCTTTCGGGCCAGATCCTTGTTGTTCCAGAGGTTATCGAGTTCTTCCTTGGCACCTTGTTTCTCATTGTGCTGCCCATATATACCCTGCATCTCTTTGACAGAATTTGAGCCATGTGCCGATAGGCTGGTTGTTCTGCAACTTGTCCGCATAGGACTTCATATAAGTTGCGGCAGTGCTGTGCAGACGACTGAAGGACAAGACAATGTGTTGCTTGTCCATTGCAATCTGCGTATGCTCGCAGTACAAGGTGATGTGGTTCAACCACTCTTCGAGGCTATTTTTGCGCCATCGAAAGTGGGAGGATCGGGCATCTTTGGGATGCGCCCACCGCTGCCTCCATCTGCAGGAATTTTGTCAACTTGGGCCTTATAGGCCTCAATGGTAGACTTGTAAGCTTCTACAAGCTTTTCCAGAGACCTAATTCGTGGCTTGCTCGAGGGCTGTATTCTTCAGCTCCTCAATTCGGTGCTGCTGGTCGTCAGTTGCTTGATACATTGTATCATGCGCACGGTTGAAGTGGCCTGACATGTCAGTGACATGTCCTTGCGCAAAGTCCGTGCTGATTCGAACAGACTGAGAAAAAGCATTCTGCGCTATGTGGAGGATCGCTGCCAGCTGTGCATCGCTAAAGCGAGCAGAGTTGGTGTCGACATCATGCAGGAGGGCTGCTACGGGGTCGGCGAGGACCTCCGTAGTGCGGTCAGGAACAAAGTTGGTGAAAGAAGACATTTCTGCCCTTCATATTAGTGCCAATTTTAATAAAACTTCGAACACAAAAGGTCGAGTCGGTTATTGCATGCCAGCCAGTTATTCCCAGTAGTAAATGCAGAGTTTAATTAGCAGTCTTGGGGATTGTTACATCAAGTGCTGCTAGTTGACTACAAATCTCTGAGAATCTACTATTCAGGTTCGTAAACGAAACCTTTCCAATACACTTCAATGCGCCTGTCAACTCTCTCCACTGTTTATTACTCAACTTCTGCCCCACCGAGTCCAGATTCTCGTAAACGTTTTGAAACTTGTCATACCAGCCCCAGAGCTTGTTCCGAATCTCCTCTGGCACCTGCACCCTTTCGGCATGGCCAGTATCCTGCAGTGAGTCCTCCTTGCGGAGTTTCTCAAAGACCGGGCCGAGGCGAACTTTTGTTGTCTCGAGCATCGGCTGGAGTTTGTTAGAACGCTTGAGTAGCTTTGTTTGACGAAAATGAAGCTTAGCTGGGGGCGGCTTGGAGACCTGATACTTCTCGCGGAGTGCGAGTCGTTCGATAAGTGGCAGCGAGGGGTCAGAGAGGCGGTTGAGCAGCTCTTTTCGACGCCGCTTAAACAGGGCATAAAACTCGATGCGCTTGAGTAACGCATCAGCCTGAGCCTCCTCTATAAGCTGCTTACTCTCCTCAGGAGTGAGAGGATAAGAATGCGGCTTAGGGATGTTGGAGTTGTAAACTTTTGAGGCTTGCAAATGTTGGTGTATTTGGCTCAGATCTCCTTTGAGGGAGAGATACGTTCGCGAAGGCCCAAGGGCTTGTTCTTCGCGTAGGTGGTGAACGCAGGAGGTACTTTCGGCATGACTGCATAACAACGGCATCAGTATTGGTCTCTATTTCAGCAGACACGGTACAGAAAATGGTGAACGAATGGAATGACCTGTTGAGGTCGTGCGGTCTTGATGCGTACAATCGGTAGTGTTGACGACGGCCTGGTATCTCTCACTAGGTCCGGAGGTACCAACTCAATCAAGAGCGGTATGAGGGTCTCTGAAACGGTTCCAGCCGTGTAGCAAAAGGTTTTCGAGCCAATATTACATTGACTCTATGCTCGCTCAAACTGGTTTGCTGTCAACACCCGAAGGCTCATAGCCGTAACTACCCGAAGGTAAGTCACGCCAGAATGTTGCTCCACGCTATACAGCGCAGCGAGCACTTCTTTACACCTGAGGATTGGCATGAAGATTAGCATGCGTCCAGCTCCTCCTCAGTGTCAGAGGCAGTAGTAGCATCATTGGCACAGTCAGTGGTGTCTCTGAAGGTGCGTCTTCACGAAGTAACAGGGGATTTTTCGTAAGGTTCTTGGCTAAGGCTGCAGCTAAGAACCTGGTGTGTTTTCCTAGGTTCAATCATTTCTCGGTATTATGTATGGACCCTTGTTATGAAACAGACACTGACTCAGATCCAGTTCCTTCTGTACATGTACCTTTGCCATCCTAAGTCCCCTTAGCCCCGTTTCTAAAGTCCCACTTAGTTCCATCACGCTTCAAAAAGACCACCTCATTTGTAGTACCAGTAGTGAATAGTAACTCACAGGATTCAACTCTAAAGACACGGTAGAACCAGACTCCGTAGCACCAACTTCCTCTGCAACAAAAGCCCATAGTAGCATGTATGATACTGTTTCCTCATGCCAACTGCAGGAGATCAACTGTTAGTTGAAGCACTTTCACGTAGCAGCATATTTGGTCAGCAAAAAGACTCGGGCAATGCTAGACAGCGGTGCTAGTGGTTTATTTGTTGACAAGGACTACATTCAAAAGCGCAACCTCTCTCTCCACCTCTTAACTCACTCATTGCTCTTTACAACGTTGACGGAAGTCCCAACCCAGCCAGAACCATTACTCACTTTGTATGGCTCCAGCTAGTCCTTAGTAGCTATAACCAAGACTGGGACTTTCTAATAACAAGCCTAGGGCCAGAGGATGTCATATTTGGACTGCCCTGGCTTTAAGCTGTTAATTCACAGGTCAACTGAAAGGATGAAATACTAAAGTTAGAGGCAAAGCAAGTTCTCAAAAAGTGGAAGCCAATTGAAAGGCAGGACAGAGCTGGGTCAAAGCTGGACTTCTAAAAGGAGGAGATAAACTGTGGATGTGTGCCAGATACACCTACTCTCAGCAGATTGCTGAAGAGGAATTGCGCAAATGAGGACAGTGATCCTTTGAGGAAATGGTTCCTGCAGAGTACCGATGCCACATGCATGTCTTTTCGAAAGAAGAATCACATCGACTTCTAAAGCACAAACCATGGAACCATACCATTGACTTCAAGGAAGGAGCTCTAGAGATGCTGCACACTCAAGCCTTCTCCATGTTAGTTCCTGAAGACGAGGAGCTAGGACAATTCCTTAATGAGAGCTTAGCCAAAGGATACATTGTTCCTTTCAAGTCCCTTATGGCATCACTTGTCTTCTTTATCAAGAAGAAGGATGGCAAGCTATACCTTGTTCAGGACTACTGAAACTTAATGAGATCACTATCAAGAACTATTACCCGCTCCCTTTAGCCTCTGACATCATTAAAAAGCTAAAGGGAGCTCAAGTCTTTACAAAGTTCGACATTTGATGGGAATACAATAGCATCCGAATTTGTGAGTCAGATCTATGGAAAGTGGCTTTCATCACAAACAGAGGACTCTTCAAACCTAGAGTCATGTTCTTTGGGCTGACGAACTCACTGGCAACCTTCCAGTTGCTCATGAATGTGATCTTCGCAGACCTAATAGTGGCAAACAAGATGGCTGTTTACATGGACGATATCCTGATCTATAGCAGCAACTTGGAGACACACTGAGAGACTATCCACAAAGTCCTACGCAGGCTGAAGGAGTACGACTTGTTTTTGAAACCTGAGAAGTGCAAGTTTGACAAAGAAGAGATTGAATACCTGAGCATAGTCATCCAAGCTAGAGAGGTGAAAATGAACCCAGCCAAGGTACAAGCAATTACCGAATAGCACACTCCTCAAATGCTCCAGGATGTGCGAGGACTCCTGGGCTTCGCAAACTTCTATTGAAGGTTTATCGAAGGGTTTTTGCATCGGGCTCACCCTTTTAAATAACTTGACCAAGAAGGACACACCCTGGCGATAGGGACTGGCAGAACAGTTTGCATTTGATGACCTACACAAAGCCTTCATTACAGCGCTAATCCCAGCAATATATGACCCAACCAGGGAGATAGAGATTGAAGTAGATGCATCAAATTTCGCAATGGGAGGAGTTCTATCCCAGTGGGGAGACAACAACCTCATGCATCCAGTTGCATTATGTTCTGAGACAATGTCACCAGCAGAGTGCAACTACGAAATCTACAACAAGGAACTCTTGGCAATTATCAGAGCTCTGAAAGAGTGGCAGCATTATCTAGAGGGACTTTCAAGGTTACCATCTATTCAGATCACAAAACCTCGAGCACTGGACAAAAGCCCAGAATCTGACTCACTGACAAGCTAGATGGTCCCTCTGGTTATCGCAATTTCGCATAAAGATAATACACCGCCCAGGCAAGTTACAGGAAAAATCAGATACTATGACGTGTAGTGCTTTGTCAGAAGTCTCAAATGCCGAAGACAATCAAGAACAAGTAGTGTTAGTCCCAAGGCACCCACAGACCATTAACGCCACTGTCATACTGGGTACAACAGAAGGACTCGTGATAGAAGGGAATTCAGTAAAGGGAAATATTAGGAAGGCAGGA
>JAKOGH010000613.1:0-31962 GCA_024811115.1 Terana coerulea | reverse complement strand
GTATGGCTGCATGTATCTTTTCAAATTAAGATTTGATTTGGTGGCAAAAAGTAGCTAACTATGGCTAAGGTCTCCATGGCAACACTTAGAGTTATGCACATATTATTTACATTACTATCAACTCATGTTAGCTAGTCAGAATTGCAAGCTTATTATTTAAAATAGCGAGCAAACTTGCCAAAGCTGTAGCACTTCAAATTGGCTAGCCAACCTGAGTTTTAAAATAGGCGCCCAAATCAAACCCTAAGCAAATTACATGCTCTGCAAGCCGTATGTTGCAATGGCCATCTTCCCTGACTCTTACTACTACCATTTTTAATATAAACTCAAATGTTATGAATATCAGTAAGAGTATAACTGTCTACACTGCTTTTCTGATGCTCTGTAGCCTTTTGCTACAAGTGCCATAGCATCAAAGATAGTCTGAAATATAACACTTTCATCTTCGGTGATAGCTAATGGACCAATCCTTACGTGCTGCTTAAGAAAAGTAAGCAGTGGCAGTAGCACATAAACATGAAAAATTTACTAAGTGTTCACTAAGAGCTTCTCTTTAATCTTCTTTAGCAACTTGTAGTCAGCAAACATATGTTCAAAGCAATTTAGATTTTTCATGTGCTTTGCACACATTTGCTTGTTTTCAATCTTGGGGAACTTGGTGTCTTGCTACAGTGAAGCTCAAAATAACGCAAGTGTAGTTAGCAGGCTTAAAAAGATTGGCTTATATCTTTTTTATTAAAAGCTTTTAATACAAATATTTTATAGTTAGAAGCTCCATAACAAAGGTGTTTTTGAAATAGCCACACTACTATATATAGAAAGTCTAGGTAGATAAATGCATGCTATATGCTAAACTTGCACTTTGAATAAATCAACTATAGTTTAGCAACAAAATATGCTACAGACTTGTTGTAAAGCTCAAAATAAGCCTAAACATGCTTGCTCTCCAGATGACGTTATATGGCTCTGCACACTAGCAAAGTAAATTTCTCAGTAGTGCAATATATCTTATAAGTAATTAGTTGATAGTTTGTAATATTTATATATATGTGTATAATGTGTATATGCAAACTAAACTTTATATGCTTAATCTATATGCCAATATGCATAATTGTACAAAAGCATAGCTATATATAACTCCTTAATGCGAAAGTATAGTGCATTTACATTTTGCAAAAATAATAACTAGTATTGTTTGCAGTATAGTGGAATATGTAGGGTAAATGGTGAGCCTGCCTAACATGGCCTTAAAAGTAGACATGCACAGGTTTATTTGAAGCTATACAACACATCTATAGCATATATGGCTTAGGCTATAGATGTTCTAAAATGGCAAAATCATTCCACATAGCTCTTACCATACAGTTACATATTTACGAATAGTTTCAGGATTTGTGGCACTTTACTTGGTTTATAGTGCACTGCCCTCTACTGTCCACCTAGGGCTATGTCTAAGTATATTACATGCAATCCATCCTCTAGTGGCACTAGTAAGTGCATTCGAGGAATGAAACAGGCCCACTACTATAGTAAACATGCCTTGTATTCAGCGTACAATGTTTTTCTCAGAGAAAACTGGAAGCTTGTTTTGATAGATATAAAGCAAATGTAGCAGAGTATATTATTGCTTTGATGCAGATAAGTTCGAAGTTTTTTTGAATATATGAAAATTTATTCTATTGTTTTATTTGTAAGTACTGCATATTTTATAGCTTACTTTAAAAGCATAAGACTGCTCTACTGTCTTTTTAACTTTATAAAACAGCTTTATATTTTTCAGCCTTTGTAAAAAAGCTTGCTGCTTTATTAATATATAACAGATAGCTTCACAGCTTGCAACAAAATTATAAAACTGCTCTCCTGTTTTTTCAGCCCTTATCAACAAACCAGTGACTTTGTTCAAATATAATAAATAGCTTCACAGCTTGCTTCAAAAATGTAAAACTGCCCTACTGCTGTTGCAGACAGACACACATATGTAGTATTATTTTTCATTTTCCCTGCATTTGTTTAGCACAGATACATGGCCTGGTAGCAGCCTGAGAGCCTCTGGACTTCATTCTAATGATCCCAGTGCTTAGTGTCATGGAAAGGAGCTCGATGTGTAATCAGGCGGACAGATCAGAGCGGAGGTGGAATAGATGGTAGAATACGTACAAAGAGGCGACAAGGCCAACTCAAGTAGATCTCACAGAACGAGTAGGCTAGTGCCGATACTTATCACGTGACCAAGTTAGCATTGCTACTATGTGCAGTTTATTAAATACATCCTTTGTTCCCAATGACCAAGAGGTCGAGATGAGGGACAAGGCCAGAGAAAACAGAGTGCTAAGTGTCTGAGAACGTGGGAAGAATCGAGCCGCATTTGGGCGCTAAGCGCCGGGATCATCGGAATGAAGTTCGGAAGCTCTGGAGCTGCTACCAGGCTATGTATCTGTGCTAACAAATGCAAGAAAGTGAAAAATAGTACTACGTATGCGTGTCCATCTGCGACACTTAGCACCCAAATGCAGCTCAATTCTTCCCATGTTTTCAGACACTTAGCACTCTGGACTTTCTGGCCTTGTTCTTCCATCTTGTCCTCTTGGTCATTGGGGACAAGGTATGTATTTAATAAACTGCACATAGTAGCAATGCTAACTTGGTCATTGGGAATAAGTATCGGTACTAGCCTGCTCGTTCTGTGAGGTCTACTGGGAGTTGGCCCTTGTTGCCCTCCTACATATATATTCTACCATCTACTCTCTATCCGCTCCGATCCGCTCTCTGGTCGCACATTGAGCTTGTCTCTGTGACAACTGCTTTGTTCAGATATAAAAAATAGCCTCAAAGCTTGCTTTAAAATTATAAGACTAGCTAACTGTTTTTGTAGTCTTTACAAATGAAACTGCTGCTTTATTCAAATATAATAAACAGCTCTGAAGTTTTCTTCAAAATTTTAAAACTTGCCTACTGCTTTATTTAGCCTTACTAAGCAGCTTTATAGTCTGCTTAAGCTATTGCAAATAGAGTTGCTATTTTGTTCAATTATAAAATAAAATAATAATTAACACAATAATATTTAAAATAACATAAGCATATTTCTATATATTATAGGCACATTTATTTTGCGTGTTTTTATATAATTATAATTTGTGCGCTTATTTAGATGAAAACAAAACTTATAGCTCCAAATGCGCTGATTAGAATTATGCTAAAATGATAAAAATCTATCAAGCGATTACTGCACAAAATGCAAAACATTGAATAGAAATGCAGTTTTATATATATCTACTACATTAAAGATAGCTTAGTACTAAAATCAACATAAGTAAAGTATTTACTAAAGCAGTACTTTCTGTTATTTAAGAATAAACATAGCTAGCTATAGGGAGATAATAAATGCAATTAAAAGATATATTTAAATTTAAGCTAGCTATAAAAGGAAAAGATATAGCTTTTATTATATAAATATTGTAATCTACAGTTATTTTTAAAAGAATGAGAAAGCATTGTGAGATTGTGTACTATTTTCAAAAGGCATTCCTTCTTTCAATAACTACTTCCACTGTATGCTCGCTCATTATTAATACTTTGTACATACTTTGCACTATTTAAACTCCTTCACAGTATTTTAAATAGCTATGCCATATCTAATGCAAGTTAAAATGAATATAATCAGCTTGAAAAGGACTGTGTAGATGAGATGATTATAAAAGGAGTTATAAAACAGCTTGAACCAGTTCTAGGTTTTATACTCAATCTGAGATGAGTGAATATATGCAAGGCTTGAACTGACATATTATAGGCATTGTATTCAAAAACAAATCTGCTGAGAACTATAATTAGCCTACTAAGACCAAGAAGCATATTTACCAGGCTGTGCAAGCTAAGCCACAGCGAGCTTTTGTTGTAAATTCCAAAACCAGTCAGATTTTAATAAACCCAAACTAGCTGCTAAGTGGTTTTACATGCTTAATAAGAAGCTAGAGGTATTGAAGAATGATGAGAATGAAAAGGAATGTGAAGAGAGTGTTTGTATTATTATCACAAAACTATAATACTCACCTGCTGGGATGACTTGAAAGAGGTGAGAAAAGCAGAGGGACTTGTGTAGAGCTAGTAGAGTAGATATGAATCAATAATGTTATTGAGTCTGGGGTTTTAGACCACAGACCAGCCTCCTTGTATACATGTGTAGAGGGACCCCAGACACTATCTAAGACCTCCAATACCATACGCTGACTGATACAGTCAGGTGATGTCTGACTAAGGCTCTAGAGCATACCACCACTCTAACTTCTTTATCGGATCTGACCTAGCTATTATGCTAACATCAACACTATCTAGATGTCCTAATCAAGCTACTGTACACTACCAGTCCATGATGTCATACTGACATCATACTGAGGTCATAGTCCAGAACAGTTCCAGATCAGAGTCCTAGATCCTATGTCCGTATAAGGCATATCCCTGATGTCCATGCAATAAGCACATGGCAAACTGATCTAGCATCTTGTAACACTGTGTGACGACTTGGTGACATGTCCATGACTTGATGTTGCACTCTAAGCGCTGTGGACTAGCGCTGAGGGAAATTTGTGACAATTATGACTTACATCTTCGTCATAGTACCACTAAGCAATTAACAAGCAAGAACTGCAGCTCATGGCAGTTGCAAAAACGAAAAATATATACCCCCTGCATCTACCATCTATAAGTGTGGCCTACTGAGTTCACTTCATCTGACTCTTTTGCTAATTATTTAGACAACTTTGCCTTTGCTCTATTATGCGTATGCTCTCAGGTGCCTGTTTTAGAGCTAATCTAAAAGCACTAGAAGTTTAGCAATAACCCAGTAAAGCCCATAATAAATAGCACCAGTTATAGAGCAATGATAAATGCAATGAAGGAGAAAACTAAAGATAAAACAGTTATGCTAACAATGCCACCACCTGCAAAACAGAAGAAAGCTGCAGTGAATGGATATATCATTGTATTATGGCAATTAAAGCTTACAAACACCAGCTATAGGATACTAGTGTGAACTATAGCAAGGAAAGAGCAGCATATGACAATATTAATAGGTCCAACACAGCAGTGCCTAGCTTTACAGTGATAGTTGATCCTTTTTCATTTATCACTCAAAATGTATATTATATTCATTCTTGGGCTTTGCATAATGCATCTTAGTGATGGCAATATTGTAAAAAGCCTAGATGACCAATGCAGCGTTGTTATATCAGGCAGCAAATGAGCTAGAAAGTGGAGAATATAAAAGAGCTCAATAGTTCACTGTATGCTGAGGTTTACTGAGCTAGTTATTTAGTCAAGCTATCTCAGTCTGTTCTTGAGAAGATGGCTTTAAATAAATATCAAGTGTAGAGTGCTAAGCACATAGTGATAGAGTTTGTGGTTAATAGGAGTAGAAGGGGAAGATATTGAGTGCAAGCAGTCATGCTTACACTAGAAGGTGAAGGGATAATGTAAGTGGTTTAAGCATGAGGACTGCCTAGCAAAGTAACAAATGTCTTCTATTACACTGCTAAGAGAAAGAATCCAGAAGTAACTAGTTAAAAATAGACTTTTTGATTTTTGAGACTTCTTAGGAGTGCCCAAGCAAGCCTTGATGTTACAGAATGTAATACTAAGCTGTCTGCCTAGAAGTGACTATCTACCACAGGTATAAATCAGCTGAGGTGGATTTTAGCATCGTGGCCCTTTATATATGTCCAAAGAACCTTGTCCTTATCTAATCACGTTCTTTTCCCTTCTGGGTTTTATATTTCTATCCTGTGCTTGATCATTGTGAACCCCTATTCACTGCACAGCAGGCAAAATAGTAAGCATTAATAAACACGAAATATGCCAAATATTCCATGCGTATTCATGACATAAACAAGTAGCACCGAAAGAATAGCCTTGGGATATGTTACTCATATTGGCCTATATCAAGTCAATATTCACGATATAGTGTGCAGATAATCAGAAAATAGTCTGCGGTGCAATATTTCCTGGTAAGCGCTCATTGTTAATATTGCAGAACACAGTGCCTGCTTTAATTGACATACAATAGGGACACTTGATAGCACTCTAAACCCATTATCATGATGCAATGTATATTTGATTGGTGATGTAATACTACAATACATAGCTAGTATCTTAAAATGCACTGGCTGGGTAGCATATACTGGTCTCATCATAGTCCAGACTCCAGCCGCACACGCGACACAACCTAGTGACATGGCAGCTATGCGTCGCAGCTTAGTCTTCATTCAGGAGTATGTTGTTAACTCGCTGGTGTTGCACTTGAGAGGTTCATAATGCATCAGTCAGCAAGTGGGCATGCAGCAGTTACAGATCGCATCAGGTCCATAGAATGTGCACTACCCAGTTCCCTAATGTAATTATATATATGATCACGAGAACATCTGAGTCTCAACACTGAAGGGCATTTTAAGCGAATCATTAACTGAAACGAGCAAGAGGAAATGGCGTCGCATACATTCACGCCAGAGCGCTGGGCTGCAAAGTCCAATGTCGCATGATAGCAACAAAGCCAGTGGCTAGTCATGGTCATCAACCAGTGGGTGCCATTGAGAGACAAAGGTGACTCACTAAGGTAGACCCTGGCGACTTAGAGTAAAAGTTTTAGTGCTAAGTCTGGGAGGTCATGCTCGAAGAGATGGGGTCGTGGTCAGTAGACAAGAGATGATGAAGGACAAGACGCCGATGACGCAGCTTATAACTTCAATGCTCCATATCCAAATTGGGCAATGGCGCTAAAGGCTCATATCCTTGCAACATATTCTAGACTGCGACTATGTCAAATATATCTCTTTGCTTGAATATCTGATGAATATGTACTTGATATGTGACATATACAGAAAATATCAACACTAACTATTTTGGGTCAATATGCAGTGATTTTCCTTGTCTAACTGCTCTTGAATGCCTTGGCTTTGTATTGCAGTGCCTTAAAGCATATTGTGCTTAGTTGCTTGAGGAGAGGCTTGGGCTAAGGTCCATTTTCTTAGTATGGTACATATGTGCTTTAATGTGTGGATTACATGCCTGGTGGCTAGCGTACAATGAGATCTAGGCTATGTGCCTGAGATCGTGACATTGTGTGTGCCTTAATATGTGGATCGCGTGCTTGGCAACTAGTGCATAATGAGATTTAGGCTGTGTGCCTGAGATTGTAGTGTGCCTAGGCCTTGTTTGTGGGTTTCAGCCTCAATTTGGCTTTGGAGTGTTCTAACCCTGATAGCTTTGATTGGTTTGATGGGTGCTTTGGCCTTATTTCCTTTCTAGGCATAGTAGGCGCTTTTATTATGATTTAATGTTTATGTAAGCTGTTCCTTATTGTTTAGAAGTGCTGTATATGGCCTGCTTGCCTTTAGTGACATGTTTTAATATGTTGTGATCTTGCACTTGCTGCCTTTCTGACATAACAATGTGAACAAGAAAGTTTTTACAGAGAAATACCCAATTGGGAATCTTGGACCTCTGCATAAAAACATTCATAGCTACAAAATGTGCAAGGCATTGCTTGGGAGCTAGCTAATATTAGACTTAGAGTATAGGCTGATAAAATAGTATGTTTTGTTCCTATTTATATTCTTTATATTACATTATTAGTATATCTAGGGCCAAAATAGAGTGAGAGCTGATAGTCTGTCTACATTTAAGCATTTCAATTGAAAGTCACAATTGCAACTACTAAAAATGCATAGACCTGCTGTTAGCAATCCACTTGCACAGATTGCCGCTATTTTGCCTTTTGTTTCCACTTCCTCTGCTAGTATCAATGCCAGTGAGGCCTTTTTATGTAGATAGTGTAGCAATAAGTGCAGCAGTAAGCTATACAATAGTAAGCACAATAACAAGTGTTCTTTATACAACAGGCTGCACTGACAGGAGGGCTCAATAGCAGCAGCATTTCTAGTCCATTTAGGTATATTATTATGCCTACTGCTTCTATACCAACTCTGCTGTTAAAATCACTAAATGTGCTGTCAGCTACGCTAGTAAATATTAATAACGTGCTAGCTCTTCCTGAGATTGTTACATTTCTACAACTCATTTCCATTGATGAATTTTTGAGCTTTTACGGAATCTCTGATTCCAATAAAGCAAAGCTTAAAGCTATAGAGGTTGAACTTAGAGATTGAAGCTGTGATCAGCTAGAGAAAAGAGTGTGAAAAGAAGAGTATAGCCTTACAGAGCTTGTGTGGGGCCAGTTTAGGCATAAGCATACTCAATTTTGCTATGATGTGCTCACTGGAAAATAAAACCTGTAATTTTGCATTCTTATCAATGTGCACTGCTTATAAATCACATATACCTGCATTTCTCTGCTATAAACTCTTTAGCTTGCATAGTTACTATATATTATTTTGTAATATATCCTATATGTCAAAACCATTTCTCTGCCATTTTGCCTGTAATATGCCTGCATATCTATAGCAGTACTTTGATACAGTTTTATATTTGGCACATTATCTCTTTATAGTGCCATATATAACTTGACTATAAGATAAAGTTAGTTACTAAGGCACAGCAGTAGTAGAAAAGTAAACATTGATAAAAGAAGAAGGATTTTTGATAGTGTCAAGGTTTGGCAAATATGCCGAAAGATATAACAACATACATTTTGCTGAAAAGATTGCTTATAAAAGTATATATTGACTAGAAATGCACACATGCACATGTTGCATTGACAGCCTCTATTAATGTGTTATTGTAATAAATCCTACAGTTGTTAAGAACTAGAGTTGAGTGTTTCTCCAGCTAAGGATTCATATGTAGCAGCTGAGTATAACTTATTGGCAATCAGCTGCAAAATACCGAGAGTATTGAATGTAAACTCATGACATCTTTAAGAATAAAGTCCAAAACTCATCTAAGTCAAATAAGCCAGATACTGCTTAAGCAGCAATATATCCAGACTTGCTAAGAGCCACTGCCAACAACTATCAGCCTCTTCAAAAACACATCCACTAGCTTAGCTAATATATCGTGAAAAGACTATTTATAAAATTATGTGTAAGATCTCTTGTTTTTGCTAGTTTCATTAACAAATACAAACTCTTTCTCGTGCTAGAGAAGTTAGTTATAATCGATTTATACCATTTGGAAGCAAAGCTGTCTGTTATATTTAGCTGCTATCTTATATAGCATCTTATGTATCAGCCTGACAAAGAGAAGAGTTTGATAAAGGGAGTTTTTGAGATAGCAATATCATGCTAGACTTCCACCTACTACACTAGCTCATTGAGATATATATTTGCATTGATTGCCAGAAGAAGATGTAGTTTGCTGATTATAGTTATTATAAGAATTCAAGGTCAGCTAAGTATATATGTAGCAAGATGATTTATAGAGCCAAACTCCTTCAAAATAGTTTGCCAGCAATAAATAGTTGCTTTTGAGATGCAGAGAGTATCACAGATATTATTAAAATGCCAGCCAGCTGCTCAAAGTTGCAAAACATACTTTTTCAAGTTAGAGCTGATGTAGCAATTGACTACACTGCAAAGACAGTGTTGAGGAGAGAACTGCAAAAGATAATATATAGGGTTGCTGTAAGCATTACATTGCTATTTGAGTGCATTAGTGCTTAGTGAGTATATGCTAAATAAAATAATGCCTTCCTGAGAAATAGTGTGCAATTTCACAATGCTTTTCCATTCTTTTCAAAAATAACTATAAACAAAAGTGCAGTACAAGAAAATAGAAAATATGTTATCTATAACACAGTTACAATGCACTATGTATAACTTTTATTCAGTGTCAAAATATAGTTACTATAAAAGATACTTATTAAAATGCATTATATTTTATTTTTGATATAGTAAATGTGTGTAAAACTGCATTTTTATTCAATATTTTGCATTTTATATGATAACCACTTGACTGATTTTTATTATTTTAGCATAATTCTAATCAGCGCATTTGGTGCTACAAGTTGAGTTTTCGTCAAAATAAGCGTACAAATTATAATTATATCAAAACACGCAAAAACTTAATATGCCTATAATGTATTGAAGTATGCTTATGCTATTTTTAAAGATTATTATATTAATAATTACTTTATATTATAATTGAACAAAATAGCAACTCTATTTGCAATAGCTTAAGCAAATTGTAAAGCTGCTTGGTAAGGCTAAATAAAGCAGTAGGCAAGTTTTAAAATTTTGGAGCAAACTTCAGAGCTTTTGTTATATTTGAATAAAGCAGTAGTTTTATTTGTGAAGGCGGAAAAAATAGTTGGCCAGTCTTATGATTTTGAAGGAAGCTTTGAAGCTATCTTATTATAAACCCCCTCAGTGCTAGTCCATAGTGCTTAGAGTGTAACATTAAGTCACAGGATATGTCACCAAGTTGTCACACAGTTGTATAAGATGCTAGATCAATTTGCCATGTGCTTGTTGCATGGACATAGGATTCAGAACTTAGGTCTGGAACTGTTCTGGACTATGACCTCAGTATGATTTCAGCGTGACATTATGGACTAGTAGTATATAGTAGCTCGATTAGAATATCTAGATAGTGTTGATATTAGCACGATAGCAAGGTCAGGATCTGATAAGGAAGTTAGAGTGATGGTATGCTCTGGAGCTTTAGTCAGACCTCACCTGGCTGTATCAGTTAGCATATAGTATTAAAGGTCTTAGATAATGTTTGGGGTCCCTTTATATATGTATATAAAGAGGCTAGTCTATAGGCTAAACCTCAGACTTAACAACATTGTTGACTCATATCTGCTCTACTAGCTCTACATAAGTCCCTCTGCTTTCCCACACCTTTCAAGTCATCCCAGCAGGTGAGTATTGTAGTTTTGTGATATATCTATTATATCTAAATAAAGCAGCAAGTTTATTTATAAGAGCTAAACAAAATAGTAGGGCAGTTTTCCAAATTTAAAGCAAGCTGTAAAGCTAGCTATCATATAGTGAAGCTTAAAAATAATGCCAGTACAGTTACCAGGCATGGAAAGGTTTGCTTATATGTTTTTGTAATTAAATAACCTCTCGACCTGAATATTTGATAGTTGGAAAGCTTTATATAAGCTCTATTTTACGATGTGGCTGCATTATCATGTATAGTAAGTGCAATGGAATAAATGCGCAATATATGTCGAACTTGTATTTTAAATGAATCAATTGTATTACATCAGGCAAATATGCTAGACTTATTTCACAGCTCAAAATATATCTTAGCCTGTCTTCTTGAGACCTTGCTATATTATTTCCCATTTAACAGTTGATTCTATTATAGCGCAATATATCTTGTAAATAGTGAACTTATACTTTGTGCAGCTTATATATAAGTGCGGAATGTGTATGTGCAAATTGAACTTTGGAAATATGCTTTATACATCATTACACATGCTTGTGCTAATTCAGAGTTGCAGTTTAATTATCTTTATGCAAAAGTGTAATCATTGCTTGCACTATAGCATAGCATTAGCTATAAACAGTGAGCTGGCATAATATGGCGTTGAAAGTAGGCATACAAGGGTATATTTTGGGCTATGGTGCAAGTTCATAGTATATCTCCCTGCTAAGATGTAGTTGATTCGTTCAAAATGCAAGTTTGGCATATATTGTGCATTTATTCTGTTATACTTACTGTATATACAGTAATAGGGCCACATTAGAATACAGGACTAGTATGGGGTTTTCCAACTATTAAGCATTTAAGTTGAAAGCTTACTTAGTTAGAAAGATATAAGCAAATCTTTCCAAGCCTGCTAACCATGCTTGCATTATTCTTAAGCTTCACTGTATTTGAACAAAGCAGCTGGTCTGTTAATAAGAGCTGGAAAAAAAACAGGAGAGCATTTTTATAATTTTAAAGCAAGCTGTGAAGCTATCTGTTATATATAAATAAAGCAGCAAGCTTTTTATTTATTACGAAAGCTAAAAAATAATAGAGCAGTCTTATAATTTTGAAATAAGCTATAAAACATGCAATACTTACAAACAAAATAGCAGAACGCATTTTCATACATTCAAAAAAACTTCGAACTTATCTACATTAAAGCAGTAATACACTCCACCATATTTGCTTTATATTTATTAAAACAAGCCTTAAGCTTGCTTTGAAAAAATGCGGTGCACTAGATGCAATACATATTTACTATAGTAGTGGGCCTATTTTATTTGTTAAAATATACACACTAGTAGTAGTGATTATGCTATGGCTAGGGTGCATATAGCAATGCTGGAGGATATGCTTATGTTATGCACACTACTTTCAACTCTAGTCAGCTAGTTAAAATTGCAAGCTCACTGTTTAAAATAATGAGCAAACTTACTAAAGCTGTAGCATTTCTGATTGGCCAGTCAATCCAAGTTTTAAAATTGATGCCTAAGTCCGGCTCTAAACAAAACACATGCTTTATAAGCCTTGTTTCATGTTAAGCATCTTATAACTCTTTCTCTTATAGTAGGTGACAAAAGTCCATCACCTTGGCTTACTGGCACAACAATGATTTAATCATATCTTTTGAACTAGTAAAGTGTATACCAAACTAAGTATATCAGCAGATAGCGACCACTAGTGCGCATTTTACAATAACTATAAATAGCCATATATGGCAATACTGCCATTACACGTAACGACTTTGTGCTAAATTACAGATATAAGCAATTACATTACTATGCATTCAATGGGCAAGGTATAAATATGCTCAATGGCTTTAAATAAAGTTCAGAAGGTGTAATATGTAGCATATATAGCGCTTTCTTGCATAGAAACCATTATATATAAAATATGGCATAGAACATTCTTATTATCACACGCTCATTGTTTATTTAATTTGTAACAAGTGCTATAATCATGTAAACTGCAAAGAAATACAGTACCACACTCTAGTAGGCTATGATTTACTGTGAATAATTATATTTGAATGGTATATTAAAGCAATAAGGATAAATAATAAACGTTAGCATAGAGCATTTCAAAACAAACATGTTCCGCACTGTATACTGCATATAGTAATGCCAAAAAGAATATATAAGCTATACCATATATAAAACTTTTTAAACATCATTTATAGCTATTGAGCATATTTATACCTTACCTATTGAATGTGTAGTGGTGTAATTGCTTATATCTGTAATTTCGCACAAAGTCGTTATGTGTAATAGCAGTATTGCTATATATGGTAATTTACAGTTATTGTAAAATGTGCACTAGTAGTCGCTATCTGCTGATATGCTTAGTTTAGTATAGACTTCATTAGTTCGCAAAATATGATCAAATTGTTATTGTGCTTGTAGGCCAAGATAACAGACTTTTGTCACCTGCTGTATAGGGCTTATATTGTTTACAAAGTAAGGTTCAAAGGTATGTTACCATCAGAACAGCAACATAGCATTTACTAAGTGTGCAAATATATGTTCTATATATATATATATATGTGTTTTTGTAAATATATTCATAATGCACTACATTTATCCGGGTTTTGTAATCTATGATCTATCCTAGATAGTAAATAGCAGTAACAAAGTGTAGTGCCAAAATATAGATAACATCGCAAAAATCAGATAAATAATTTTACGCAATGTAGAGTATATTCAGTGTGTTTGTGAGCAGTCATAGTCATTTACACACCCTTTAGCTGCAGCTAGTGTGCTCACACTCAGAACAAACTGGCATTATATGCTGTAAACACTATGGTCATGCAAAACATCAACACAAATGCCAGAGATATTTTTATAATGCTTCTTTATGCTTTGAAAGTTATACAAATATGTTTTGGATTTATGAAATTTTACTGGGCTCTAAGCATCTTCACATTCTAAAAGTCAAAAGCTGCTCCAATGTTCTAGTCATACAAAATGTTTTTGTAAACTCAGAAAGTATAATCACTGCGCATTACCTGTCCATTGCAGCTCTTTTAAAACTTGTTTTGGAATATGCTCAACATTGTTCTAATCACAGTATTTACATATGACTTGGTTTCTGGTAATACCTCCAATTTGCTTAGACACCATTATAATGAATTGCAGCCTTGTGACTTTATTTAGAATTTCTAAATTTCTAAATTCTTCTCTTGAATATCTAAATATACTACTAGTAATCTTTAATAAATCAAAGTCTTGAACAATTACAAGTTTGCTATAGGTAGAACTTCTTAATAAGTAAGTACATATTGGCTGAAAACTTTGCCATTTGGCAACTTGCACATATCATATAGTGAAGCTTAAAAAATAAAAGTATAGTTAGCAGGCTTAAAAGATTCGCTTATACACTTTCAACAAAGAAAGGTTTAAATATACATGTTTTATGTTTAGAAAGCTCTAGAATGAAGCTTTCTTTTGACACAGCCACATTACTATATATAGTAAGTCTGAATACATAAATGCTCATTATATACTAAACTTGCATCTTGAATGAGTTAATGACAGTTTGATAATATAACATGCTATATGCTTGTTAAATAGCCTAAAATAAACTTATACATATCTACTTTCTAAAATGCATTATATTGCTCTCTACACCAGCAAGCTAATTTCTCATGGGTATAATATAATTTATGAATAGTTAGTTAATAGTTTGCAATATTTGTATATATATATGATTTAAAAAGGTATACTATATATAACATACTATAATAAGATTGGTATATTATAAATCAAAAGCTACATCTTATAAGCAGTATTACTGATATTGCATAAATAGATAGAACATGCCATTACATTTGTCTTAATTATATCTCTGCTAGTGAAATCAATATCACTTTAGCACAAATTTGATGATACTATTATTATACATAGTAATCTATGGCTTTCTAAAATTGTGCATTGGTAGTAGTTAAATAATAACGCTTACATTGTGTTCTAATGCATTTTGATTAAGCATTATAATTATGAAAGTATTGCTAAATGAAGTTGAAACCTAATTGCTTTTGTATATGACTTTTGCCTGCTACTATATATGTATACACAATGAAAACTAGGCATTCGTATTGACTATTTTGAGCTTTGCATAATAACTACTAAAGCGATTTTATTCACTCTAATTTAGTTACAATCATTTTTTAAAGCCATTTTTATTGAAATATGCGCCAAAAATATTTTTGGCATAAATCCCAAAACATGCGCATTAAATGCACATATGATATTATAATAGATTATAACTTTTGTAAATTATATTTAATATTAAAATAAGCTAGTTAAATTTCGAAATAGTATTATAACATCAATTATCATAACATTCTTTATTGCCATACTTAGCTTTATTATAGTCGATAATAATTAATTAGCATCTCTAGCCAGGTATCTTATATTAGTAACAGCTAAAGTAGTAGTTATATTAGTTTATTTACAATTGTAACACTTTATATAATAGTATCACTATTATTACAATTATCACTTATATAACGCAGTATGTCTTATGGTACCTTTGCAGTAATATGAAAGGTATTATAATAATCATTGTAGAATTTTGACAAATACTATGATGACTACTGCAGTAGTTTGGCAAGTTTTACAACAGCTACTGCATTATTGTGGTACTGTTATACTTCGATTTGTGCGATTATTAGCACAATTGTATTAGATTAATTAGTGGCATTGTATAGTACGGCTCAAAAGTAACTAAGTACAGTTGGCAGGCTTAGAAAATTTGCTTATATCTTTTAGCTGGGACACCATTTGATCTAAATATTTGATGAAACGCTCCATACCAGAGCTTCCTTTGATGTGGCCGCATTGCCATATATGGCAAGTGCAACTGAATTAATGGGCAACATATGGCAAACTTGCATTTTAAATAATGTAACCATAGCCTATGGTGAACCTGTTCACGTTCTTTTTCAAGGCCATGTTATGTCGCCTCACTATTCATAACAAATGCTATGCTACAATGCAAACAATATGCATCACTATCTTGCATAAAAGTAAATGCACTATAACTTTGAATGTTGCACACTCATCGATAATGGTGTATAGGGGGCATTCCCAAAGTTCAGTCTACATATGCACAATACACACTTATAGACGGATTGTACGAAGTACGGGTTAACTACTCATAAGATCTATTGCACTATAACGCAGTCAATGTAATGGAATGCGAAATCACACGGTATGGAGTCGGAAGGAAACAGGCTAAGGTTTATTTTCAGCTATGAAGCAAGTCTGTAGTACATTTTCCTGCTGAGATATAGCTGATTTATTCAAAATGCAAGGATGGCATATATTGCGCATTGATTCAGTTGCACTTGCCATATATGGCAATGTGGCCAAATTAAAAGAAGTACTGGTATGAAGCTTGCCAACTATCAAGCATTCAGGGCATAAGCTTTCCTAGCTAAACAAACATAAGCCAATCTTTCCAAGCCTGCCAACTGTACTTGGGTTATTTTTGTAATGCTACAGTAGGCTTTCCATTTGCGTGTACAGCGCTTTTCGACAGTGGTGCACGATCAGCGTAGTCAGATTTATTGTTATTGGAGCTAGTGGTTTGAACGCTGTGTTCAATGCTGAAGTTTCACAAAAGCTCGTATGCAGGCTCTTTGCGTTTTGCGCTTGACTTGCCCGACCTTTCACCACCAGCGCTTTGCCTGCATTGCCTAGGACTTGACATTTTATTCCCTTTACTTTCGATAGGACTTCCTAGCTATCAGAATTAGCAGCCACAAGCAATGTGGCCGTTCTATCGGATGTCACTTGTCGGAAATCAAATAGCGCACGTGCTGGGAATAGGTCAGTTCTTTTCCATTTTTGATAGCGAATGTACTACTGATTCTCCGACAACTGCTCAGCGAGCCATCAGTTTGGAAAAGTCCTTAATCTACCCCCAATGTGAGGTTATAGAGTATACACTTGCCTGAAGAAACCTTGAAAAATTTGAGAGTGCATCAAGGTCGCATGGTACTACCACACACATTCATGTATTGGTCATTTGTCCAATAGCTCTCATCGGCTTCACCGAAGTCATGGCCCGCCATCCCCGCCAAAGTCAGACAAGCGGTGCTACTAATATTTCGCCCTGCTTGAAGTTACACAAACTGCAGCCCCGGTGACTGATGCACCTGTGCTTGCAATTGCGGTACCACCCTTCTGCCGATTTCTGCTCATGGAAATCTTGCGTCGGCATCGCCGGCGCCCTGTCCCACTTTCCTGCACTCTTCTGCCCTCACTCTCTTCGGTGAGGTCTTCCATATCTCCTTCAACCTTCTGCCGTCCTTCATCTCGTCACCTACCAAGTCAGCATACTTTCACAACATCTGTTGTTGCCTGATGTCTGCTCATATACATGCTCTACGGACAAAGTCTGCCCATATCGGGGTTTCTGTGCAATTTCAGACTAGACTCGCTGTACGTCGATATGCTGAGTATCCCCTGAAAGAGTGTAATGCTAACTTTTGAAAGAATGTTCTCTTGGTTTTGCTTGCGCATTTGAGGGTGTACATGACATAAAAAGTTCTGCAACATGGGCACGCGACAAGAGCCGTATGCGCGTACAGATTGGGCCCGTTGCGCCACGGCCTTTGATCAAGGTTCCTTGATGGAAGCTGGGAGGAACGGAGGCGATGAGGGGGATGTGGATGAGGTTCAGGTCATTTCTGTCGCCTATAGTATCAACGACATTTGCACTTAGAACTAAGTAGCTGTACTTCGCAAGTAGTTCACATACTTGATATTCACCAAAACATTGCTGCCGTACTTGCTTTAAAAGATTGCTTTAGCGGGCCGCGCGCCTTCGTATAGCTCGCAGGTGGCGTCGGGAGGCTGCGCACCGCACGCTTGCACACCGGCTTCGAGCCGAGCGCGGCGAACGAATCACTATTTAGCGGCATGAGGAAGTGGAACGCCTGTGGGACCGATTTATACAAGAGTCGCTGTGTCGCCCTTACATATTCGCACCCTGCGCATCCAGGGTTGTCAACTTCACCGATCCGGTGTGAATCGTAGTTGAGTGGTACATGTTTTACTTATAGCTCCAAAAACAACGCGCCATCCACTAGCAGATTTCTCTTTCAAATACAGTCGGGGTTGAGTGCTGAGGCTAATGCCGTATATGAGCAAACATCACCATAGCTTCGGGTTGAGGATCATGAGCGGGTACCTTTTACACAATGCTAGTTAACATCTTGAAATCAGAGCTGCTTCGTCCTCATCATATAATGTGTGCGGGGGCTATAATCCTGCGAAGAAAGAAATTATCATCTATTCGTCATGGTCAATGCCCGTTTGCAATATTTCCCGGCTTAACATTGGTTACCATACACTGCAGTCAAGCCAAAACATAAGGTCACACCTAGGAAGCGTCGAGAGTGTATTGGAAGAAATATATTGCGGAGCTTTATGAAGAGTTTGGGCATCGCATATTTTGCAAGTTTTTCGTTGACATGCCGTTATGCACTTCGCTTAAAATGGGCAGTAGGAGGCCTGAGGACAAGCCAGATGCAAATATGAATAAACACAGAGCGCACGAGGCACCTATGAGCTCGAGTTCAACAATTCCTCCGATAAATCAACATCAGGGTGGCACGTGGTGATATCAGCAAGAAGAGAGAAAAAAAGAAGGCATATCATTAAGCTATGAATATAGAATGCGAGACACAACCATATATGCACACACAAGCAGTACAAAAGAAGGCGGACTAGTAGAAATAAGGATAGTATTGGATTGAATGGTAAATAAGTAGTCGTCTAGGTTGTGGCACTACAACATTGAGATTCGACGACTAGTGCAAGACAACAACGAGGGTGCTCACCTTTACAATCCCCGAGCGTCACTAGAGAATGTCTTGGGATACGGGGAGTCGTCTCCACCTACAGTTCAGCCAAGCCGCCCGTGTGTCGCTTGTTGCGAGCGCGCTGAGTGGTTATCGTGACGGGATCGGAGCTGTCAAAGAAGCAATCTAACGAGAGGAGAGTCACGGGGCTTAAGGAGGAGCCAGAGGTACAGCAGTTGGGAGAGGAGATGCCGCAAAGCTTGCTTTTGCTGATGGAAGTACCGAGCTGAGAGCTGTTACCGTCAAGGGACAATAGCAGCGAACCCCTCCGCTTGATGAAGCGGGAGTCGATTGGGGGTGGGATGCCCCATCATACATATCGCAGTCGTCTCCGTTGACCCCGTGTTGCAGGCTGTTTTGAGACTCAATAAAGCGCAGCTGCTGCAGCTTATTCATCGAAAGTGGGTAGATTATCCTACTGAGCTTGCCTCGGGGACTCTATCTTTGCTTCTCTGCTGTTCATCGCAATCGTCAAACATGATCTCACCGCGTCAAAGCAACCTGACTGCTATGAAATGTGAACTTGTCCATAGGCTCTAGTGTCTTCTCCAAGCAGGGAAAGAGGAAGAAGTCTACATTGAGTAACACGGGCGTAAAGCAGTTGCAATCAAAGAGCGCAGGTGGCACTGCCCAATTGAAAACCTATTCATCGTTCGTAGCTTACTGGTATTGTCATAGCTATGTATGCATGCGATCGAGATGATTGAGCTATTCTTCAATCACACAAGACTTGAGCTAGCCACTGTATGAGTGTTTGACGTTAAGCGGCTGCTTACTCACGTCGAACAGACTCACGTCGAACAGATTCACAACCACGTCGTTGGTGGAAGTGAAAAACGCGCTCGTGATGTAGATAAGCGGAAAGCCATTAAAGACCGAAACTGACAGTGATGGACCTCGCAAAGCACTCAACCTTAATAGACCTGTCACAACGGCGCTAGAGGAGGATGCACAATTCAAAAGCAGGGTCCTGCTGGACTGTGCTGACTTCCTGAACCTCCGGAGGATTCTCCTCAAATACCTAGAAGAGCAAGAACATAAACAATGGTGAGCTCACTGTTGATTCTCTTGACAAACCAATACCGCGTAAGTACATGGGTACCATTTTAAAGATGTAATTACCTACACTCTGTGTACCGCACGCTCCACAACATAAATACATACTTACCGCTTGCACCATGCCTGAACGGGCTTTGCAGTTTACTCTGCGCGTTGGCACTTGAAAGCTCCACACACGTGTGCTGGGCCTACTCTGCATTCTGTAGCCGCTACTCGACATTACCGCTGAGCCGCGAGCAACTCCAAAATGTTCGGTAGCACTCTGCCATCATTAGAGTCTAACGGTAGACTGGAGAGGTCAACAGACAGTTCAAGCTAGACTGTTCACACTAATTTCAACAAATTCACGAGTCTTATGGCATCAATTCCTCGTCCATCTAGCTTTAAAGCCCCCAAAGATTTTATTTTGAGACCGCGTTGAACGTTTTCAACAGCCTACATAACGCTAACGTTACGTGTCACTAATTGACACTGCAAGTTCGAAATGCGAAAGCATCGACCACTTGGATGGACATTCAAGTCCTCTTCGTAGAGCACTGGGAGCTGGGGAGCACACCTTTTTGTTTCCCGTCTCCAGCTCTGTCCTACGCCTTATCGCTATCCCTACCCCCAACACAGACTATCAAAAAAAGTCTAAGGGCACGCTTCGGCTAGGCACATGATGATGAGCCCTAGTGAGGACGCTGCACCAAGAAGAGCCGGTTACAAACGCACTGATTCGATCACTACTTTGCCTAATAGTACACAACTCTCCGTCTTGTGTCTTCATTAGTCAGAACGGGTAGCGCCTCTTTCTCATTTCCGCTTCAGCAATGCAACGGGATGCGCACCTAACCAGAATTTTGTAGCCAACTAGCAGTTGAAGGAAAACTAGCGAATCCGGTAAGTTCCACAATCTCGAGCTCAATGTAGTATCATCCTTACCGGTGTATTCGCTCTATTGACATTGAGAAGTCCAACGTTTTTACTCTTTAGCGGAGGCACTTAAATCGACGGCACCACATCTCAACGATGGGTGTTCGAGGCGCAGCCGCATATGACGTTCACGAGGTTTTCCACTCGTCGCTTGTTCGTGTTCACCACGGGTTGTTATATGCAGCTGCAAGTCAATCACGGTTTACTCGTTTCACCCTCTCAGAATGAATCTAATCATCTGCTTAAATCTTTTGCTCCTCATCTATTTGCGCCACGCGTAGAAACCTCATAGAAAGGAGCGAGGGGCTCCGGGGAGACTTAGACTGTAGGCAGCACAGAGGCCAATGGAAATGCTTTCAGGGGCAGCAAATGAGTTGAAAAGCATCTGAATATCGGGTAAATGTGGTGATACCTATGTTGATACTTAAACGTCAAGCAATTCCATCCTAACTTTATCGTTGTGCAACTTTTTAACACTGAATTTTGTCCGTGTACTTTTCCAGTCACACTTCAAGAAGCGCAGTTTTCTACACAGAACCTGCTTTATCCTATGTATGCAAGGACATGTATTTGGGGAAGGCGTCATTGTTCCAGGGAGAAAAATCACCTTCGGAATACTGCGTAAATGACATGTAAGTCTCACCCGGCGCGACAGGCATATTTCTATGAAGCGCATTTCTCTGGCAGAGAATGGCGGAAGGAAGAATAATGGTTGGTTGCTTCGGATGAAGCTCCGAGTCATAGAGAATAAAGATGAATGCCATGACAATCATTGGGTCGAAGTAGCCACAAGCAAAAATGGGACATACTCCATTTGCCTTGTTGACAAAACAAGCCCTGACGCGCTGATATCTCGCGTCCCGCGCAGTTGAGGCAGCCCTTGTGCCAAGATGCTCTGGAGTCTCACGATCGAAGGAGGCCAGAACAATTTTTGAGTCTACCACTCTCGCATCACGAACTGGCCTGAAGACATCCTGTTGAAGTTGCCCGACTCGTAAAATTTACTAGTGGGCTTGTACCCAATCCTTGATGGGTTTAGCCTGCATGTGGGAATTAAAACCTAGTAGATATACGTAGTGCAATCACACAATGCATTGAAGGTCAGAGATTTTTGACCTGACAGGTGAGAGAGGATTGCACGGTTATCAAGAGAGTTCATCCACAGATGCAATGTGGCGCTGGGTCCGGAGGAATGGACTTGATTGAGCATGTGCGGATTTGCGAGGCAATAAAAGGCAGAAATTGAGAGTCAGTCAAGAGAAGTAGCTTTTGTTTGGATGGTGCCTGCTGTAATATCTTCCCTATTTGGATTCCATGTTGCTCAATATATAGCATTCTTTGTTACTTGCGGATGTTCAAGATGCACTCTCTGTTGATATTGACCCCTCAAAAGCTCTTGCACAAGATCCTGCAATTTCTTTCACACTCTTATGTTACTTACAAAGGTATGTTCTTTGACGACAAGCATCGTCAGCTTTCACTCTGCTGAATGCTGGTTATCCAAATATTAGCAGTATAATGAACTGTGTCAACTCTTACAAAATCCTGCAATGAAGCTCCTCCAGTTCAAGCAGCCGTTGAAGCTCATAAGAGGTGCGATCTCGAATCCGCAAGGTGTGTGTAAATAGGAGCGGTCAAAGACGGCGGCTTTGAGACAAACTGGTACCTCCCCGGCCACTCTTGACCCTATACCCCTCGGCTCAACGTGATTTGTGTGCCGCTTGAGAATTTGATGAAACAGGCTGACCGCGAACTATACAGGTAAATTTGTTTGTTTTCACGGCATAGATTTGTATGCATGAGTCAGTCATAGTAGCCATCACAAGGGAACTGGAACCTGCAAAGACAAAAGCCGGTACAAGCACGTGTGAGACATAAATCCTATTATTCTACGATTGCAAGTAGACATCATAGGAAGCAGTGATGGGCATGTGAGACCTCTCTTGCTATAGACACCCAAGCTGTGGTACATTCTAGCAGGTCACAAAAGCCAAGGCCGGGTTAGTATATCTCATAGACAACCTGCGAAGCTCTAGTGAGAACAGAGAACGAAGGGATAGAATCCGCTTGCGTGCAGAGATATCAGGGTTTGGGACGAACCATGACGAATCCTCTAGATTTCTGCAATGTGGTCATGGTGAGCTTTGCAACGGAAGTAAGCGCCTGATTCTACAGGCCTTATTACTTATCTCAACCATATTCAAACTGTATCTCCAAGCCAGCGCATGAGTCTTTTGGCGGCTCCTCGTGTTTAATATTGAGCAGTTGAACAAGTCTGTGCACTATTTCTTTGCCAATCTATGGTTGATTCAATCACAATGCAAGGTTGGCGTATATTATTGTGCATTTATGCAGCTGAACTTGTCATATATGATAATGCGCCCACATCGTAAACAAGCACTAGGATGTTGCTTTCCAACCATCACATAATAGTGCTCGAGGCTTTCGAATTTTGACGCTGCTAACTGTACTTGCATTATTTTTGAGCTTTATAGTGATGTATTACTCAAGTCCGCCATCAACACATAGCCATAATATCCACATATTGTACGTATTTTACACATTCGCTCACAACCTAGTACGGACAAGACATTATACAGCTGAGCAATTAGAAGAACTTGTTGCATCTAAGAGAGCCACATGCTATTTACCACTTTATAGGTATGTTTTGGTAAGAAAAATGTATTCAATGTTAGCCTATATACAGTAGTTCACTATTGTGTTCTCAAAAGCAACACTGACATGAACAGAATGAGCCCAGGGCATTTATTTGTCCTAGTTCCCATAGATTAGCGATGCCTTAGTTTGGCCATTGCTCATTAGTATTCATGTACTCTCTTTTCCACTGCTATAATGGCAATGGAAAAGGGAATATGTAAAGCAGTTTGACTAAGCCATTAGGTAAAGTTAGCACTTATTTGTTGTAATTTTAAAGATTTATTATGCCCACAATATATAGCTTAAAACTATACACATGCTCTGTTGAAAAGTAGAGCAAATTGTGATAATTCGGAAAATAACTCTATATGTACATAAGAGTAAATCTATAATGTTTATTACTGCATTTGATCATTTGCTGTTCCGAACACTATATAATATATTTCATTATGCAATTGTTACTAGTAATGCAAAATATAGCAGGCTGTCATTGCATAGCATAAAATAAATCTAAACATATCTGCTTTCTAAGTTATGTTATGTGGCTCTGCAAGCCGGCAATATAAACCCTCTGTAGTGCAATAAATCTTACAAGTAGTTAGTTAACAGATTGTACCATTACAATGAAGCTCAAAAATAATGCAAGTATGATTAGCAGACTTAGAAAGATTGGATTATATCTTTTAACCGAAAAATATTTTGATATAAATGTTTAGTATAGTAATTCTAAATGGATAAATATATGCTATATGCTATATTTGCATTTTATATAAATTAGCCATAGTTTGGTAACAAGCTTGAAATAAACCTAAATATATTTGCTTTTCAAACCACATTATGCTGCTTTGCACACATGCAAAGTGAATTCTTAGTAGTGCAATTTATTTTAATAGTAGTTAGTCAATAATTTGCAATATTTATATATATGTGTATAATATGTATACATCAATCAAACTTTATATATATAATTTGCATGCTAATGTGCACAAATGTATAAAAGCATAGCTATATATAAATACTTAATATGGGACTATGGTGCATTTATGTGTTTGTAAAATAATAACCTATGTTATTTGTGGTGTAATATACTATATAGAATAAATAGTGAGTTTGCATAATATACAGTACATAGCAGACATTTATTGATTCAAAATTGCGATATATGCCATTACGGCCATGCTAAAGCAAACTTCATTAGAGGCCTTTCTGACTATGAAACATTTATATTGCAAGCCTTTTTAGTCAACAAGATATTAGCCGACTTTTTGAACTTGCAAACTATGCTGACATTATTTTTAGATTCATTATATACATGTATACTGTATATGTACAAGTCAAATCTTACATATGCAGCTTATATAATAATATACCTGATTGCATACAAATACAGCTGTATATGACTCCTGAATATAAGATTACAGTGCCTTTGAGTTTGTGCAAAATGAGAATCTATATTATTTGCAATAAAGTGTAATACATTGAGTAAATAGTGAGCTTACTGAATATGGCTTTGAAGTGGACATGCACTGATTTATTTCAAGTTATGCAATAATGTTTCAGCCAACTTTATTGCTAAATTATAGTTAATTCATTAAACATGCAAGTTTAGCATATAATGCATAGTAATCCATTTAGACTTACTATATATGTTAATATAGCTACATCAGAATAAAGCCTTATTGTAGGGCTTTCTAATTATAAAACATTTATATCAAAAGCTTTTTTGATTAAAAAAAGTATAAGCCAATCTTTTCACACTTACTAGCTGTATTTCCATTACTTTTGAGCTTTACTGCACTAATCATATTTTAACACATGTAACAGTAAACAGCTACGTGCTTAAATATTTCTATGATGTTAGTAAATTGATTCATATTTTAAAGGACTATTACTTATTTTGCCTTTCAGCTACATCAAAGTATATCATGTGCAATTGATCATATTTCACTGCTCTATAGAGATAATTTTTTATACTATTGCATATAAGTGCTAACACACTTGAAAAATCCCTATTGATATTATGATTTCTGAGTTCAGGAAGAAACATTTTGTATAGCTAGCACATTAGGGCAGCTTTTGACTTCGTAATGTTTCTTGTCTCTATATTAATAAATTTCCATAAATTCTGAACATATTTGTGTATGCTTTAGAGTGTGCGAAAATATTGGCATTTGTGGTGATTCTTTGCGTTTATAATAGCAGTTATTGTGTATAATATCGGGTTTTTCAAAGTATAAGCATGGTACCTATAGCTCAAGGCTACGCCAAATGGCTGTAAATAATCACAAACATTTGAATTATGCATTAAAACCTACACAATAATTTTTATGATTTTGTAACTTCACTTGCATTTTCATGTTACACTTTATTATTGCTATTCACAATCCAGAGTGGATAATGGCTTTAAAAAGCCAGATAAATATAGAGAATTATGAATACAATCAATGGAACACATAAATATATAGGAAACATGTTTGCATGCTTGGCACACACTATTTCACTATTTTGATGGTAAGAAGCCCATGCATGTTGCTTTTAACACAATGCAAGCCCTATGTCACAAACTTCCCTCAGTGCTAGTCAATAGCGCTTAGAGTGTAACATCAAGTCAGGACATGTCACTAAGTCGTCACACAGTGTTACAAGATGCTAGATCAGTTTGCCATGTGCTTATCGCATGGACATCAGGGATATGCCTTATATAGACGTAGAATCCAAGACTCAGATGCGGAACTATTCTGGACTATGACTTCGGTATGATGTCGGTATGACATCATGGACCGGTAGTGTACAGTAGCTTGATTAGGACGTTTAGATAGTGTTGATGTTAGCATGATAGCTAGGTCAGATCTGATAAAGAAGTTAGAGTGGTGGTATGCTCTGGGCGCGGTGAACATCGCCTGACTGTATCAGTCAGCATATGATATTGGAGGTCTTGCATAGTGTCTGGAGTCCCTCTACATGTATATAAGGAGGCTGGTCTGTGGGCTAAACCCCCAAACTCAACAACATCATTAATTTATATCTACACTACTAGCTCTACTCAAGTCCCTCTGCTTTCTGCACTTCTTTCAAGTCATCCCAGCAAGTGTGTATTATAATTTTGTGATGCCCTATAGCTGAGGCTGTGGATGTTCTAAAATCACAGTTATGCTCCACAATGCATGTTGCATGTTTTTCACATGCTTGATTATATCCATAATTTATAATGTATTATTTGTATTTTTGATACTACACTCTATTACTGCTAAATACTAGCTAAAGGTATTTTATAGATTGAAAATACCAAAAATTTCTTAACAATTATGAGGATATTTACATATATACATATAATTGTGAAAAAAATGCTTATATATTACCTAAATGCTCTTTTGCTGTTCAAATGGTAATAAGCTCTTGAAACTTGCTCTTTCGGCAATGTATACCATATAGCTCATGCTGTAGATGTCTTAAAATGGGAATTATATTCCACAATGCATATAGCATGCTCTTCCATATATATAAACATGTTTAGGATTTATGGTACTGTATATGGCATATAGTACACTGCTTTATACTTACCACCCAGAGTTACATCCAAGTATCTCACATGCAATCTATCTTATAGCGCTTATGCTATAGCTAAGGTCTCTGTGTAATACCTGAAACATACTTATATCATCTATACTGCTATCAACCCTTGTTAGTCTGGTTAGAATAGCAAGCTCACTGTTTGAATAGTGAACAAACTTGCTAAAGCTGTAGCACTTCAAATTAGCTAGCTAATCTAGCACACAGTATAACAGACACTATATATAAAAGTTCTATATTGCTTAGCAATGTGGTATTATGCAGCACTACCTTAGCAAGTGTTCAGCTCTTTTGCGGTGTGGGTTTGAGCACTATTGCAGAAAGTCCCCAGCCAAATGATGGAATAGTTTTGGGCACTATTATAAAAACATTTATTATTGGATAACATGGTTTTGGGCACCAAAATAATAAGTCCCTAGAATTCAAATAAAGAGGCATTAAAAGTGACTATAAAAACTTTAAAAAGTCCCTTGCAATGAAGCATGTTATGATAATGTGTATAGTTGGATTGCATCTATTCATATGCAGTTATGTGTGTTTTACACCACCTCTAGATATACTATGCAAGTGTTAGCTTGCTGTTATAAACTGTTTTTTTAAAAGACAATTTATGTACAAATATAACTTTATGCACAAGATAAAAGCAATATCTATAATGTTTTAATTTAATGGCTTTCTACTTATTAAGCCTCAAATGGCTTACTCTATAAATGACCTAATGTCGCAGAAATGAACTCAATGTGTACTAGAAGTGACTGGATTGGAGCAAATGTAAAATGGATGAAGAAGGATGTATAAAGAGGGCTACAAAGGCCAACTCCTAGTAAATCTTACAGAATATGCAGACTTAAGCCAATACTTATTCCCAATGACTAAGTTAGCATAGACTACAAACTATAGTACATGTATATATACCTTGTTCCCAATGACTAGGAGGTCAAAATGAAAACAAGGGTAAGGGTGTCTAGGTTGATGAAGATGCCAAGGCATGAGAACAGTACGACCCAATATGGGCGCTAAGCGCCGAAAACAACGAAACACTGTTCAAAGGCTTTGGAGCTGCTACCAGGCTTTGTAGAAATGTAAAGAAAAGATGAAAAAATAATACTGTTACTATGTGTCCATCTGCAACATGCACTAGCGATGGTCTATTCAATTCAGGCATATCCTCAATCAATAGATACATAGGCCATGCAGTCTGATCACCTTTGAACTGAGAAAGCTTTGTTTTGTCAGAGGCCAGAATCCTTAATGCAATCATTACTCCTACTGGCATTTTCTCTTAATATTATGGTAAGTGAAGTTCTATCATTATACGCAGCATTACATGCTTATCTAGTCCATAGTAGAAGTATAGAAAACCTCCAAAAGTTTAGGAGTAAGGTGATTGTATGATATTTAGAGCATCAAATAGTGTTTACAAACATTGAAATACATGCTGTATGGAATAAGATTAGCTCGTATATATATATTTGTATATATTCTAATACACCTCTAAAACATCTCCTACCTTCGGCCAAGAGTAGGGGTTTTTAAGGGTAAGAGTAATAGTAGCCACTCAGATATCCCAAAGATGTATCTCTGCTATTCACTATGCTTACCTACTTCTTTCTACCACTAATCTACCATTCACATCTTGTCATGACTCTGCTTCATGGCTTTTTAATCCATAAAAACCTTCTCTAGCAAGTACACCATGATATCACAAAATAGTGAATTGTCAATAAGCTTTTGTATGCAGTCCACAGGATTATAATACTACACCTTCAGCTTCTCTGACATAATCTATCCATAGTCACTAATAAGATCACTCTTTGTAATAATAGTGTTGAGAAGCCACTCACAACAAGTCAGCAGCTCATTGAGGTTCTAGAAAAAGTTGTTACAATTTCTGAGTTTGCAAAGAAGAGTTTTATGTAGCTAGCATATTGGGGCAGCTTTTGACTTTGTTACAATTTAGTAATTTCGAGCCCAATAAACTCTCAAAAATCCGAAAAACATTTAGATAAGGGTTAGAGCATGGGAACACCTTATATGAATATATCTGACATTTGTAGTAGTGTTCCGCATTTACAACAGTAGTTATAGCATATAATATTAATTTATTCTGAGTATAACCACACTAGCAAGAGCTAGATGCTATATAAATTGCTATTTATAGCTATGAACACATTAAGCATAGATTTGAAGATGCATTAATATTTTCATAATGTGTGGTATTATACCTGTAACGTAACTTAGAGCTAGTAAGCAATTGCTCAAAGCATAGCAGGTATAATTTCTTTATTTCGATTTTGCTGATTTCTCACTATTTAATGCAATGTATCAGCAGTTTTAAACAGTTTCGTTTAATTACACTAGCTCGAATTTTATTAGCTCAGTAGACATTAAATGCAGCCCTAAACTGATATAAACCAATTAAAAGCTATATACCTGTGTTTTAACTAAAATTATAAACTAAACCATTTATAAGAAGGAACTCCAAATGGTAAACTGGATTAGAACTACAGCTCAGGACTGTAGAATGCTTATTTTATTTTTGCTATTGCATATTGCATATTGCCAGATATGCTAATATTTTTGTGAAATATTGGAAATTTATTCTCATTTTAATATCGCATTCCATATTTTACCTTGAAGCTACATCCAAGTTTGTTATATGCAATCCATTACTTTTTACTAATATATAAGCAAAAATAGCTGTATAAACTTGCTTAAACATTAATACAGCTTTGGCATTATCATTAATATCAGCTATAAGTGCTGAAAGTTAAAGCAGTCATTACAATGTAATGGTTTTATCAGCCATTTAGTAAGTAGTCACTTTTTCTGAGGTTATTTTGAAATAAAGCATCTGTCCAAGCATACTCACTGCTTTAGCGGTCTTGCTCACTGTTTGAAGCGTTGAGCTTGCTATACAGCAGATATTGAGTTCATCATTATTGCTACTGAGCATGTATATTTGTTTCCTATTGTTAATATTGAGATATCTTTCTGATTAGGCCTATAAAAACTAAATTGCCTCAGAGTGCTTTGGATATAGTAACCTTATAAGCTATAATATAACATCATAACTTAGGAGAGGAACTTTGTTCGAAGTTAACATGAAAATAAGCGCCCGCCTAACCATGCTCACTGCTTTAGAGATCTTGCTCACTGTTTGAGGCATTGAACTTGCTATAGAGCAGATATTGAGCTCATTGTTATTGCTAATGAGTATATTTATTTGTTTGCTAATGTTGGCATTGAGACCCCTTTCTAATTAGGCTTACAAATGCTGAATTGCATTAGAGCACTCTAAATGTAGTCGCTTTCCATTAAAAGGTGCACATGAGCTAAGTGCAAAACTCAACAATAGAGAAGGAGGGTGCCTACCGGAGAACAAAACATATTTTAATCTAAAGGCTAAATGTGATATAAAAGGCTGTATTAGGAAGTTTTGCGCATTATATCTGTCATAAATTACTGTAGAGAACAGCCAGTGAATCATATTCTAAGATAATGAGACGAAATCAAAATTTACCTGCTAGAACCTACTTGGAAGGAGTGACCTCCTCATTGGTTGTATGGGCTAAGCGAAGGTGGGAAAATTTCACTAAATTGGTTTAAAGTTACAAATATGTAACTTCCCCTCTAAAGTACTAGCAGCAGGTCTAGAGCCATTTTGAAGCATACAAATAATTGGTAAAGTGTCATAATTGCATGCGAGTTCTGGAAATCCTATTTAAAATTGTAGATTTAAAAAGGAAAGGGAGAAAGGGTGTTTCTCTAGATTAATACAATACAAAAATCAATATTAGGTCACGCATTTTAGGCATAAGTGCTCTTTGCTTCATATTATAGCATTGTAACTCTGTATTAGGGCTATAGTATGACATAATGCACAGTGCACTTTATGGCGGTTTTCTATAATCTCCACTGGTTGTTATGTCATACTGAAGCCCTAATATAGGGGTATAATATGCCAGCTCATCTAAATCTACAAAATTTGGCCCTTTTGATAAGTGTGTTTGAAATTCCCTCTTTAGGTGTTTGAGAGCCTTGCATGCTTTTATTGCATATCTTTGATGATATAAATACAAAATAAACACAGAACAATCTGGAATATTTCTAATACATAATAATATACACCATGATTATATTTCAATCATGTCGAATTGCCAGCATAAGAAATCAGCTACATATCCTCCAATAAGTGTGCTTAACACAACTAGGCATTACTATAGGTAAACCCCTAGATGCCGAAGTGTATTTACTCATATTTATACCCAAAATGAGTCATTGACATGAGATAACACTAATGGTACAAGTTTTAATATTGGTTGCCATAGGTCAGATAGGTAGAAACATATTAAAGGGGCTCAGCAAAGGTGGGAAGAGATGTAATATATGTAATAAAGCTCCAGATACGTATCACTCTCTTTATATAAGTATTTTATACTATTATATAATGGAGTAATAACTACTAGCTATGCTATTAGCTTAAGCATTATATAATAGCCAGTAGCTAGTAATTAATTGGTAAAAACAAGCTCTTTATGCTCAGAGGGCAACTCTGCACTTTACTCTTTACCCTTTACAATATTTATTCTCTTAAAAAGTGTCGAATTGGGAGTTACCTTCAAACTTATGCTCAAATAGGCCAAAAAATGCAGCTTTGAGTGTTTTTTTTCTATTTACCAACTATGTTTACCTTTATAAGCAAGAGTTAAATCTTTTTACCCTTATATCTGCCTTTTAAATGCTTTTGAACTCTTAACCCTTAAAATTCATCCTTACTGCTACTTATCACATAAGACTTTTTCCAATATTTCTAATACAAAATGAGAATGGTAAAGACATTCACAATGATGCAAATAAATGTTTAATGTATTACCTCGTTTAGCACTTAAAGAATAAATATACAGACTTGCAGTGTAAAAACAAGATCAACATTTTTATCACCTTATTAATGTGCTATTTTAAGTATAATGGGAAATATATCCATTATAGAAGTTCTTAGAGTAGTTTTAGGCAAAATG
>JAKOGH010000612.1:0-22636 GCA_024811115.1 Terana coerulea | reverse complement strand
GTGCTTATTTATAAAACTGCCATCCATAAGTTGTGCACACAGCTGTGGACAGTTCGAGTAGCAGTGGTGAATGTGGTAAGATGGCCACATATTTTGCATAGTAAAGGAGCCCCTGTCCTTCACGGCCTTGCTCTGTTTATCACCTAGCCCTCTGTTCTTGTGAAGTGTTGCTTGGGTCCTGATAGCATAGTAGGTGATCACTACACAGCTGACATATTAGTTAGAGATAAGAGACTGAGGGGATGAAGGTGATGCCAAATGCGAAGGCTTTAGAGTGCTTTAACAGGCCTAGTAAGTCATAAATAATATGTGCAAGGATACAGCCAAGCTGCTATAGCACAGTTGCTAACCTTTTAGGTGAGTTAACTAAGGTAGTCCTGGGTTCAAGTCTATGTGTGTGCATTGTGTTTATATTTTATAATTGTCTTTTCAGCCCAACCCATTAGCAAAAACATACAAAATAGATTAGTCACTCTTTTAGGGCTGTTATAATATTTAAAGTGATCACAACTTATTGTTCAATTGTGGCTGTCATATTTAAAAAATAGACAATCCAAGCATAAGCAACTCCTTTTTGGCAGTTATATAGAGCTTATATAGTGAGTTATAAATGTGATATTGAAGAACTCTAGACTTGTTATTGATAACATCTTTAAGGCTTTGTGCACTTTGAAAACTAGACTGTTCAGGAATTCAATACACATTTATATGCTAACTAGGCTAAAATAGGGAACTGTAGCTGCATTAACTTTAAAAGTATATATATTAGCTGATTAGCAAAAAAAGTGCGGAAAGAACTAAATTAGCTGATAATAATAATATAATAAGGGTTTAAATAATAAATAAAGCAATAGCAAAATAAGTGTCATAAACTTTAGGTAATGTTATAAATATAGCACAAATAACAAGCAAATAAGTAAGAAGATAATGGTAAGCTATTGATAAAATATGAAATAGTGAGAAATTAGGCAAAAAGAAACTTAGTAAATGAGCTAATGAAAGAATATAATAAGGCATTGGTAAGTAACGAAAAGTCAGTTAGATGGTAAAAAGCCACTAATAAGTAGCAGGTTAAGATGTTAAAAAGGCAAAAACTTGTTTAGCAAGCTAATAAAGGTAAATTAGCTGAATGAGCTGTATTTTTTTAAAAACATTTCACAAAAAGTGGAAAAGAGCATAATAGACACTTTAGCACTAAAAAAGAAGTATAAAGCACAGATTAGAAGGAAGGGTTTTCTAAATAATCTGCCACTGCCGCTGCCACCTGCTTCTTTGCACCCGACATGCCACCACCACTCAGCTCTTCTGCATTTAGATATGCTGCTGCTGCCTGGCTCTCTGTTACACTCTAACATGTCACTGCCACTGCCGCACACCTTATCTCTGCACTCTAATACACCACCATAGCTTGCCTCTCCTCCTACGGTGTGAGTAGGTGTATTGCCGTGTAAAAGACAAGTAGTCTGCCTCTTCACATATATGATTAGTGATAAGCATGAGTAGGGGTGTACCTGCCAGATATGAATATAGGTACACTATGGATATAGGTACAGGTGTGAGTTTTTGTACTTATATACCTAGGCATATTTATAGCAGTTTATATAGTAAGACAAATTGTATCTGTATGTGCAGAGGCTAGCTAATATGTTTTGGCTCGTTTTGGGTCTCTAATACCAAAGCTACTAATTGTCCAAATTGGACAAGTAGTTGATAAGATATAGTAGTGTTAGTGCACTAGGAAGATGGCAAATACGTAGCTATAGCATCCTGGAGCTGCTGGAAAGTCTGAAATGTTGACAAAATGACCTAAAGGAAGCTGATTTCAATACTGTTGCTACTGATTTGATTGCAACTAATCTCAACAAAGTGTCTTAAAGTGTGTCCTGTTTGCAAAGAGTCAAATAGACACGGCTTTACAGCAGGCGCTCTAAGCATGTACTTTCTACCAGAGTATGCCAGGGCCTCTTAGACAGCCTCAGATGCACTAGACCAGGTGCCATCTTGCTGATGTGGAGGCTATACTGCCAGATTAATATCACTATATCTTAGTAAATACCTGACTAATTCTTACAAATGTGAACTTTCTGAGCTTGGCGTAAACAAAGGCTTTAAGATGGCGTTAAGACGAGAGTGCTGCATGGTGTACTCTGTGAGAATGAGTTTGCTGGTACCCTGCCTTCTGCTCATTCTACTATATCTATCATAACTCATTGAATTGTGGGTTAATTTGCACGCCCAAGGGCTCATTTGAATTGTATTGAGTACTGCTCCAAGACTGTACTAAGGCAAAAGGCCTATCTGCCATATTCCTCAAGAATGTAAGCGCAAAGAAGTGTATATTATCTTATACACCCAAGCTATAACTTTAACCCTATCTCTTTTTGTTATGCAAGCATGCAAATCATTTAAATAGCTAATAGCAGCTAGTATACACTACATAGCTCTGACTAATACTTGCTCTAAGTCTATATAGTAATCTTGAGCCTATATCTACAGATACTCATAGGTAGTGCATTTGCCTGTGTGTAAATAAGCTACCTATACCCATGGCTATGAATATAGGTATGCCTCAGAATACTCTAGGTATACCCATGCTTATCACTATATATGATGTATGCATTTGTAATTAGTTTTGGTATGCTTACATAGCATAGCAGGTGCTGATGTTCATATTACTGATAAGTGTGCAAGTGTCATGCTGCTGCAGGCACTCTCTGCTGCTGTGTCACAAGGATTTCTGCCTCATGACTATTGCAGATTATGACAATGAGCCTATGCTGCTAATATTATATTGGCAGTCATGAATATGTGAACTCTCCTCCTTGAGTTATTGCTCAGCTCATTGCCTAACCTCCTGCTTGCTGATGCTCATCATAGCATTCTGGCTCCTATTGGCCTTTATGCCTTCCTCAGAATGTCTCAAGGCAACTTGGGAGATTAGCTGTTGCAAATGTGCTTTCAGCAACATGCTTGAATGGCAGCTTTAGGTTGAAAAGGGTCCTTTGCCACAGATTTCAAATGTGGTTAGCTAATGACTATGGTTATTATTGATATCAGGCATTCATTGAAAACCCTTATTATATAACTATGTTGAGTCTGTTAATTATTATTCATAAAGTAACATAGAGGTGCATTTAATAAATTGCATTTATGTGTTAAATAAGTTTGCTCTATATAAAGTTAACTACAAGTTAATAGAGTTACATACAGCAGTTTGCAGATAATACATGGCATATTTGACATAGACTATAACGGTGAGTGCTTTGCTCCTTGCCACATACTAAATCAACTATGCAGAAGTTGCTGATAGATGACAATGGCAGCCTTGAGCCTTTGGGTGCTTAACTAGCTTTGCATACATTGGCATCAAGTCGCTCTAGTAAATCAGACATCACTCCTTATTGTGCAAGCTCTGCAAATAGAAAAGACAGCATTGGCAGCCACTTTAAGCTTCATAAATCTCTGAGAGCTGCTTTACTCTTAGGTTTGAGTTATGCAGACAATATCACTGCATAACTAGTTTTTATAGTGCCAGTGCCAAGTCTCACACTATGAAGTCAATGGTGAAAGTGCGGCAACCTCATCTAAGTCCAACTGTACCCTAATCCACCCCAACTGGCTTTGATGCAGCAGTGTTAGTTAGCACAATTCCAGATATGTTTGCTTTATAAAATGCCTTGGGTAGTAATTCTGATGCAAGTGCTGCAATGGATATACAAAATCTGTCTTTACAGGCCAGTGCAGCATTGTTTGAGGTACATTTACACCAATCAGCTGCAGCAGTCATTAATGGGCCTTTTTGCTACCTTTTACTCTATGCGACACTAGCAATACTGTAATTGGATTTAAATTTGCTATGAATATAGGCTCTCAGGCTTCTAACTCATTGTCAGAGATATCTCCCAACTTAACACTTACATTTGGTGCAGCTGCTGATAGAGACTTAGATTTACAGTGAGGAATAGAGGAAGATAATAAATACTAGTATGCACTACAAAAACAAGTGCTATATTTCATTTTAATGGCTTTCAATACATTTTTAAGATTGGGATGCTAAGGCTAGCATGCTAAAGGTGTGTCCACAGTCTGAATAGTGCGTAAGCATTTATCTGATACAGTTCCATATTTAGACTAGGACCTACTATTACAATGAACTGGCTTATGCCAAATAAAGACAATTTACAATGTGCATGTGCATGTTGGAAAGCCAATTTAATATGTATAGTATACTATTAAGTTCTTTCCAACACTTAGTCAAGTTTTCTAATCTATCTCATTCTTGTGGTACCTGCACTGTTGCAACTATGTGTTCTCTTTCACTTGACTCTCTTCTGCGAATCCTTTCCATTTTCTTGTGTCTCCTCTATTGAGCAATATGAATTAGGCAAGTGCACTATTATCTCCTACTAATACAATGGTCACTAGCACTGTCAGTCATGCAAATACTCACTGCATACTGCATACAAAGCAGCTTGCCTCAAATGTTGGCCTTATATTAGAAAACACAGTTGTAATCTTAAATCCGTAGCAAGTGCTTTTGCTGTAAAGCGCTACCTGCGCTACCAGCTGCAGTAGCATAAGCCCATGGCTCTGTAGTATATAATAGCCTAATGGTAGCACAGGTAGCAGTGTCATTTCTCTGTAGTTCATTCTTTGTTATCATAATGTCTCTCAAATATCATGATTGTGGGATGCACTATGTTATAGAGATTAATGAATATATAAAACCAGTTTTGCATTGAGTTTCAAGGTCTTGTAGAAAAATGCTGGCATATATCTATAGTGAGTGTACGTATCCGCCTCACAAAGGCTTCATGTTAACATCTACATATACTTTAGCAAGCCTGGTAATAATATTAAGTTGCATGTTGAACTGAAAACGTGGGCTGTGTGTATTCCAGTTTGTTACTCTAGCAATACCAGTGAGCTTACAAGTGTATTAAATGCATACACCTGTGGCACAGAATTACCACTGCAGACTTGCACCTATGCCTTCCTACATACTTTCATATTCTTTTCTTTAGATTGCAGCATGCCATGGAAGCACTTTTGCTACAAAAACGTATAGTGTAGGTGGGTTGTATTTGTGGTAGGAGTACTATAACTACCATCAGACACACAGATATGCTAACAACCAGTCAACCTCTATTGTATGCAGTAAGCAGCAACACTTACAATGATGACTTGAAAGCATCAGTTATAAACAGTGGTTGCTGTATATTGTTAAGAGTAGTACTAGATGCACAATGCACTTACAATATATATGTTCAGCTTCTAGAAATACCAGTTTATGTCTGCTGCAAGGCATCTGACATTTGCTCTAAACTGTCACGCACTTTGTGGGAAATAGTGCTGCAATCATTCAACAAAGTGCGAGTATGTAAGCTCTTTCTCTTTATCCCTCCTCTTCTTTTCTTCCATTGCTTGCATTACTTATTGTGTTGCAAGTGTAATAGATAAACTGCTGCAAGACCACTTATCTCTAATATGCAGGTACTGATTATGCAAAGGCATGCCCACGGTAATGCTTAATTAAAGTTGAACACAATCAAAGTGAGTGCACTTTTGGTGTTACAATGCTTTAGCTAATGCATTGCAACAGACTTAACACTGTGACTACAAGCTAATGATATGTAAGCCAATGTTGCACTTGCTATCTCCCTCTCTAATTACCTTTGCCCTTGTGTCTGCTGTTTGCTGAAGTTGCCATCGTCATATTTACCCTTCTTAGTTTTACAAAGCAAGTATAAGATCTGTTATGGCTGTAGAGTGTAGGCTGAGTAGGTGAGCATAGGTTTGTAGGGCTTAGGCAGGGTAGGTGAGCATAGGTTAATAGTGCCTTTGCCATGGTTGACATATAGTCCAGTGCATGGTCAATGTGTTCTTACTGCCCTATGCTAATATAAGGTAAGTCCACTGAAGTTTTCTCATGCTTGCCATTTTTATTAATGCCAATCCCAAGTAACTCTTAATACCAGGTAGTCTCAGCAACATCCTTGAGAAGTTCCTGCACAAAGACACATTGCTGCACATTGTTGCAAAGATGAGCTTGATACATAACCAGAGCAAGCAAATCGGAGCAGGTATAGGATATACAATAGAATACATACAAGGAGGGCAACAAAGGCCAACTCCTAGTAGACCTCACAAAATGAGCAGGCTAATGCCAATACTTGTCTTTAATGATCAAGTTAGCATTGCTACACTATACAAGCACACAGAATACACACCTTGTCCCAATGACCAAGAGGTTGAGATAAGGAGCAAGGCAAGAGAGTCTGCGGTGCTAAGAGTCTGAGAGTGTGAGGGAATTGAACTGAATTTGAGTGCTAAGCGCTCTAAATATTGGAATAAAGTCCAGAGGCTCTGAGGCTGCTACCAGGCCATGTATCTGTGCTGAGCAAATGCAAAGAAAAGAAAAAGAATACTACTTCTGTGCGTTTGTCTATAACATGCATGCTTCAGTAGTATGCTCTTATGTTGTTTCAATAGGTCACAAGCATAAGCAAGAGGGTGTCTTGCTGGTGTAGATCATTGAGTAGGGTGATAGTGGGCTTTTGAGTGGCTTAGTAGTAGCAGTAGTAGTGATTGTTTTACCTGTCTGTAATGTACTTATATTTACCATTGATATAAAATATATTTCTGTCATATGTACAAACTGGAATACCCATTTGAGTAATTAATCAATAAACTATAAATGCAAATCCTTGCTACACCATTGCTACCAGATGTTTACAAAATACAAAAACCTGGCTACAGATAGCTATAAAGTGCATAAAGACAGCTACAGGCACTACAGACAGGGAGACCAGCTTACTGTGTTATCGCGACTATGAAGGCTACAAAGTGCATTGTAGCCTGGGCATTTTTTCCTGATATATCACTCTTAGCAGACATAGTCATGATACTAGTCATACTATATAATAAAAGCATTTGCACCACATTTTCAATAGGTGCAGCAGAATGAAATATCTGCATGAGTGTAGTTGTTCTAAGCACTATTAAACTATTGATATTTCACAAAGCTAACCAAAACAAATTGAACATAGGCATGCTATATGTTTAAATGACATATCAGTCCTATTTATAGAGTAAGTTGAGCTGAAAGAGCTCACTCTGCTATGTATCTTTTAAAACGGGCATTTGTAGTTTTTCGTAGAGATGCATTCATGGTTAGGCCTGTAACACTGTTTGCACTCTGAAGGTTTACAACCAGACACAGCTGGAGAGAAAATAGTGAGGTACATAGCTGGTGATACAAACCAAACACATACTTCTCAAGGGCTTTGTTATAAACATAGCTGCTGATTAGAATTATCTTAAAGGTGGAGGTCTATACTGAACATAATAGTGACATGGCAGCCATGCACTATATAAAAATGAGTAAAGGAGAAGGAAACCATATGACAGTAGGAACAAAAGTTGCATTGCTGGCCAAGAACTAGAGTGATGTAGAGCAATGTGTTAGGTAATGTTGGATAGTGTAATGAGTGCAATGGTAAACAAGCAGAGTAAGAATGTGCAAAACAAATGAAAATAAGTCAGAGACAATATAAAAGTGAAGCCTCTGCCTACCAGCAAGACAAGCAGAGTGGGCAAAGGTGTTATTGCTGGACACGTTGGCCAACTAATATATGGAAGAGGAATAATAGCAATGCTTATTACAGAAACTGCTGAAAAATAGCACGCTTGGCTTAAACATTTCTTGTGAGCGATCAATCAGGCTTATTCATAATTTTTCACTCTTAGGCAAATTGCTGAAGGTGGACCCATGCCTTGTTTGCTTACAAGTCAATTTTTATATATTGCTGTTAATATCTAAATCACACATACTAAATGTCATAACTCTGGAGTGAGCAACTGAGGTGGCACAAATTTGAATGTTGTAGCCTTAATTTAGCAGTAATTCACTATCAAACGCCTTAACATGCTATACTTTATTTTGTACAGTGCTCAATATGTTTTAAAGTGAGCCATGTATGTATATTAGCTTTACATAGTAGGCTTGTGGTCAAAAAGTAAGTAGATAACAAGAGGAGACAAAAGTGCAATCAGATTGTGCTATTAGTCTTTTAATAATACATTTCACCTTTCTACTCTTGCAAGAAAATCACGGCATTTTTTTTCTTTTTGAAAGCAAAGGAAGTGCATGAAAATAGATTATTATGAGCCAAAGACATTATTAAATCTGCCAAAACATTGAGGAGAAAGGGCTAGCAAAATTTTTTAAAAACCTAAGCTGAATAGGCCATTGCTTGTGTATAGTAAGTACAATTTCTTAGTTTACATTTGCTGATTTTTTGAAATTTCTTTAGAGGTATTTAACATTTGCTGCTATAAATAGCATTTAAATTGCTAAATATATTTTGCAGCACTAAAAGCACTATGCTTTAAGTGTATGAACATTTTTATAGTTATTAGCAATTTATTACAGTTTTAATGGATTATCCTACACTTTACTCTTAGCCACAATTAAACAAGCCACATGTTATCTAACTGCTTTGGGCTATGTTTTGATGGGCCAAATATAAATAATGATAATATACCTATAGTGAGTTAAAACTATGTATCTGACTTTGTCATTGCCATTAATAAAACTGTTACAATATTTAAAGTAATAGTTATAGGAGCAGTTTAGCATTATATTATTGTATTATATATTTATGTATTTCTACATATTGCCAATGCTCATGCATATGTTATTGCAGATTATATATGGGAAAATCTACTATTAGACATAGGCGGGCTTTTCTAATGTGCATAGTAGACTTTCCCAAAGACTTCTGTTATGCTAGCAAGCCAGCAGAGCCAGCAGACTCTAGTATAGAGGTGGCAGACTTTGGCTGAAACCTCCAAAATGCCTACTAGGCCATTCCAGTTATGCATCAAAGTAGCTTACAAACAGATAGACCTCTTCAAACTGCCAGTTTTTTAGCATCACTAAGCAGAGTGAACTTGTTTTGTATTGTTTTAAGTGATATGTAGCATTGTTTGCTCTTAAAACATGTCCTTGTAGCATGGCAAGGCCTTTCTTTGCTAGATCTCTGCCAGCCTTCTGTTAGATGGGCTCGAGCTGCTAGCCGGTACTGCTGTACCAGCAGACTGGCAGAGCAAAGTGCTGTGCCATTGCTAAGCACACTAGCTTTCATATAATCTAATTTGAGTGGTTAATAATACAGTGAAGCTCAAAATAATATGAGTATACTTAGCAGGCTTAGAAAATTAGCTTAAATTTGTGTAAGTAAGAAGGCTTTTACTATAAATATTTTATAATTAGAATGCTCCACAATAAAGCATTTTTTAATGTAGCCATTATTCCAAATAGTGATATTTGATGTAATAATAGATTAGCACAAGTGAAAAGCTGTCATTATGAATATAATCTAAGAAATATAAGCCTAGAAAAATTTACAACTATGCCCAACAAAAAAACTTTACTAGCAGTGCTTTATATACAATATTAAGCTATAATTATATTATAGCTGAAATGAATATAAGTGTCATACTGTAAAATATAATGAAAATATACAAGTTATAATGTTAAAGTTAGAATAAGGGTGAAGGGGAGGTATTATTAGTGTAAATTATAGGTAGATGTATAGAAATTATTACTCAGATTAATAGCAAGGCAAAAGAAAGCAATACTAAATAAACGAAGATATTATACTTGCCACATGCTAACAACAGCTGATTCAACCTAGGTAGGCATTGCAAAATATAACTGTCATTTGTGATGCTTCACTATTTAAGCTATGGAGCTTACAGTATGAACAAAGTGAAGTTTAAAGGCTTATTATCATGTAAATGGCACCAAAGCATGTAAAAAGCATAATGACAAGTTCTACATATATGGATGTATTGTATGGATATGTCCCAATGAACATATTTGCAATTCTTTGAATTTATCTGGATATTTGAATCTATAATTTTAGTACCTATTGAGTAGTAGCAACAGAGTGTGTGAATAAAATGCACATAAAATAGCTAAAATTATGAACATATCTGCATATGGTCCACATCATGATTTATATATTTGCCAAAATAAGGAGAAATTTAGACATCATGTAGATCTCCCTAGTATGCTTATAATCAGAATAAACTGATATTATAGGCTACAACACCTATTATAGATACAGAACACTACAACAAATGCTAGATATATTTGTATAACATTTATTGATGCTGTGAAGTGTTCACAATTGTGTTTAGAACTTACAAAAATGTATTAAGCTTGGAGCAGGTCTGGATTCTAGAGTTAAAAGCTGTTCTAATATGCTGGCTGTACAAAATATTTCTCTATAACCTCAGAAATCATAGCTCAGAAATAGTAACATGTTATCAACATTCTAAGGGGTGTATTTTAATAGGAAGTAATAGCCAATAATATCATAGTTATAATAGTTCAAAACTATATACTTTACTTTGTGATTACCATTTACAAAATAGTTACAATATTATAATATATATTAATAGATGCAGGAAAGCAGCTCATTATTATATTATTGACTTTTCTAAAGGCTCTTTTTATGCATTAGAATGTATCAAAGCAAATTACATAATAGAATTTCATTTATTAAGTAGAAATGAAAACTCATTGCATAATCTGCTTTAACTTCTTAAGAATAGATTAGAGTGTTTACTTGATTATGCAATTTAAAACTATTCTTAGAGTGATCAAACACATTTGGAGAAATCTGCGAATATTCTATTATATTATATATTATATATTATATATTTGAAATGTTAAAAACAATACAAACAAAACAGCAGCATTTGTTTTATCTAAATACTGATATCTACTTATATGAAGTATATTCACTTTATACTGCTGTATGGGGCGTTTACAGTTTTAAACATATTCTGACGTACATAAAACAGTAATGATTGCATACTTGAATATTTATACAGTTATTAGCAATCTATTCAGATTTATGCACAGCATATAATATAGTGCTTTTGCTACGTTCAAAAAGTCATGTGCATAACCATTGTTGGAAAACTGAAACATATTAATACCAGCCTGGGAGGCATTGAACACTACTTATACAAAGCTCTAGAGGCTATAAATAATGCAGTGAAGCTTCAAAATAACACCAGTACAGTTAGTAGGCATGGAAAGATTGGCTTATACCTTTTTAACTAAGAAAGCTTTCGATCTGAATGCCTACTGGCTGGAAAGCTCTATACTAGAGCTATGTTCAGATGTGGCCGCATTGCCATATATGGTAAGTGCAACTGAATAAATGCGAAATATGTGCTAAACTTGAATTTTGAATAAATCAGCTATATTTCAGTAGAGAAATATGCTACAGACTTGTTTTATAGCCTAACATATACCTTAAACTATTTTCATCTGAGGCTGTGTTATATAATTTCACAATCCATCAAGTTGACTCTGTTATAGCTCGATATATCTTATAAGTAGTGCACTCATACTTTGTACAATTTATATATAAGCGTGCAATGCATACATACAAATTGAACTGTGAAAATATACTTTATACACCATTATGTATGGGTGTGCAAAAGGGTAGCTATTTATCACTACGTAATTCAGAGTTGCAATGCAATTACTTTCATGCAAAATAATAATCCATATTGCTTACCCTGTAGCATAGCATTTGTGATGAATAATGAGCTGGCATAGCATTGCGTTGAACAGAGCTATGAGATGGTTTATTTTGAGCTATGGTATAAGTGCATAGTATACTTCTCTGCTGAGATATGGTTAATTTATTCAAAAGGCAAGTTTAGCATATATTTCGCATTTATTCAGTCACACTTACCATTTATGACAATGTAGCCACATTTGAACATAGCTCTAGTGTCGGGCTTTTCAACCATTAAACATTTAGATTGAAAGCTTTCTTAGTTAAAAAATATGAGCCAATCTTTCCAAGCCTGCTAACTATACTTGCATTATTTGTGAGCTTTACTGTATATTGAGAGGAGTCTTTCTACTATTGTATTTAGGCACAAATAGCAGCAAAGAATCGCTACTACTATCAGCTATAGCTATTTTACTTCAAGCTCAATATTTAAAATAGTCAGTAAGGCATTCTATTCAAAGTCTTTGCTCAGTAAGCACTTGAGTGCTAATTAGCAAAAGATGAAGATATTACAAACTATCATCATGGTTTTAGTTGCCACCCTTTGGAAATGGGAAGAAAGCCAGATACTACAACATATAAGTCATAAAAGGCAGCATGACTACAAATTGTGCTCAACAGATAAGTAAAAGTAGCCTCCAAGTATGAGAGCCACCACTAAATATGCTAGGTTGCACTGAGCCAGCTCAAATATATAATAAATTGTGTAAAACCATTATAAATATGTGCTTCCTATTTATACTTCACCTGTAAACACTTAAGAGACACAGTATACAATTCTGAGGAGAGTCCTCACTCTGCTAGGACTGCACAGATAACACTTACAAAGGTGGAGAAAATAAGCAACTATTATTGAGTGGCATAGATAGTAAAAGAAATGAAGTGTTTTGCACTCAACTACTATCCTCTTTGTCTTCAACACACATAATACTGAGCCACTCCTAAAGAACAAGCCATATTACCACTCTAAAGCCATTTCAAGGACTGGACAGTGAATATATATAAATATTCAACCTTTGAACTGCTAACTTAACTTACATAAGTCCTAAAGCTACAGACTCATTTCTAACACTTTAATATAACAACCTAAGCTACTACTATTAATAGTGACATCCTGCCCTCTGACAATAGATTTGCTGCTCTAACCTCTAAAGTGATGATAACAAATGATGAAAATTGGAATATGCCCTTTCCAATACTCATTCTCTTTCCTTTAAGCTCTCGCTCTGTATCTCTCACCTTCAAGTCTAAAAAGAAAAGAACAGTAAAAGCAAGTCAATTGCAATAGAAAGCAATAGTATCTAAGCATCAATGCATGTTCCTCTTTTTGGCAGCTACTGTGCTTTTTGCAAAGGAAAAATGCAACTTCTGCTCCTCTTAAAGCCCTCAAGATGATAGAATCTGTGCTTATCATAAGTAAGAGGAGCTGTCATGAATAGGCTTAGAAAGCAGCCCAAAAGTGCAATCTGCCCTATTAACTAGTAAATCTCACATTAATTGAAGTAAGTACTAAATTAACACTTATTGCAGTTGAGCCTACTATGCTGCTTGCCCAAAAGCTTATTCTCTAACAGGTGGCCCAGTTTTAGGATGAAGTAACTATTTAGACTACTCAGAGAGGTAAGGCAATGTGGAAAACTACGCCAATTGTACATAAGCCCTTGCTACCACAAGCTAAGGTGCCCTTGGAGGAGGCCAAGCTACAATAAATAAAGGAAAAACTTTAAACAGAGAAAGTGTCACAAATTTCCCTCAGCGCTAGTCTACAGCGCCTAGAGTGTAACATCAAGTCACGGGACATGTTACCCAGCCGTCACAACAGCGTTACAAGATGCTGATCAGTTGGCCATGTGATGGACGCATGGTTCTTAGGGATATGCCTCATACAGGCACAGGATCATGGACTCAGTTCTGGATTCATTCTAGACTATGACCTCACTATGAGGTCACTATGACATTGTGTACTGGTAGTGTACAGTAGCTAGATTAGGACATCTAGATAGTGTTGATGTTAGCTTGATAGCTAGGTCAGATCCGATAAGAGAGTTAGAGCGGCGATGCTCAAGCCTTAGTCATGGATCACCTGACTGTATCAGTCAGCACATGGTATTGGAGGTCTTAGATAGTGTCTGGGGTCCCTCTACATGTATATAAGGAGGGCTGGTCTGAGGGCTAATACCCCAGACTCAACAACATCGTTGATTCATATCTCCTCTACTCGCTTTACTCAAAGTCTCCTGCTCTCCCAACCTCTCCAAGCATTCCTAGCAGGTGAGTATTAGAGTTTTGTGATAGTTTGTTGAGTCTACTCCACTGCTCGTTGTTGCTGTCAGGAACGAGCAGGACCTTTGCTGTGCAGTGCATGCGTACATATCATTATGCACAGTGTGTTGAAATGAACACTGTTGCTATTTGGGCTCTAGGGGATCTTGCCACTGTTCTGCAAAGAACTAAGGCTATGAGCTAGTCGCCGTCAGGGACTATGCTCTGTATCGTTGAGAAGCACCATGGCTTAGGCTGTGGGCTGCCATTATGGCAGCATGCTAATCTTCATTCCGATCCTCAAGTGTAAAGAGGTGCTCGCTGCGCTGTATAGTGTGGAGCAACATTCTGGTGTGACTTACCTTCGGCAGTTACAGCTATGAGCCTTCGGGTGTTGACAGCAAACCAGGTTGGGCGAGCATAGAGTCAATGTAATATTGGCTCGAAAACCTTTGCTGCATGGCTGGAACCGCGTCAGAGACCCCTATACCGCTCTTGATTATGTTGGTACCTCTGGACCTGGTGAGAAACCAGGCTGTCGCTGACACTACCGATTGTATGCATCAAGACCGCATGACCTCAACAGGTCATTCTGTCCGTTTTCACCATTTTCTGTATTGTGTCTGCTGAAATGTAGACCAGTACTGATTACCGTTGTTATAGCTATGCCTAAAGTTCCCCTGCATTTACCACTTATGCAAAGAATGAGCCTTTGGGCCTTCGCGAACACATCTCTCCTTCAAAGGAGATTCGAGTCAAGTATGCCAACATTTGTAAGCTCGCGAAAGTTTACAACCCTGAAGCAGCCACCATGCTCATACTCTCACTCTCCGAAGGAGTGCGAATGGCTTTGTCAAGAAGCAGAGGCCAACTCATTGCTGAAGCGCATTGAGAGCTATGCTCTCACGAAGCAGCGTCGAAAGAGCTGCTCCGGCCGCTTCTCCAACCCCCTCGCCACCACTTATCGAACGACTCGCACCTCGCGAGGAGTATCAGTCCCCAAGCCACCCCCAGCCAAGCTTCGGTTTCGACGGAACTAAGCTGCTCAAGCGCCCAACGAGCTTCAACCGATGCTCGAGGCAACGAGAGTCTGCCTCGACCCGGCTCTCTAGAAACTCCGCGAGGAGGACTCGCCAGGACACCAGTTACGCTGAAAGGTGCCTGAGGAGATTCGGAACAAGCTGTGAGGTTGGTACGACGAGTTCCAGAATGTCTACGAGAATCTGGACTTGCCGGGACAGAAGTGGGGTAATAAACAGTGGAGAGAGTTGGCGTGATTATTAAAACGTATTGGCAAGGTTTCGTTTTACGGACCTAAACAGTAGATTTGCAGTAGTCTGTACGCAACTAGCAGCACTTGATGTAACCATCCCTAAAGCTGGTTAAATTAAACTCTGCATTTCTGACTTAAAATAATTGGCCGGCATATAATAACCAAGACCAAACTTTTGTGTTCGAAGTTTTATTAAAATTGGCACTAAATATGAAGAGCAGAAATGTCTTCTTTCACCAACTTTGTCACTGACCGTACTACGGAGGTCCTTTGCCGACCCCGTAGCAGCCCCTCCCGCACGATGTCGACACCAACTCTGCTCGCTTCAGCAACGCACAGTCGGCAGCAATTCTCCACATAGCGCAGAATGCCTTTTCTCAGTCTGTTCGAATCAGCACGGACTTTGCGCAAGGACATGTCACCGACATGTCAGGCACTGCCGCGTGGCGCGCACTACGGCTAACAAGCAGATGACCAGCAGCACCGGATCGAGGAGCTGGAGAACACAGCTCTCGAGCAAGCCACGAAGATCCGATCTCTAAAGCTGGCGAAGCTTACAGGTTTACCGTTGAGGCCTATAAGGCCCAAGTCGACAAAAATCCCCGTAGATGGAGGTTCCAGCTAGCGGACGCATCCCAAAGATGCCTGATCCCACCTTTGATGGCTCAAAAACGGCCTCGAAGAGTGGTTGAACCACATCACGCTATACTGCGAGCACATGCAGATTGCAACAGATAAGCAGCACATTGTCCTCTCCTCGGTCATCTCCGCGGCACTGCCGCTAACATATACGGTCCTATACGGACAAGTTGCGAATGGAAACCAGCCTATCGGCACATGAAACGACTTTGTCAAGAGATGCTAGGCTTTACGGTCAGCGCGATGAAAAGCAAGGTGCCAAGGACAAACTCAACACGCTCTGGAACAAGGATCTGGCCCGAAGGACTTTTGTCCAATACGCGAGAAGTACAAGACTCTGGCCCGGATCGCGAGTACCAAAACAAGCTGCACTCAACAAATCAAAGCAGTCCTGCCTCAGGACATGCGCCAGTCGATGGTCATTTTGACAATCAGCGGTAACGAACCCAAGCAATGGAAGGTACCTCGACATGCTGTTGCAGCTATACGCGAACTCCACCCAGATCGTTCCAAGAGCTCAATATTTGGTAATAACAACGGTAATAAGAACACGGCGGAGGAACGAGCAGTCTAAGGGTAAAGGCAAGGGCAAGGCGAAAGAAACCAACCAGGCAGAAACGTCCGGCGAACACAAGTTCTGCCAGATCTGCTCCGGTGAAGGTAGAAAGCTCGCGTGCCAAAACTCACAACACGAATGACTGTTTTGACAACTCAAAAATGCCAACCAAGGCAAAGGTTTTTCGTCAACTCTGTCGTCCTCCCAAGAACAACAACAGCTACAAGAGCAGAGCAGCGTGCTTCCTGGCTCTGGTGAAACTCGAACTCAAAAAGGCAAAGGCAAGCCCTCCTTCAAGAACCGACTCATGGAGTTATTAAACTCCATGGACGATGACAACGACAATGCCACCCCTTGTAATGTCAAGTCAACTCAGCGAGCATTCGCGAGCTGAGCGAATCTGAGCTTGCCGCATGGAAGCACCCGGCAGATGAGTCTCGGGCGGGCCCAAGCAGACCGCGAATGGGTTAATCGCCGGACTCAAATGGATTTTCCCAGGAATGTAGAGGCTAACGCCTGCGATCTACATTCCGGGACGACACACCCTCTGTCGGCTCCAGTTGGAATCGGACGAAGTAGTACTGGAATCTCGTATAGCATAGCTCACAACAAGAAATGTTCTTTTAGACTTCCAGTAATGCTTTGGGTGTATGGTCATAAAGTGCAAGCCGAGGCTTTAGTAGACTCAGGCGCCACAACGAACTTCATCAACAAATCGTTTGAAAGAAATCATCTGGTAACTAATCGTATGGCACATTCTGCGCGGGTTGATGTGATCAATGCAGACGGAACTCCAAACTAAGCAGGACAAATTCTGCGAATATGTCCGAGCTTATGTTCAAATCGGTGGTCACAAGTCTACCTGTATACCGTACGTCACACAGTTAGGAGACAAAGAAATGATGGTTGATACAACTTCGTGACCGACACGACCCCGAGATTGACTGGGAAAATGGGAAATGGAGTTCACCAGATGTCCTGAGAGCTCGCCTTACCGATTAAGCCTGTAAAACACGAGTCAGTAAGCTGAAACCACGAGCTTCAAGTCAAGTCTCTTCGGGAATCCTCTGGACAATTTTGGAGACGGGATACAGATAATCCATATATCAACTGGTACATTGATGTCCCCAACGACCGCTACAGAAGTTATCGCGGCCATGTTCGACGATAAGGACATGGATCGAACGACGACTCCGACGACGGGATACTGTCAAATGGAAGTCACACGTGCTGAATGGTTACACGAGTACGGCGAGGTGTTCTCTAAGCGAAAATCAGAGCGAATGCCGGACGCAAGGCGTACAATCATCCGATTGACTTTGCTGGAAGGTATCTCCTTTCTAAGCCAGCTAAAATCTATCCGCTGTCTCCCAAAAGAATGACACTCTTTGGATGAATGGATCGATGAAGAACTACTAAAAGGTTACATTCGACCTTCCAAATCACCAGTTGCGGCACCATTTTTCTTTGTCAAAAAGCACGACGGCCGGATTGCGTCCGCGTATGGACTATCGCGCACTCAATGAGATCACCGTGAAGAACCGCTACCCAATCCCAAGGAGAATGGACCTGATCGACTCACCGCTGCGGCATCCATCTTTTCTAAAATTGACCTTCGGTGGCGATAATAACGTCCGAATCCGCGAGGGGGATGAGTGGAAACGGCTTTTATCACCAAACAGGGCTTATTCTGAGGCAACAGTCATGTATTTCTGATTCTCCAATGCACCAGCTACATTCCAGGCCATGATGAATGACATCTTAGGCGACTTGATTCGACAAGGACAAGTCAGCTGTATTTAGACGATATCTTGATCTTTGGCAATAATTTAAAATAACATCAAACTTGTCAAAGAAGTGCTGAAAAGGCTTTGCGACAACGATCTATACGCAAAAGCAGAGAAATGCTTCTTCAGAAAGACCGGATTGACTATCTTGGCATGATTATCTCGAAAAACAGTTGCGATGGATCCTGCAAAGGCTGTGAGTTCTTGAGTGGCCCACCTACAAAGGTCAAACACGTTCAGGCTTTCTGGACTTTGCGAACTTCTATCGCAGGTTTATTAAAGACTTCGCCAAGTTAGCCAGGCCACTCACAGATCTAACGAAGAAAGATCAACCTTGGGTTTGGGAAGCTGACCAACAAGGCATTCGAAGCGCTAAAAAGGCCTTCACTTCAGCACTCATACTACGTGATTCCCGGATGATGAAAACCCATTCAGACTGTCAACCGATGCAAGCGACTTTGCAATCGGTGCAGTGCTGTCACAACGAATCCTGCTGACGAAATGTGGCACCTCGTAGCCTTTCACTCCGAAGTTACTCAATATACACGAACGTAATTATGAGATTTACGACAAAGAGTTGCTCGCAATCATAAAGAGCATCGGAAGAGTACAGACATTACTCGGAGGGACATCCGAAAAGTTCGAAGTATGGTCAGATCATCGAATCTGACTTACTCAGAACGGCCCAAAAGTCGGACATTGGTATAAGCCGCGATGGGCTTTGTATCTAACGCGATTCAACTATTCTCTACATCACAAGCCCTGGAAAGACAATGCAAGCCGAAGACCCTCTGTCCAAGGCCAGATCACATGGAGGAGGGTAAAGCTCGACAACCGAGACCAAATTTTGCTCAAACCGAATATTTCGCCATCTCGGCCGTCGAGGCTTCCCAGCTTAAGCGCCTGTTAACGCACGCACCAAATCCTAATTGAGGTCAAGGAAGCATTGCTATCAGATGATGTTACGAAAGGCTACAAGTTATTATCAAGTCAGGACCTAGAGAGTTTGGAAAAAGCCTCAAGGAATTGGAACTACAAGAACGGATTACTACTATTCCGTAGCAAGATCTATATCCCTACATCAACAGATAATCATTTAAGATGACAAATTGTACAAATCCATCACAACTTACCATCAGCTCGGACACCCAAGGGCAGGTGGCATACGAACTAGTCTCTAGAAACTATCGGTGGCCGGGCATGTCAATATTTGTCAAAAACTATGTTACGGGCTGCGATATGTGTCAGCGGATGAAAATCGCCCACAGCAGCCCTATGGACCATTAATGCCAAACTTTGTGCCTCATGGGCCATGGGAAATCATTACAATCGACCTCATCACTCAGTTACCAGAGTCACATGGTTACAACGCTATCTGTGTTGTCGTATGTCGACTTACCAAGCGAGCGCGACTTCTATGCAATCACGAATGAGTTTTCGGCACGAGACCTGTCACAACTATTGTATGACAGAGTGTACCCTTACACGGGCTGCCGCTTGCATCATATCAGATCGAGGAACTCAGTTTACAGCCGGAACTATTCCAGCAATGGTGCAAGCTACTTAAGATCAACTCTGCAATGTCTACGCATATCATCCACAGACGGACGGTCAAACCGAACGCGCGAATCAAATTCCTGGAACAGTATCTTCTGCTATGTGGACTACAACATTGATAACTGGTCTACATTGTTGAGTACAGCGGAGTTTGCGTACAATAACCGGGCACACGAAGGAACCAAGGAGACACCATTCTTCTAATACTACGACATCTTCGAGCTCGGCCCTACACTAGTCAAGCAGGCCAAGAGTATAAACCTCAACGACATCAATGGAACAGCGACATGAAGCCCAAGAGCAGGCGAAAGCTGCTCTAACCTTAGCTGCCGAGCGTATGAAATGGTACTACGACCGGCGCGTCGAACGTGCCGTTCAAAGTCGGAGACAAAGTACTTATCAACCTACGGGATTACCAGACTACGAGCTTGCATTTGAACCCACATGAGAGGACCGTTCGAAATCATCGAACAGTTGTCCGGCCGTCACCTTCAAGGTTAAAATGCCACCACGCTACCGAGCTATGCATCCTAGATTCCACGCCAGCAAGCTAGCCACTTATAACAATTCTTCCATACCAGGACAGAAACCACTCATACCTAAGCTAGTCATGGTTAAAGGACAGAAAGAGTGGAAGTTGAGAAAATCTTGCAACACCGCAAACCGGTAAGAAAACTCAATATCCTGGTCTAACTGGAAAGGATTCTGACGCAATGAAGCACGGGAAGACGAGGACAACATCAAGAACGCTAAGACAGCAGTTCAAGACTACCTTAAGCCAACCGACAAGCCGCATGAACAGTTGAGTTCAAAGAAGACGTCACACCTATACTACTACAACGGGACTCTACGCTTCAAGTCGAACTCATCGGCGGTCAAACCCCTATACAAATTCTCCAAGAAGCAGCCGGACTTACGCTGCATACCTATTAAACACACAGTTAAATCCAACTCGAGAACAACAGTGCCTATCGGCATTAAAGTTCAATTACCGAGCTGGAACTTAGCGCCGAATTATGTTTGCAACCGACTTTCCAACGAAAGAGTTGAAGCAATCACCAAAGCCGATCGACCGCGACTACAAAGACGAGATACAAGTAACCCTAAACACCAGCGACATCGACTTTGCAGTTCAAATTGGCGATCAAGTGGCCCAGCTTATCATCGGGATTAGCGGACGTGGATATTGAAGTAATCGGACTACGAAATTGGCAAATTCTCGACGGAGCTCGAACTCGAGGAGGGGGTAATGTCACAGTTTCCCTCAGCTAGTCTACAGCGCTTAGAGTGTAACATCAAGTCACGGGACATGTTACCCAGTCACAACAGCGTTACAAGATGATCCGATTGGCCATGCGATGGACGCATGGTTTTAGGATATGCCATACAAGACAAGATCATGGACTCAGTTCTGATTCATTCTAGACTATGACCTCACTATGAGGTCACTATGACATTGTGTACTGGTAGTGTACAGTAGCTAGATTAGGACATCTAGATAGTGTTGATGTTACATATAGCTGGCAGATCTGATAAGAGAGTTAGAGAGGCGTATGCTCAAGCCTTAGTCATGGATCACCTGACTGTATCAGTCAGCACATGGTATTGGAGGTCTTAGATAGTGTCTGGGGTCCCCTACATATGTATATAAGGAGGCTGGTCTAAGGCTAATACCCGACTCAACAACATCGTTGATTCATATCTCCTCTACTCGCTTTACTCAAAGTCCCCTGCTCTCCCAACCTCTCCAAATTCCTAGCAGGTGAGTATTAGAGTTTTGTGATAGAAAGCCAAGGCAAGACTTTGCAAACAATGGCAACAACCCTTCGCCCATTTTATCTCTTCTTTCCTAGCACCCCCAATGTGCTCTACTACTCAGTCTTTTATATACCAAGACTTGTAAGAGGCTGGCCTGTAATTGAGTGCTGCATATTTGAGAAATTCTGCTTTATTAACTGTTATTAGTTTTGATCAATTTGGCGAAATTAGCTAGAGTCACTAGTAAATAGCTATTTCAATGCTATTGCACTAATATCTACTATTATAATACTATTATGCTTATTTGCTTACAGCACTTTTCACTATATATATACTGAGCAATAGTATTTATTAACTATTTATAAGTTTATGCGTATATACTCTATATTATAGCTAATTTGCACTATTTGATAGCTAGTGAATTACTTTTTATGCTAAATCGTTGGTATTATACTGTTTATACTATGTTTCTATCTGATTGCTACTAAGTGGCATTTTCACAGCTATTGTAAAGTTAATGCTTAGTATATTTAACTTTTTCTATTTATTATATAGTAAATATTATGCTTATGATTTAAAATTAATCCATTGTAAAGCTTAGCACTCTTATAAATACTATATACTATAAAGCTCTTTAATGTACTCATAAGAAGTATTAAACAAAAGTAACAGAGAAATCATTTGAACCTAAAATATTATTAGCATTATTATAAGGCAATTGGTCTCAGGCAACTGCTAAAGAGAGAGATATGTTTTTATCATTATTAGTGTATTTTATGTTATAGTAACAATTCAAAAATAGTTTGCAATCAAATTTACACTAAGGAGACAAGTGTCAATAATAAGTAAAGCAATATATTGAGTGCGTAATAAATGGGCAGATTTCTTTTAAACAGAAATAGAAGAAAAAGAAATGAATGGCTGGAAAAATAATGCATACTACGCAAGTTGAACATATGACTTTTTGCAGAAATACTCATTCACAATAATACTATTTGAGCCATATGCCTTAAGTAGCAGTTGTGAGGTTAATATAGCAACTCCCCATTTTGAGTGCTTAAGCACTGACATTGAACATTGAACTCTTATATTAGTGACTTTCTCTGTCCTTCTCCCATAGTCTCATATTTTAAGGTAAACACGTAAGCTATGCTAAAACCACTTACCACATTATTCAGATCCAAACAACACTATA
>JAKOGH010000611.1:0-15152 GCA_024811115.1 Terana coerulea | reverse complement strand
ACCTCAGTTGCGGACGCGCCGGCAGCTGGCGGCAACACCGAAACGGAGGTTGGGACGGATGGGAAGGTCCTGTTCTGTGCGCTGTCCGACGGCAACTTCGAGGCGTTTGATCTCAGAGCACGCCGCTCTGTCTTCCACTCGTCCTCACTCTCCGCCTCACCCTCTTCGTCCTCGCTGCACGCTATATCCTACTCTCCAACACATAGCCTCGTCGCTACCGGCTCCGCTGTCGGCGTTGTGCGCGTATACGACACACGTTCCCTCTCATCCGGCCCGTTGGCCACGTTCCAGCGGAACGGAGCATGCATTGAGGATCTCGCGTTTGTATCCCTACCGGACGATGACGTCGGCCTCGCAATTGCCACCGAAGACGGGCTGCCGTATATTGCGCACGTACGGCCGGAGGGCCCGTCGGTACGCGCGGAGCTGCTGGGCCAAGACTGCGACGCGGTGCGGTTTTTGAGAGTCAGAGGAGGGGATGGCTCTTTGTGGACTGCGGCTGATGATGGGGTCGTCAGACGCTATGAAAGCCTCGTTGGGCTTAATTCGTCGTCACTTCTCTGACTAAATGCATGCTTGGGCAAGCCATTGGGTAAGGGCGGAAGTATTTTGATAGCCTAAGGCAACAGCCATGGTTCAAATGTCCAGTATGTACATATGTATGTATGTAACACTTAGTGCAGAGCAATATTACACCGAGGTTCCAATGACAACAGGGAAAACATCAGGATCGAAAGCGAAATTGTCCGTATCTGTAATGCGCCTACATCCACAACCTACATTGTGCCCCGCTTAATTCTTCTTGTCCACTGGACCAGGTACAACCTGCGGGTCACTACCGAACAGCATAACATCGACCTTCTCTTTCTTGCCTCGGAGCGCCAGTAAAGCACCCCAAACCGGCGTGAGGAAAGGTACAAACATTGCGACACGGTCTTGGTACGCGCCATACGCGACGGCGTACTTCGCCTTGGAGATGCTTTCGGTGAAGAGCGTCGAGCTGAAAAACAGGCTGCATAGCACGATGGCTGGTGCAAGCGGGAGGAGCGAGGTGAGCTGGGTAGGGTGTGCAACCTCGAGCGCGGGAGACTCAGGAGAGAGGAATTGGGAAGAGGGTCATTAGGATCTGGCCGGCCATTGAGCGATGACTGAAAGAGGAGATCATGAACAACGCACCCAGAACGTTTGCTCGCATAAGAAGTTCGGGTGCCGGCTCCATGCCCACAGACCACGCGTGACGAAACCGCGCTTCGCGTCCGCGGGGGTCCAGCGGATGTTCGCGCCAGGCCACTCATTGGTTTCGATCACGCCACTATGCTTGTATGTCTGGTATGAGTATTGCTGGTTGTCCGCTGTGAACTCGAGTGCGAGCGTGAGGAGCGCAAGACCAGCGAGCACGTAGTCAGAGGTGGAAAGGGTAGAGGGGGCTTGGAAAAGGGAAACATATGTTGGGATTGCTAGAAGGAAAAGGATGACGTTTTGGATGGCAGCTATTATGAAAGAGGGTTAGTGTAGTAGCAATCCACATATGCAAACATGCATGATCGTAACAGTACTGACCGATGAAGGTGAGGTTGACTACTTGGAAAAACCAAGCAGGTACCTTCTTGCGCAGTATAGCCCAGCGGTAATCCTCTTCCGTACTGTGGTTTGTATTTAGGTTGGACTGCACAAACTACGAGGAGTGGTTTACTCACAGGGAGAACAAGCCTCGCCGCCAGGTATTGTACGACAGTCTTCAAGACAGTTCGTCAGACATGTATGCGTCTACGTGAGGTAAATCATACCTGTACATCCAGAGAAACTGACAAATAGGCCTGTGAGAAGGTTATTGTCATGAGTGGACTGGGCTTGAAACTCACTTGTAGCCCAAACATAACCAGTGCCCTGGGGTTCCACACGTCTCTGATACTAGAGATAACGCCCTCCGGTGTGTACGGGAATAGCGGTAGTGGAGACTCTCTAGGCCAGAGAGGCATCAATGCAAAGTACGTGGTGTAAATCGTCGGCATGAACGTCCAGATCCGGTCAACTTGAGAGACGTTGCCGGTCACGATGGAAAGAACGTAGCACGTCAATGTTGTATAGATGCATGTCTTGACAGGCCATTGCAACGAGGGCGGAATGCCACGAACGGCGCGGCGGACGGGGGACGGCGGGGGCATGCCTCGTATGTCGGTGAGCACTATGAGTTTGGGCAGGGTCGTTAGCGCGACAACGACTCTAACAGGTTGAAACATCGACGGACGTTGTTAGACGGCTTATTTCCGATATCCTATGTCGTGAGTGAAGTCGTGCTCGCGGTTCGAAAGGTCGAGCTTGGTTAAGCAGGCTGCCGGTGCGCGTGAGAGTTGAGGACAGGAGCCTTGCAGGAGCCAATGACGTCGGAGCGGAAGCGATCAAAGCGCGGCATCGTGCCCACGCGCTCACGGCCGACGGTTGGCCACGTGCGGCGTTGTGCGGGCGTCGAATAGCGCTGAATCACTCTTTCTCGGTCATCCACCGTCTCCCAGGACAGAGTTTATACCCGTACTCGCATTGCCCTGCTCACACTATGTCTACCTCTGTACTCGTTTCTACCTTTGCTCCATTCCCCACTCTCAGCATCTCTGTGCCGTCCGACGCTACTTTTGCCGACCTCTATGACCTCCTTGTCGAACGCTATCCTTCGTTACCTCTCAATGCCTCTTCGCTGGACCTCCTCCTGACGCCACATTCGGGGGTGGTCCCTTCTCCCGACGTACCTGTTGCGACCTTGCAGAACGATGAAGAGAACAGCTTTCTCTCACTCCGGTTGGTTCCTAGGGTGCGCGGAGGCAAGGGAGGATTCGGTTCGCAGCTGCGTGCTGCTGGCGGGCGGATGAGTAGCCAGAAGACGAGTAACAATGATTCGTGCCGAGATCTCAGCGGACGCAGACTGAGCACGATCAAGGAGGCGAAGCGGTATGTTTCTCACTGGATCATTGTTTGGCGTATCCCTGACTCGTTGTTCTCGTAGGCTGGCTGACTACATCGAAAGCGAACCTGCGCGTCAGAAAGCAGCGAAGGAGGCTCAGAGAGCCAAACTCGAGGCCCTGGAGAAGAAACTCGGTATTGACCCATCCAACCCTGTCGGCTCTTCAGAGCAAGTGGCGGGGAAGAAGCACCGCCTGGATGACACTGAGTATCTCGAGGAGCACAAGGATATTGTGGACAATGTGAAGAGTGCTGTCGCTGCGGGTAAATCTGCCTTTTTAATCACCAAGTGCTCAACTGGCTAACTTCACTCCACTAGGCCTGCTGAAGAAGAGGAAGAAGGCCAAGGTTTCACCGCCACCAACCATGACAGAGACCACCACCAAAATGGTGTCGGACGCTGTTTCGTCCGCAGCTGCAAGCGCATCCACCGTGTCGGAGAAAGTATTGAATGCTCCCGAGTCTGCGGCAGTCGCGATCGTCGCAGCTACTGCCGCCGGTGTGGCGGCCAGTGCCTGATTTTTATTTTTCTCTTTCCTTGTGGGCGGACCGCGGACAGTGTTTTGTGTATTGTAGATTTACGTGTTATGAAACGAGGCATGAACGAGTGCAAAGCGAGAGCGAAGCTTTCGGCCGTAAACCCATCACTGGCCTGCGTTCATTTTGTCGGAAAATTCGCACACGCGATTCTGAGCCCATTTCCCGCTCATCGAATAAGCGCCAGAAGGGGTTCTTGACTCGAACTTTGAATTTATACCTTGCCGAGTCACGATCTCGTCTTCGTTCTCATCCACCATGTCCTTCGCCTCCCGTTCTGCCACCCAGGCTCTTCGTGCTGCTGCCCGCCGTGTGCCGCGGGCCGCCTCCAGCACTGCTGGCAAGGCATCCTACTCCCTCCTTGCACGCTCTGCTGTCGCAGCGCCGGCAAGAGCTGCTGCTGTCCAGGTCGGTTGAAAAACGTGTCCTGCAAATCTGTGCAGTACCTTACGGCCCTCCTCTTACTATTGTAGACTCAGGTTCGTGGTGTGAAGACCCTCGACTTCGCTGGCACGAAGGAGGTCGTCTACGAGCGGAGTGACTGGCCCTTGGCTAAGCTCCAGGACTACTTCAAGAACGATACTCTTGCCCTCATCGGCTACGGCTCGCAAGGCCACGGACAGGGTCTCAACGCCCGCGACAACGGCTTGAACGTCATTGTCGGTGTCCGCGAGGGCGGCGAGTCATGGAAGCAGGCGATTGAGGACGGCTGGGTGCGTTTACACGCTTTGCGCTGGCACCTGTCCCAGAGAGTGAACTAATATTTTCTTCATTGCGCAGGTTCCTGGCGAGACTCTCTTCCCCATCGAGGAGGCCATTAACCGCGGGACGATCATTATGAACCTGCTCTCCGACGCCGCTCAGTCGCAAACATGGCCCCAGGTTAAGCCGCTCATTACCAAGGGCAAGACCCTATACTTCTCCCACGGCTTCTCCGTCGTGTACAAGGAGGACACCAAAGTTATTGCGCCCGAAGATGTCGATGTCATTCTTGTTGCTCCCAAGGGCTCGGGACGCACCGTCCGGACTCTGTTCAAGGAGGGCCGCGGCATCAACTCGTCCGTTGCCGTCTGGCAGGACGTCACCGGCAAGGCCAAGGAGAAGGCAATTGCTCTTGGTGTTGCTGTCGGCTCCGGCTACATGTACGAGACCACCTTCGAGAAGGAGGTCTACTCCGATTTGTACGGTGAGCGTGGTGTGGTACGTGTTCAATCTCTGCTCCTTCTATGAAACGCACTCACCGACGCATTTCTACAGTTGATGGGTGCTATCCAGGGTCTCTTCTTGGCCCAATACAAGGTTCTCCGTGCCAACGGTCACACGCCGTCGGAGGCCTTCAACGAGACCGTTGAGGAGGCGACCCAGTCGCTGTACCCCCTCATCGGCCAGTACGGGTAAGGCGCGATTATCCTTGTCCCGTGTATAGTCGCTCATTTCCGGTGTAGCATGGACTACATGTACAACGCTTGCTCGACCACCGCCCGCCGTGGTGCGCTTGATTGGGCCCCAATTTTCGAGAAGACGAACCTGCCTGTGTTCGAGCAGCTCTACGAGTCTGTGCGCAACGGCACCGAGACACGCAAGTCGCTCGACTATAACGGTCGCTCGACGTACCGCGAGGATCTCGCAAAGGAGCTCAAGGAGATTGACGACCAGGAGATCTGGCGCGCGGGCAAGGTCGTTCGCTCGCTGCGCCCCGACGCGCAGAAGTGAGTGCGCAGGCGTGTGTTTGCCTTCAGGTGGACCACCGCGCTTGCGGGAGGACCATTGGGAGAGATGAGGATGGGGACGGACGTCTGATTTCCTTTGACGTCTTTGGTCGCGCTCGCATACCTAAAAGTACCCAACAGCGGTACATCTCTGTATCCTAGATTGTTCTGGCAATTATCATTGCTCTCGATTTTCCTCGTCGTCAGGTGTCTGATGCGGCTTGTTACAACAGGCACTCGATGTTAACTTCCGTGTACGCCTTAGCAATACCCCTTCAGTAGCACTGCGGAGGTATGTCCCACAACTGATGCCATATTATCCCGCGTAAGCCCATACACCATGTATGTACCTCCGCAACAGCTGCGCGTATGTGCGATGCATATGCTACTTAAGGTAGGCCTACTCCACTTTCGAGTACGTCACGTGGCTAGGCGCCGTCACGCTAAGCACTGAAAGAACAACCTCAACCGAATGGGTCATGTTCGGCGGTCCTGACAGGAAGATGTCTTCTCGTCAGTTTATCGCAACTTGCACATAAGAATATCTGACGAGACAACCTCTAGGAGAGTCCATCTCTAAAGATTTCTGAATCTTTTCAAGACTGCCTTGCCTAGCCATCAAGCTGAGCGCTTGGTTCGCGTGACAGCGCCCCTTGGTGATTCCACGTGATGGTCACACCGTGACGAGTACTCGAAAGTGAAGTAGGCCTACCTTAGTAGCGAGGAGTTGTTTGCGCAGGGACCCCGAGCTAGGGCGCTCACTGTGCTGTGGCACTCATAATTAGCGCCCAATGCGGTAAGCAGCACGGAATCACTGAATAAACATAGCATATCTATGATTGACTGTTGAGCCATGATTTGACAATCATGCAGTCATAACATTGATATAGCTGAGCCTTTCTGATTCACTAAATGGCAAAATGGCTTTACTGTTGAGAATATCAAATAAATGTCAAAAAAATCAATATTAATGGCTAAATGGACTCCGAAACGATTTTGTCACATACTTAGTGACAATGTGACAGGCAAGCGATACAAATTGATGAACTGTGACATAGGGCTGAAAATTGTTAGATACTTTGTATGCCCTAAAATCTCAACATAACTGCTATCCTTATGTCATCTGGCCTTACTTCATCCATTGACTTGTCACTTGAGCAAGCTGTAAAGCATGCTCAGTGGGTGCAGTGTGATATACCATGCTTTTGGGCAGGTTGTCACGCACATCTAAACTGCTGGGAGGTGCTCAGAAGAGTAAGTGTTCTATCTTTACTTCGTACTGTGCCCATTCAAAGCCTGGAAAATTCTGCTGCATATTGGCATTGACATTCTCTACCTTTAGCATATCAAACAGCACTGTTTCAAGCCTAGAAATGGGGTGAGCTGTCAAGAAATAGCGCATAAATACAAATTAAATCAAGAAAATATCACAGAGCATTATCTGCAAGTGGTGGACATGTAGAGATGCCCTGGGAACAGCCAAGGAGCTTCATATGCATGTATATGCTTCGCATATAGAGAACTATCACATTCCATGTCCTTTCAAAGGTAAGGCAGCTTCGCATTTTGGCCTATCACTGCTCAATCTCTCTCTGCATTGATTGGCAGATTGTGAAGAGCAAGGAGCTCAGAGCTATCTGAAAGGACACCTCAAAGGTCACCATTATGAAGATCTCCAGGCTCTTGTCTGCAAAGCAAGGTTCAAGACCTTAACTGCAAAGCCAACTTCATTGAAGATAGGCTTTGCTAGAGACAGCTTGCCAACTGAAACAATGCCTTCCTTCATTGCACTCAGTGCTAAAGTGCATGGGCACAGCCATTCAAAGCATTCATACTCTGCTTCAGTGCAGCACAACCATCTGCATAGTAGACAAGAGCCAGATACAGACATAGTATTTGGAGATCTGCCTTCAAAGGCAAGGTCTTATGAAGTCTTCAAAAGCCTTCCCATACCCTTAATAGAGGCACCTATCCTCCAAAACAAATTCTCTACACAACAAGTGGGCATTTTTGCTTGATAGTTTATGAATATTAATACCAATTCATTTAAAAAGCGAAACAACTGCATATCTTCATCCAAACCACCACCACAGTATTTATCCAGTCCTATGCCTACGCAACCAGACCTACATCTTCCTCAAGCACCCTCTGCCCTAAGGATCAGAGGATGGGAATCATTTCTCAGAATGTATAATGCTGCTAACATGCATGGTCTCATTGATGGCAGTGGTGTCTTACCATCTCTGGAGGAAGATCAGGAAATAGAAGAGGTAAAGAATATGATCTTGGGTGAAGACTAGGGCAGAGAATGAAGAGAAATTAGAAGGGGTTGTTCGCTTTTGGAGATTTCCTTGTACTGCTATCTTACTCTGTAACCTTGCTTTCTTATGCTATCACTGCTATAAAGCATACTGAGTTGACTTGAACATTAGCATCAGTATATTCTTGCAGAATACTAGCATGAAAAGGTTATGAAGTAAGAGGACATGCTGTTGTTAGCTGATATTTCTTGCAACAAATTAGGCACATTGTATTAGAGAATTAGCCTCTTTATCACAATGAAGATTTGTTCTTTGATATTGTATCAGGAGCTCTATAGCTCACTAGACTATTCCACATTTATCTGTAATTTTAACAAGGCTGCTTGAGTTTGTCCAGCTGCTCACATTCATTGCACTAAGTCATGTAGCGGGACTTTACCCCGTTATGGACGTCCCATCATGAGCGAGACGCCAGTGTCACCGCTCCATCGTGAGTGAGACACTTTGTCATGAGACCTCGGAAACCTTCTACCACTGTGAAGCGCCTGTAGACGTTGAGCCTAACATGTCGCAGAGGGCGGCTATATGTCGCATGCCCTATAGTCACTAATTTGTTTAGACTTTATGAGATGGGTAGAATAGCTGATACAGTACCACATGATGCCCCAAAATATGAGATTAGAACTTAGGTTTAGGTGGCAGAATTAATATACTATACTTCAACGACCAAAGCATCAGAAGCGCCCAAAATCATTTTCGCCAACGAATCCCCAAAATTGCCAAAAATCGAAAGAAAATCATTGGCGGGGTCAGCCGAAAATGGGTGTGACCTGTGACCGCCACTTTGGTTGGTAAAGTACAGTAGTATAGAAGAAGTACCTCAGATGATGCTCGTTATGACAAGTACTGTACATTAATGACCTGACAGGGTGTCACACGTCACAGGGGGTCCCACCTGTCCGCTATCCGGGTTTTTGTCACTGGTCACAGAAGGGTCCGCCAGTCTGTGACAGGTAAGTCCTTACCCCCAAATTTTGGAGCCTGCGGCGCAATAAGCCTTTTCTCCCACTCGACGCCCTTGAACAATGCATTTGTGGTAGATCCTGCACAATTATAGCCAAATAACGGTGAGTAAACACCAAATTTGGCTCCAGATGGCCCGCTCACCACTGGTCTCTGAAGCATGTCACAGGCCTTCAACCCTGCCTCCGCTCATCCGGATCGTTGCAAAAATGTCACAGTCACAACCGGCCCCTGTCAGGTCATTAATGTACAGTAGCTGGTTTACTGAGGAATCACAGGTACCTGTGGCTGTAGTATACTGTACTAAGTCTGCATGACACCATGGTTTTCATCCATCTCTCCATCATATTCATCATCATCATCTACGCCGTCGTCAGCGGTCGCTATACTCATCCCCCTAATCGTCCTTTGGTGGAACCCACGTTGTGTCCCTGAGCAGCGGCACCCCACACGTCTTCCGCACATTCACCCCAATCCACTCTTCCAACACGGACCACCACTCAAAACCGTCGCCGTGCGCTGCACTGCTCATCCTCCTCGTCCTCGCTCCGTGCAACGGAGAATGACATGCCGACGGCAGCCAGCAGGAGGCGCACGAGCGGCACCTTGTCAATGCCAGCCGCGGGCTCCTGAGTCGCACGCCCGAAGAGCACACTGTGCAGGAGGTTCATGTGCTGCACCTGTAGCCCCCACTTCCTCACGGTAACCTCACACGTGCGTCCGCTGGCGGCCTGTCGGACGGTCCTCGAGATATATGTGGAACACCTGCGTCCAGCCAGGCTTGGGCTTGCCGGAGTCACGAAGGGGATCCTCGTGGTACGCAGGCAGGGGGAAAGATGAGATGGAGTCACATATGCGGAACAGCAGAGTGGTGCAAAACTCGACGGAGCTCAAGCGAATTCGGAAATGGTACTGGAGATAGACGTCGACCGCCATGGGCTTTATGGGTGAATATATGCGCGTCCACACAGTCACGGACCGGGGCTATGAGCTCAAGACGTCAGCGCCGAATAATACGGGTCAGCAACGATGAGCTGACTTCCATATCTTCCTCGGCGGTATATTCCAGGCTGACCGGCAATACGCCGTCAGCGATTACAAGTCGCTGAGTTTCAGGTAGATCTGTCAAGTGAAGGACATGCTCGACACCATCCCGGATTTGCTGCATGAAATCCCCGTACTCCTCGAACTCGTAGTGCTTGATGAGCTTGTTCAGGCGACCTTCGGCTGTCTTTCGCTGGGTAGTATAGGCACCCCAGCCTTCCGAGGTGACGGGGTTTACCAGGTTATATGCAACCTTGGCAATCTCCAAGGGGTCGGTGGAATCTGTGCGAATAGCCGCGAGATGCCGCCAAACGAAGGACGGCAGCTCGGGTGGGTTTTCGGTCTTATAATCTTCGATGGCGTACTCGGGAACAAGCACCGTGTCTTGCAATAGGAAGCTGTTAGCTCAGTGAATTCATAGCACAATTTGAAACAACTCACTTACGAATGACAACCCCATGAACATATCATGGGAGTCGAGACAAACGGAAATATCATCCAGCAAGAAACCTTTCACGGCAAGAATCTGACAAAATATAGTAGCTTCAGGAGATGCACTGCCGAGCAACCACTCTCATGACTCACCCAGTACTTTTGTGGTATCTGCAACTTATCTTCGACTCTCAAAAGGAGAGTTTGCTAAGACCGCCGGAATAGTCAGTTACGGCCATTTACTGTTATGCACGAGGAGTGAGATACGCACAACGCTGTTGTTCTCGTCCCAAGGTATTTTAACAGCGCTCGCCCCAGTTACTGCTTTGACGATTTTGCGAGCCGGCGCATCGTACCCAGCCACCTTGATGCATTGCTTGCGGACATCATTAGCTGCGTCGCGGGACACGACGTCACGACTACGCTGGTATTCCGCGAAGTCGTCGTTCGACATGCGCAGGGTGGAGAACAGCTGCGGAGAGGTCGACATTGTGACGGCCCGGGTTTGAAGAGTGAGGGAATGTTCTCAAAATGCATGGGGCTTTATGTGAGAGGCAATGTCGGATGGCAAATGAATGATTGGAGAACCGCGGAAGGTCGCAAATATGACATCACGCGGTATCTGTGTCCGTTGAGCCACGCCAACAGCTGCTACTCCGAGTTATCTAACACGCCAAATGTGCATACGAATAAGTAAACGCCTTTACTGCTATACTAATAAAACCTTACTCGGAGTCATCGTTGTCATCAGAATCATCAGAATCATCCTTGAATGTCCTCGGCTTGAAGCTTTTGTCTTTCTCCAATGGACAACCGCACACTCTCCTGAGATTCCACGCAATCCAGTCGTCATAATCCCACTCCCACTCGATACTGCCGATCCGGTCAGGGTTCCCTCGTCCTGCTGATCCTCGGTTCTCGCAACACGCAGAGGAATCCCCACAGCTGCGAGAAGTAGACGCATCGCATCGACCTTGTCTATCGTATCGCCAGGATACTGTTCGGTCGACCCAAATAGCGCCCGACGTATCCGCTCGACGTCTGCGGCTTCGAGCCCCCACTGCGAGCGGTAAAGGGCATACCACCGTTTGCCCGGCGGGTCACTGTCGAGACGCATCTCAAATAGACGCATCTATCCGCCAGTCTGGTCCTGTGTTGAGATGTCCGCTGAGCGAATGGGGTCAAGAACCCGGTATTCAACTTTGCAGGAGAAGTCAACTGAATCCATGCGCGTGAAGTGCTTGTAAGTAAAGCGGACGTCGACGGCGCTAGGTCGAGTAGGAGAGTAGAATCGGGTCTTGACATGAACATCTTGAGGCTAATTAACGCAATGAGCCGAATGTCGAAGAGCACAATTATTAATAAGTGGACGTACCATCTCATCCCCGGTATCGACATCGATATCGAGCGGCAAGATACCGTCAACGATCGTCCACAGTTCTTCGGAGTTCCATTTCAGTCTCGCTGAGGATGTATCCCGAGCCCTTCTTGATTTGCTGCATGAGCGGCACATATTCGTCGCACTCCTGGCTCTTCAGCACGTCCTCGAGCCGCGCCTCCGCCACCTTGCGCTGTTCAGTATAATTCGCCCAGGAGGAGGATTTGACCGGATTGATGAGATGGTAAGTCTCTTTCGCGTTGGTTAATGCGTCCCTGGAAGACGATTCGCCAGTCTCGAGGTGCTTCCATGCGTACGACGGCTTATTCGTGCGCTTGAACTCCTTGAGCTTGTTCTCGGGCACGAGTACTAGGTCTACAGCATGATCAGCAGGAGTTATACAGAGTATTGGTGTGTTGGCGCACCAACGTCCTTCTTCCTCCAGAAGTATGGGTGAGCGCCCAGCGTCATTCCGCTGCTGTTGCGGAGAAGCTCGCCGTCTCCAGCAAGTTGCTACATAGAGAGGGATTGACACAGGTTTAGCACGACAGTGTGCATCCAGACGTACCCAGTGCTAGTAGCTTAAAATCCGGAGCTTGTCTTCCACTCTTCCGGTAAGCACCATCTGCAAACAGAAAACTATCGGTCACCAAATGTACGCGTTACCGCAAACATAGACTTACCCTGCCGTCTGTCGAGTGCCAAGCTACCTCTAGGACATTGTTTCCCTCTTTCGTACTGCCCCGAATAGCCTCCTTCGCCTCCTCGTCGTACCCAGTGACGCGAGCGATGCCGCTGTCAGGGTGCGGACTCTGGTACGGTGGGGGCCAGACGTCGAACCTATCCTTTAGGTGCGCCCGATACTGCTGTTCTGACAATCGCGCCGAAGAGAGCGAGGCTGTTTCCGTGTGGGAGGAACGCGGAATAGCGAGAGGATGGCCGTCGAAAATAAGCCGGAAGTGAGATTTGTGAGAGCACGGCCGGGCAGAACCGCGCGTGTCACGGCTGTGACATGGCGCGAAAGGCTGCTATAAGTATTATTTCGTGAACACTGGATTTCAGTATCTGTATGGTCTCGGGGTCCGATGCTTCATTTCAGCTGAGATACGTTCAAGCAGTCGCAAGGAGTGCTGTCATGGCAAAGTGGGTGAATCTGCGCCTAGCACGAGAGTCCCTGCACCTCCGAGTCACTGAGAGACCATTTCCTAGCAGTGCCAAAGAGTACCAGTAGTGTGCTGGCAGTTGGGGCTCGGAGGGTCAAGCGTAAGATAGGCGAGCGTTGGATATGCAGAGTCTGGATGTCCTGCCAGTGCAAAAGAAAACGTTAAAGACCAAACTTGAAGGGGTCAGTGAGTTGTGATTCTGCCGTCCTCGCTGGAGCTCAAGCCTATCAATAGTCTCGTCCCCATCCCCTCCTTCCGGATTTGGGAACTCCGTCAGGAGGGTCTGGCGTCTCCCAACGGCGGAGGGGGCATCGCCTTCGTCAGTTTCTGACGAGCGCTTATGTCAACTTGAGACTCGTAGTTCGAATCCTGCACTCGCAGCATTGAGGTATGCCTTAGCTGACTTAACAGGCGGGATGTATGCACATATAGATGATTTTAAAGCACAAATTCACATTTTTTACCCTTCCCTTGTTGCGCAATTGCTCATGTGAGTTAGCTGGGCAGAAATGAGCTGACTGGCTACTTGGCCGGCAAAAGCCAGGCCTTACTACCTTTACAATGTTCAGGCGGGTCAAGCAATATTATTAACTTTATTTATGACCCTTTTAATAAGCTAACCAAGCCAGAAGTGCTGAACACCGTGAAGAAGCAATGAAGTCCAGTTAATCTCAGCCAGGAGGTTGTATAGCCGTTGTGGAGCACATATGCCGCCTGAAATTCATTCTAAAATTACATAAAATCACGGATATATACATATATTCCGCCTGTCAAGTCAGCTAAGGCATACCTCATTGCTGCGAATGCAGGATTCGAACTACGAGTCTCAAGTTGACATAAGCGCTCGTCAGAAACTGACGAAGGCGATGCCCCCTCCGCCGTTGGGGAGACGCCAGACCCTCCTGACGGAGTTCCCAAATCCGGAAGGAGGGGATGGGGACGAGACTAGCCTATCAAGCGCAAATCAAGCGCATTAGTTACTGCCTCGGCGATCACCGTATAGCCCACTCGGGCGCTTGCCGCGACCTTTGTGGCGCCTTGCCCCTCTCTCATACCATCGTGGTACACTGTAACGAGCGCAAGTGCTGTTGAGAAGTCCAGTATCTCGCATCGAGAGATATGCTGCTTGCAACCCGGATGTATAGATAAGAATAGCCGCTGGTTACTACGCCTATGCCAGTATCCGTTTCCGACGTTGATCCTCCCGGATGCTTCGCTGTAATGCCTCATGCATTGAAATGAGGACTGGGTACGTTCGTGCGAGCTTACCTTGTTGTCAGCTGAACATCTTGATAAATCTATAGGTAGCTTCAATTGACGCACCACTTCGGCCCCGCGACATGGTTACGTTTGAAAGCGCACGAGGCGTCCCGGGGATCTCACTCGGGGAAATAACATGCCTTAATTGCAGCCCTAGCCCGCGTCGGAACGACGGGCAGCGTGCATGTAAGCACCTGTGACCACCGCGCAAGGCGCGGTAGTAGGCGGTATCGGTGTCCGACACTCCACAACGAGGCCGTTCCGTCCTCCGTATGTGAATAAGCCTGCCAGGAACGCTTCACACTTTGCGGAGAATTTCCTGGTGCGTCATAGCCAGCGGCTGGACACTGGTCTGCCGAGCGCTGTTGTATCTGTCCGTGGCTCCTATAAGAGAACAGACGAATAGTCTTTGGCTACGTCGGTCTTTCCTAGTCGATCGGCGATCCTTGCCCCGCTACAGCCAATCATACATGCTACTCCTCGCGCTTGTAGGGCTCATGGGTATCTGTACGGCCTCTAGTGCTGAACAATATGTGAGTACCACTACTGGAAAGCAACTTCACCAGCTGATGAGGCAACCCAGCCTTTCGATGTTACCACAATCTCGGCTCCAGATGGTTCCATCACCGCGAAGTTCGTCTCGTTTGGGGCAACCATGACAGAGCTTTGGGTGAAGGATAAATCTGGGAAATCTCGTGATATTATTCTTGGCTACGATGACAATGTACGTGCGCATTTTGTTAGACCTCTTGTTCAGTCTCACATGCAATCTCAGTCGCAGTTGCTCACTGACCCGGCTCATCCCGTATTCAACCCAATCGTTGGTAGATACGCAAATCGCATCAGAAACGGTGAGCCGTGTCAATGAGGTGTCTATTGAAGTCAAGTTCATTTTGTCTTCGCAGGAACCTTCTCTATCCCAATCACCAAAGAGCCTCAGCCACCCGGTCCCGGTGTATATGAAATCCCAACCAACGATCACGACGGTCAGTCGCTCTCGCTCATCGCAAACACATGCATTAAACTCCATGACTAGGCCAGGATACACTGCATGGAGGCATCTATGGCTGGGATCGTCGAAACTGGACCATCATCTCCAAGTCTTCGACCAGTGTTGTGTACCACCATTTCGACCCCGCGGACGAGGGCTTCCCTGGGAATGTGTCCGCATTTGTGCGTACAGTTCGTACTTTTCCATGGGCGCCGACGCTAAAGCATCGCAGACAACACACACTGTTGAGAATGGCGGCATCCTGAAGACCGCCGTGCATGCGACGGCCACAGAGCTGACTCCCATCATGCTCACTCAGCACATCTATTGGTGAGTGGATCATCTGAATGTTAGAACGGGCTCTCATTATAGAAATTCAGGAATCTTGATGCATTCCAA
>JAKOGH010000610.1:0-30883 GCA_024811115.1 Terana coerulea | reverse complement strand
GAAGGTGTTTGTGCAACGGCCGCATTGCGTGCATCTTGGACTTATTGAGCAGCACACCGTCGGAGAGAATATCGCCCTCGCGAAGCTGATCGACTCCAAGAATATTTGCTAGTTGACGATTCCAATCGAACTTGGTGTCAATTTGAGAAAAAGGGATAAGGAAAAACCCCTCGTTGTGCTCTTCGGATGTATTCCAAAACTCGCCCGTCGAAGTCAGCGTTGGGATGTGCAACCGTGGTTTATCTACAGTTGTTTAAGCAAACTTTGAATGTAATAAATAATGGCAACATACAAAGAATGTGTCCATATGCTCAATGAGCTCTTTTTCACTTAGACGAGTAATTGGAACAGGAGGTGGTGCCTCCATTTCCGACATCGTTGTCCACATCGTCGCACAGAATAGTCTAACATTATAAAAGTCAGCTTTACAAAATAAATTCAATGCATTATCTTACATACCTCCTCTTAAAACATGTCAAGCGTCGTGTATCCTCCTCCTCTAGATCATCTAGATCATTCTGATATGTCTCGCAAATGGACTCAAACTCTTGCATAAGAATTTGATCATCATCGAGCTGGTCTGCAATTTTTCCTTTAGTTACTATTACATTTGTGTATGTAGGAAAATAAATATACTTTGTTTTGAAGCACTACGTCTTTTGCAAATGTTGTGATACTCCTTTAATGTCGCTTGAAGGCCACCTGAGGACTTTCATCCTCAGACGCAATTCGCAGTGCGTCAAGCAGGAGAACACGCTGCTTGAATTGCTTGTGCGTAAACGGCGACTCAGACTCGATTGTCATAAATGCCTTCGCCTTCAGGAATGCTGAAGATGCCACGAGCCATTTGTAAATAGACCCAGGCCACGAGGTTGACAAAACTTGGCGATAGAGAAAAGAGAGTTCCCATAAAGCCTTCCTCATGATCGGACTAGAAAAGGATTAAGTATTTATTTATTTAACACTGATATGGCCAGCTTACGATAGATGCAGTATCCTCCTGGTACATTTCCAGCATTTTCATCCAAGTCTGACGGAGTTTCTAAGCGGCCATGATGAGAGGCAGTTGGGCTTGTCATACGGGCATCAGCATGACTATTGTCGATAAGCTCGGTAGGCTAATATTTAATAAGTCAGATATAGCCTATTTATATGCATACTCAGCGTACCTCAGGCTTGTCCTCCATCTCAACATCATTTGCGATAGATGCTTCAGAGTTCTGCGTTGCATTTAACTCGATGCCATCGTTATTCTGCACTGTATTCAGGCCTGCCTCGCCGTTGTCCTGTGTTACATTCGGCTCTACCTCGCTGTCGTTTCCTGTCGATGGTACGTTGTCTTCACTCACAATCTCTGCAGTATCATTGACTTGTGGCTGCGAAGCTTTTGAAACAGCAAGTCTGTATGAGCATGCTATTTATTTAATACAGATAAATGACATACATTCCATATCCGAGCTGAACTGCTCAATTGGATCATCCAGATCCATGGGAGGCTGGCTGTCTGGGACCAAAACAGCAGGTACAGACTGCCATACAATTGATCAGATTTATAAAACATGTAGTTAGAAGTCAAGCTTACTGTATTGTCAGGGCTGCATTACACTTTGTGACTTGGAAATTGCTTTAAAGCACTGCAAAAGCTAATCAGTGATAAGTACAGCACTTTGCAAATGTACACTAGAAGTGCTATGCATAAACACCATGCAGCGCATTTTTTGCAATTTATGGAGCATTTGTTTTGCTTTTGAAAAAGCAAAACAATTCATTATTTAAATCGAATTGTTTATTCATTTATTCTGCTTTTGAAAAAGCAAAACAATTCATTATTTAAATCGAATTGTTTATTCATTTATTCTGCTTTTTGAAAAAGCAAAACAATTCATTATTTAAATCGAATTGTTTATTCATTTGTTTTGCTTTTTCAGAAAGCAAAAACTGAACACTCAAGTTCGCATTTTTGGCACCTCTGCCATGCTAACCAGGCTCACTGTGTATACATACACACACTACTGGTGTGGTCCAAGCTTTAAAGAGTCAAAAGAAGGCAAAGTACTGACCTCGATGTGGTGGAGATGGTGGTGGTTGAAGGTCGAGAGGGAGCGCTCAAAAGGGGCGCTAAGCGCTCGGATTATGTAAGACTTGAACATAAGAAACAAGTAAGTAAGCGATACTTATCTTCATACTGATCCCTACAGGAGTCCTTGTAGCTGTCTCATTCTTATGTCTAAAACTAGATACATAGTACAGGGATGGTGTGTAAGGTGTGTGGACATGGGTGGACGCGTCTCGCTCTCGAGCCCACTGATATCGCTGGCTGCCTCGTGCGGCTCGCTCGTGGTATGCGCGCGACGGACCGTCTGCGACTCTGCGTCGTTGTCGCCCCGTGCCGCGGTCGCCGGCATTGGCGTCGGGTTCGTGCACTACGTCCGCTGGTGTGCCTGCTGGTCCTGTGTGTGCTGGCCCGCCTCTGCTGCTGCTGGAGTCGCTGTCGCCGTCGCCTGCGTCGGCCTGTATGCGTCGTGCTTCGCCACGGCGCATGTGCCGGCGCCGGCGCTGCGTCCGCTGGTGTGCCGCTGGCCTCTGCGCTGCTGCTGGTGCCGCCGTCGCTGCGTCGGCCTGTATGCGTCGTGCTTGGCCGCTGACGCGTGCGCCGGCGCCCGGCGTTGCGTTCGCTAGTGTGCCTGCTTGCCCTGCGTACTGTTGCTGGTGCCGCCACCGCCGTCGCTAGGTCGATCCGTCGCCGTTGTGCGCGCCGGACCTGTTCGCACTGGCGGCGCGGTCGTTGGCACCTGTTCGCTGACGTCCCTTGCGTCCGCTGTGGTTGCCTCCGCGGAGGTACTGCCGGTGTGCTTCGCTCGCGCGGTGCCTGCGTCGTGGATGGTTGATATACCTACATCGAAATGCCATCCGCGAGCCGTGCATGCACGGCTGTGGATGGCCTGGTTATCAGTGGGCGGGCGGTTCGTGCAAGCCACGTACCTGGTCTCCATATCCACTCGCCATCCTACTCTACTCCTGCGCCCTCGTTCGGTGTGTTCGCTACGTTCGTATTGCGGTCGTTGGCCGTGGTATGGTCTGGCGAAGGGGTGGCAATGGATGGGGGATGGTGTGGCAGAGGAGAATACGGACGTGAGCAACCGCGACGCAAATGATGGCTGAGGCGCGTCGAGGTCAAGGAAGGGTCATATTCTATACCTTGGGCTCCGAAACAAGGCTCTTTGGCGCGAATGGTTAACACGGCATGCCCGCTGCCCAGGTGACCGTGCGTTCAAGTCCGGCTGGTGCGTCGATTTATTTTGAATTTTCAGTGAGTCTAATTCTGCCTTGCGAAAAGCAAAACAATTCAATAAACAATTCGATTAAAATATTAATTGTTTCTGCTTTTCCAAAAAGCAAAACAATTCAATAAACAATTCGATTAAAATATTAATTGTTTCTGCTTTTCAAAAGCAAAACAATGCAATAAACAATTCGAATAAAATAATGATTGTTTTGCTTTTGAAAAAGCAAAACAATTCATTATTTTATTCGAATTGTTTATTATTTGTTTGCTTTTTCAAAAGCAAAACAATTCATTATTTTATTCGAATTGTTTATTATTTGTTTGCTTTTCAAAAGCAAAATGATCAGCTAAGAATTGACTATTGTAAAAATGGCTTATATCAATTTTACTACTGAGCGTCATATGCGTCACATGGTATATAATTATATATATATTCACATGACGCGTCATGACGCAGAAAGAGGTGGCTGTTTCTAATAGTAGAATATTAGGGATCTTTGGCCGGACCAATGAAAACTCATCCTCCAAGTCGTACCGCTCGACTTGGGTGGCTGGCAAGACAGAGTGTCTCACTAGCCGTGCAAAGGTATATAAACCCCAGTATTTATGCTGATGAGACTTCAAATCAAAAGCTGCAGGTGTACTACTCTGATATACTCACCTTCACAGATCTTTGAAGTCATCCACCTCACGAACACTTGCTTCACTCGCATTGGTTTGCCATCACCTTAAAATTGAAACTCTTTCACTTACAGATAGTTTTGCAAGCAGAGCAGAATGTGAATGACAGATAATTATTGTTGAATACAATACACAATATGACATTACAGGACATGCAAATATAAATGATATGCGAGAGCCATTTGAGAGCAAAGACAGGACATAAGCTTGTTAGTCCAGTGAACAACCAAAGCTAAAGTAAAAGGTCACATGCAGCTTCACCATTACAAATCAGAATGCAATCAAGAATAAACAGGTAAAACAATATCCCAGGAGAGAGGAGACTCATATGGTGATGACGACTCTCATCGTCGCACAAGAGATATAATGGACGGTGTCGAGCCTCCAGTTGTCTGGTTGGCGAGTGCTGTGCGGGCCTGGGTCTGCTTCTTGAGTTGTGCTTCTGCAAGTTTAGCACGCTGCTTCCGAACATCATCGTCCTTGAGTTTGGCCGAGGACGCTAAGTCCAAGAATGCATCGGCAGTCTTGGGCAGGGCACTGGATGGAGGATGCAACAGCAGATGAAGGACGGCATCACGCTCGGATGAGCGTAAGACATCCTGCTTGACACACGAGACAATCGCGAGGCCAACACGGAACAGGAATGCAATTCCTACGGTGAACCTAGTTAGCGCAAGTTGTAGCAGCATAACGTGGACATACCTTCAAACAAGAAAATATCCCACACCCGTTGTGAATGCTCAATGGGTAAAGCTTCGAGGAAAAGAGCGGAAAACCTTGGCTGTAATTAGCATGAAGTTGGAGTTGCTTCAAGACATGCTGCTCACCATGGTCGACACAGACTTGCTGGCGGAATGTCCATCTCGACGAAGATCTTTTTGGCCAACGCAGCGTCGCTCGACTCGACAGCTTTCCCGAAGAGCATCGCATCGACCTCCATTTGGGCAGGGCTAGCAGAGAAGTATGACCGGATATGCGTATCCATTAAGGAGACGAATGTCCAAAATGCATCTTCCTCCGGTGACTGAAGGAGCAAGTGGCCGGCTATAACGGTCAGACCTAACGACATCACAATTAGTCCGAGGGAAGTCTCAACAGGGACGTATCGCTTACTCACCTCTGCTGTAGTGAATGTCCGGGACCATAGTCAAATACGCCTGCAATACGTTCGACAAGGATCCGTCATGCAGCTGCGTATCTTCAGGAAATACCCGCCGTAGATCTCGTTCAACGTTGGCTGCTGCAGGTACCCTCTCTCGTTCCACCAATCTATGATACAGGTTGTCCATCCGCTTTGCCTTGCTGTCCGTCAGATGCGCCCAGACCAAGTATCGTACGGAGGCGGGGACGCCTTCCCAGAGTAGCTTTCTGATCTTTTTATTTTTCCGGGCCTGCGAGGCCGGTATAGAGGATATGGCCGAGATCCAGCGCAGTTCGCGTTGTCGATGTGCTTCAACATCCGCTAGGTCGCCAGACTTGGTCCCTGTAGATGCAATTCCTGTCGGCGGAAGGGGAAACTGATCTGCTTTGGCGGTCGGCGGTCCTGTCCGTGAGCTTGCACTGGAGAAGGTGGAGAGCGCCGGGCTGCTTGCACGAAGTGTACTTCCCATGTCAGGCCGCACAGGACTCGGCAGAGGCGACGCAGACAGATTCTCGTCAATGACAGTGAGCTGCTGCACCGTGGGGTGTACAAGCTCGAAATCAACGTCTTTGATCTGTACCTTCGGGCCCTCGGGGTGCATTTCGCTCGGCGTCACGCTCAGGGTGGGGCTACGGTCCTCTAGGGTGACGGAGCGAACGGAGCGGTCACTGCCCTTGATCTCTCTGATCTTGAGAGCCGGTAGGGATAGTTTCGACTTCAATGCGTGTGGTAACGGTGAAGCCGTAGTAGTGGAAGGCGTTGGAGAAGTAATGCTGGCCCTGGTATCGGTCTGGGGCGACGCTTCACTGTCTCCGGAACGACGGCCATTGACGGAGGGCGACGGGGATAAGTCCCTAACGTCAGGCTGTCTATTGGACAGCGTGGAAGAGCGACTGTGTCGCAGAACGTGCTTTGGACGAAGCTTCAGCGGCGATGTTAGCGCGAAGGACTGGGCATCCGAGGATCCAGATGAAGATCGGACGACACTAGTACTACCGGTACTAGGTAGCGGAGACGATATTGCCGGAGGCGAAAGCACTGTGGATGCGTGACTGAGCGACATGGTCGACATCGTTGGTGACACCGGAGATGAGGCTACGACGCTGGGTGATCGACGTGCTGGACTTGTAGGAGTAGGAGAGGAAACAACAGACGGTGCAACAACATTGTTTTGAGACAGAGACAACGGTGAAGGCTTATGGACACTTGTGCTACGGCTTGCCGGTACGGATGATGCGGGGTTTGGGCTCGTTGAAGTAGTCGATGATGTGCTTGAGGACGTCGCGCTTGTAGACTTGGACCGCTTCGTCAAGGCGTTTAAGGATTGACTCTGCGCTAACGAAGTTCCATCATCGTTGCTGCCATTACCAACAGTCAGCCTGAGAAGCAGCTCGATATTGGAATGACAGCCACCTTTTTCCCTGAGGCACAATCACCTCTGCCGACATGGAGTTGAAGCCGGAAAACGACTGAGATCGTGGTCTCGGTTTCTTTACGGTAGGGAAGAAGTTTGCACGAGGGTTCGACTTATCTGCGGCAGTCAGATTCTCCAAGGAGCCTGATGACCGCGTCGATGGACGGCCATTGTCGCCAGTGACACCGCTGGAAGACGCGGCTGTCGTTGCCGCCCTGGCCTTGTGCGCGGGAATATTATTAGGAGGTTCGAGAGTAAAGGTAATCGGGACGGGACCAAGGGAGGTGGACAAGTCATGCGAGCAGTTACCGTAGATAGTGACTCGGCGTGGACGTTGAGGGTCGCCCATGGCCCTCAAAGCTACATGTATAGTTTGAATGACAGAGCCAGGTGGTGGCCCCGCAGGAGATAGTGGCTGAGACGTCGCAGGTGACCGTGCGTACATCGGTCCGCTGGGACCTTCAGGAGACTGGACAGGTTTGGGTGCGTGAGGGTGCGGCATAAACAGGCTACGGCGAACGAAGTCGTTCTGACTATTTGCATTCGCTAGACGCGGGCGCGGAATAGGCTGGCTCGACGACGATGCTTCCCGGAGAGGTTCAGAATCAGCCTCAGTCGGCACTTCTGGCATAGTCGGAGACATCGGTGTGTATGGTGGCGGAGGCGCCTGGTTGGCCACGATATAGGTAGTCTCGATCATACGCTTCTTCTCCGAGAGATACGACGGGCTTGTTGGCGGCGAGTTGATGGTAGCTGTAGGAGAGGATGGGCTCACGGTAGGGTGCGACTCGTCATCATCCTCTACAACGATAGGCTGTGTGGAGAGACGGGCCTTGCCATTCGTGGTCAGCTCGGGGTGCACGGTACTCTCTGCCGGGGTTGACGGACGAGATCCGCGCTTCATCTCCAACCTCTGTCGTAGAGCAGAAGCCGCACCTCCCGCGACATTCGAGAACAAAGGAGCGGTGGATGGCGGGGACAATGGAGAAAAAGAAGCGGAACCAGGAGTAGGAGATCCGAGTGGTGACCCGAACCCGCCATGTAACAACGGAGACGAGCTAGTCAAGGGAGACGAACTGGCTTCGGAATGCGTGACCGAAAGCTGCTTTCCATGCTGCGGTGACGTAAGATCCAATGGAGGGGGATCCGCTTCCCTTCAGGTGTACTGGGTTCGTTGGCTGGATGTGTGCTAAGCGAAGGGTCCACAGGTGGAAAAGCTTGCCTCGCGCCCTCTGCGGAAGACGCAGTGGCGTTGGAGTTCAGTCTCTCTCTGCTACCCATGCCGTAACCCTGCCGTATGCTGTCCAAGCTGGGCCGACGCGCATCGAATGGCACTGGCGGAGGCGCTTCCAACGCAAGCCCTGACCCGACGGTGTGCAGGGACCCCTTCGACAATCGGGACGCTCTGGATGCCATGGAATACCGCGAATACCGGTAATTGTCGTAGATATCTGAGGCGCCTTCCCATTCCTCACCACAGTAGTCCGAGTCAGTCATCGATGGATGCACCGAGTTACGCGAAGGCGCCTGCTCACGAGGCGAGCGAGGTGACGGCGGTGCTGAGGATGAACCACCGGCTTTGAACGTGATCTCTGGGGATAGCTGCCGTGACGCGGTAGAATAAATGGAGGGCCGTTCCGACAGCGCAACAGAGCGGATAGATGGAGCAGATTTCCCTGCTGTAGACGCGGGCGAATGGGATCGTACATGGTCATCCTCTGGCTCCGGAGTAGTTGCACTTCGATCACTGTGAACAGAGTCCGTATCATCAACTTCTCCTCCAATGAAGTCTTGCAACATCGAGAAGCCTATGCCTGTTTCGCCATCAGACAGCGCAACTGAAATGCGGGTGCTAGGCTCTGAGTCCAGAAACGAAGGATCTTCGTCGTCTTGACCGTATTGTACAGGAGGGCTGTCTGACTTGTTGTGCGCAGTCTCCACAGAGTCTGCGACCGATTCTCGCTTGTACACCGGTAAGGTGATCGTGTTGTCGGTATCATTCACAGATTCGTTTTCATCTAATTCTGAGGGCGAATCCACCTGTCGGCTTAGGCTCGCTATTCGTACCAGATCGCTGGCGTCACCTTTCGAAAAGTCGGCGGGCGTCCGCGGTGCGGAATCGATCACGGTCGAGCTGGAAGAATGACTGGCAGAGCGCACATGAGCGTCATACTCATGGAGCATAAGAGACGTTTTCGGCGACAGTGGTGGCAGTGGCGCAGACGAGCCCACAGGTGGTGAGGAGACAATGAATGTGTTGGGACTAGTCCTTGAAGTTTCTTGAGCGAGAGGAGCTATAGCAGCGGGACCATAAGGCAGATGAGATGGTGCGGGACGCAAGGACGGCGAGTCCCGGCGGATAGAATGCGACAAGGATTCGCGCCCTAGCTGGGGGCCGGAGCTCTGTGAAGACGAGGGACGGGAAGATGACCGAGACAATGAGCGAGAGGACCGCTTCGCCATAACAGGTTTTTTCAGCCGACTTAGAAAACGAACGTCCGTGGCGCGAAATCTTCCAACGACGCCTTCACAGTAACCCTGGATGCATAATAGGAAGTTGAATGTATTGGCACCGCTGCACACTAGAGGGTGCTCACCAAGTACGTGTCTTCTAGCCCAGGCAGTTGCATGAGTACAACTATTTCATCATCCTATTATAGCGAGTCTGAGCATTACATGGTGTGATTGAGCGAATTCATGTACCTTCATGAACATTAAGTCCTCGGCCTCTTCTGCTACACAGTCCTGCACGGCGGAACATTTCCCGATGCCTCCTTTCGCTGCAAAGCGTGTCCATCGTCCGAGCTCATTGGCATCCATGCTTTGTCGTTCTGCTCCACACGGTATACACTATGCTGCACCGCCGTCCAAAGCTGAGCGAAGGGAGCCAAGTCCGGATAAATCGTGAAAGCTCGGCTCGTCGTACTCAAGTATTTGGCGTATCACTAGCGAGGCGTGCGTTAAGCAGAGTCAAACGAGTGGAAGGGTGAGGTCGCCAGCGGAGAGCAAGGAGCGATAAGTGGTGGTGGAGGTCAGAAACCCGGAAGACGCAGGCACATATTCGAATTCAAGAGTCGACACCGTGTCCGTGTCTGTGCCTGTGATACAAGCGCCCAGAAGCGTTCCCGGCATCTCAGCCAGGTTGGCCAGGGTTGGCCTGTACCGTGTGTCCTGTCGTGATATCCACGCATGCATACTCCAGTGAATGTCGGTGCTCGAGGCATTGCCAGTCACAATATTAATGTCAGGTCAACTAGGCTTCAGCGGAACAAGCACGAATTCAGGCTGACAACACCCCGGGTGACACGGCGGTCACACTGCACAGCGATGTGGGCGAGGGTAAGCCTCAATACTGTTGGGTGATTGTAGACGTCTATAGGTATACGCGCAAGGCCAAACCGTGGATGGCGGATGTAGATAATGGGGGAATTATGCGATCCCTGAGCTCGAATTACATCCAAGCGGCCTAGATACTTCATCAGCTTGGCGTCCGGCACGCCGTCAACCTTCAAGTACCTGCCATATTCTAATCGACGTCGTCCGGAGAAGGTGTAGCCTTTTCCTCTATCTCGCCAGCCTTGCCGGACTGGCTGTTCATGATGCTGAGGTATGTGTCTGATTCGCGTGTTAGTCGACTTGTCGGGGAGAAAAGTAGGTACGGTACTTACTCCAAAAGAGGGAGACCACACCAACAAGGAGCACTCGCAAGTGTGGCGGAACAAGCGCAAAGTTGATGATTTGTGTTGGCCCGAACACGGCCCAGTTGCGCAGAACGGTTGGAACGTAAGCCTGACAGCCCGTTCAGCAAGCTTGTATGGAGAATGTGATTTCACGTCGCGACATACTTGCTCTATCCTGGCCTGCGCTTCTGAAATGCCCTTGCCCTCCATCAGCGTCATAGAGCCGAAGTAGAATCCAATGACAACAGGGGCAAACATGAATTGGTCAAGGTATACCTGCAGCGCATACGGTCAGCGTTCAACTGCCCGTATCGAGTATGAGAGGCGTACTCTGTACAGAACTCCGCGCGTGGGTGTCTTGAACTGCAGTCTGCTGAGGAAGCCGAACCATTTCGTGACTACTGGTCCGAACAAACAACCTGAAGGGCTGTGAGAACATGTCAAGAATATGTCGTCGAAGATACGTACCTCCGTAGAAGGTTGCTCGAGCTGTTCTCCAGTACTATCCGAGGGTGAGCAAAAACCGACGGCGCTGGAGGTCGGAATACGCACATCGTGCTTCTGCAGACCGCGCTTTTCTACGATTTGCTGCGCGACTATGTCAGAGGCACCGAAGAGGAACCCAGAAGTCGCGCTCTGCGCTGCCATAGGCCGGCGCTGCAGAACCGCACTATAACGCTGTTAGACCACTTGTTTTATGATGCGCACCCCGTGAAGGCTCACTTGTATGCCTTGAGTACGGACGTCATTCTTTTATGAGTTGAGAGGTGAGAGAATAGACGTTAGGGAACAGCAGCGACGCCGGCAACTCGACTACGGGGTGACAGGTGGTGGTGGTGGTTGGGGAGGGTGTCGACCAGGGTGGAGTTCGGCAACGCAGAGTCGTTTAGCCATCATCGCGGTTAGCTGGAAGGAACTTGAGAACCAATCGCAAGTGACCGTGCAGGACCCTGCGACCTCCATTACGGGCTCGGCCCGTGCGAACCGCCAGCTTCAACACGGCCGGGCTTGCACAATGATTTGTCGGTGGTTTGGTGCAGCTCATGCTCCAGATACATCGCACTCAGCTTCAAGTGGCGAAAGGCAATGAAAGCAAGTGGAAGGGAAGGTACATAAATATACATATTATACATAGCACACGTCCAGAAGTCCAGAATAGTATCGAGGATGTTACCGCAGAAGCTTGAACCACAGAATTATACAAATCAACGCGATGAGGACCACTATGATTGCTCCCGTCACGACGCGTTGTTGGTACATTCTGATAATCATATCCACCTTTCAGAGACTTGCTGAGAGCGGATAGGTTGTGAGAGAATATGCGTACCTGCGTATCATCTTCTTCAGTGTTCCTGACGCACGGTCGATCGAAGTGTCGGCTCGTTGAAGCTAGCAGAAGTGTGGTGAGAGTAGATCATGTATACATCGTCGCCCAACTCACAGTATCTCTGGAGTTCTGTATTTGCTCTCGTTGACCTCTCAGACTTCTGAGGATGTCAGCGCCCTGCTCCTCTGTCTCCAGCGCAATTCTTTGGCTGTCAGCCAGCCTCCTTGAGCCATCCTCGAGCAAGGACGTTCCTGCCAGTAGTCGAGTGCGGTCGCTGGATCCGTAAGGTTCGTCCAGCGACGGTGACATCGCGCCTGCGCGGGAACCGAGTAAATCTGAGCGAGCGAGCTGGCTGTGCATGTCCTTGGACATTTTCTTGAAGCGTTGAAGGTCACTCTTCGCAGCCTTGATGCGTGTTTGGTACGAAGGCCTGATTGACTGGGGGATGCCTTGGATTTCAATCTCCATTTGCGAGACCTGTCCGCCACAGTGGATTGATAGTTGAAAGCCACAGTATCTGAGTTGTACTCACCATTTCGTCAGCTTCGTCAAGTTCAAGCTCTACTCTGCGCAAAGCAGCCTTCCGCTGCTCTTTATTGGCCTTCAGCAAGTGGCATGCATCGAAGAAGATACCCACTCACCGCCGCGCTCATCCTTGCCGTCTCCTTCGAGCTTCTCCCTTATGCTTGAAATTATTTGTTGAAAGTCCTGCTCGTACGAGTCGAACAGTTGTGTCGGTGAGTTGTCCATGGTAAGTATGCCGCTCAGCGGTGTAGGAGTTACCAGGAAGGGTGAAAGCGGTCTCTGACAGAGGTTGCCGCAGCGATTGTTCCCTGTGCACGTCGGTGTTTGCACGTGTTTATGTGCATTCCCTCGCCAGCGCTTTGTTACACTCGTTCCCTCGCAGTCGTTCAGCCAAAACTCTCGACGTCGTTTCTCGGTCTTAGGTTTCGGAGGTCGATGCCAGCGAGTCTTCGCACTGGGCTCCTTTTTTCTTCACGGTCACTTTCTCGCAATCTGGGGCGTCGCGGAATGTCTTCAATATTCGTAGTCCCGGTCGACCCTTCGTCTCCCAAACTGCCTGCCGTGGACGGCGTAGACACCCAAAAGCTGTGGTCATCTGTGCCACAAGGCTCGAAACCTCCCAAGGCTGGTAGCACGAGCGTTTTCTTTGGTACACCGTCTGCCGGGTCGCAAAATATCACGGCACTGACATCTCTGGGACCGTCATTCTCAAAGCAGACGACCCACCCGAACGCGAAGCGCGAGTTCGTCAGGACCGCGATTGGAAGTGCGGTACAGCAGATCAAGGGTCTCGGAGAGGGTATCAATGGACGTGAGGTTGGCGTTGACGTAGCTGGAGATGCCCAGGCAGCCGCTGTAGCAGCGCACCTTGCTCTGTACGGCTTCACCCTCAAGACGGATCCCCAGTCGGCCTTTGATCCTCGAAACAAGGACACCGTGCCCCCACAGCTTTCCTTCTCACCTCTTGGTAACAAGTCTGGATGGGATACTGGCGTCGTGTATGCAAAAGCTCAGAACCTGGCACGCACTCTAATGGAGCTTCCTGCGAACATGCTCACACCGACGCTATTCGCGGAGCGTGTCAAGCGCGAATTCAGTGGAGTGGAAGCGGTCGAGATTATTGTTAGGGATGCAGGTGAGTAATGCTCGGTGTATTCCTCGGTGCGGTGCTTATAGCTACCTATTAGAGTGGGCCGCTCAGAAGGGTATGAACAGCTTCCTCTCTGTAACCCACGGTTCTTCTCAGCCAGCTAAGTTCTTGGAAATGTACGTACACTTCCTGGATTTTTCTTTCGCTCTCCTTCACTCGTTATTGCGTAGGGGCTGACTCCTTTTCATAGCCATTACCGCGGCGCTGTGAACAAGAACGCCACGCCACTGGTGTTTGTTGGCAAAGGCATCACATTCGACAGCGGAGGAATTAGCATTAAGCCGGGTGATGGTATGAAGCTAATGCGCGGTGATATGGGTGGCGCTGCCACGGTCGTTTCTGCTGCTCTAGCAATCGCCGAGTTGAAGCTACCGTAAGCAGTCCATCACAGCATTCGTCCGACAATGTCTAACGGCGTGCAGGATCAACTTATCAGTTGTTACCCCTCTTACTGAGAACATGCCTGGCCCATCTGCCACCAAACCTGGTGACATCGTCTATGCCATGAATGGGATGAGCATCGAAGTGGACAACACGGACGCCGAAGGCCGTCTAGTCCTTGCTGACGCGCTCCACTATGCGTCCACGGAGTTCAAGCCATCGACAATCATTGACGTTGCGACCCTGACTGGGTGAGTTTCGTCTATCATCTACTTTTGCCAGTCTCATTGAACTCTGGGTTTAGTGCCATGGATATCGCTCTCGGGGAAGTCTACACTGGTGTCTTCACAAACTCCGACGAACTTTGGGACGAGTTGAACGATGCCGGAGAGCGTGAACATGACCGGTTCTGGAGGCTACCTCTTTCTGAGGACTACGCCCCGCAGATCCGTGGTTCGAATGCGGACCTTTGTAACATTGGCGGGAAACCAGGGGGCGCATGCACTGCGGCACTATTCCTAAAGTCTTTCGTGCCGGGCTTGGAGGCGGAGGATGGTGATGGTACGGTACGGTGGGCGCACATAGACATGGCGGGGACGATGGAGGCGACCCGGAAGGGGCCCTACCAGGAGACTGGTATGACAGGCCGACCGACTAGGTGAGTAGCACTTACCTTTGAAGTCACTCGTGAGAGTGTCTGAGTGCTTCGTACGTGCTACTGACGGTACTTGATAGGGCCCTAATCGAGTTCGCACGGCGGTTTGCTTGAGTCCCTGGACGGCGGTGATTGAATAGACACATCTCGCGCGCGACCATTGCTTGGTTCAATGCTATTGAATTACATCATACGAGAGGACTGAGCGATACAAAGGAATGACGGTATGGGTACAAGTAATGGTCTATGAAGTGAAGGAGTGTGTGATCACGAACATGCAGCGCTGATTATTCTCCAGACGAGCAAGCACAAGGGATCTCAGATTCTGCGCTGCAGAAAAGCGAGAAGAAACGCCATATACACTAGTCTAAACTCGGGCCAATCTCACCGGCCGGTAATTTACTTGGAGCCAAGCGGCTTCTTGCCGTCCATGTGCTTGACCTTCCGTAGGTGCTCGATAGTCACGTCGACGACGCCCGAATACGTGGTGACTGGCTCCAAATTGACAGCCTCGGCGGCGAATCCGGCGCGAGCCTTCATACGGAAGAAACGGGACTCGCGGCCCCGGAAGAGCTCCATCGGGATGGGAACATAGAAGTTGACTTTGTACACATGCGTACCCGTACCGTTGAGGACGCTCCACGACCACCGGTCCTCCATGCAGATGCCCTTCTCCAGCTTGATCTTGTTGGCAATCTCCTCTCGAGGCAGAACCTGCCAGGCGAAGCCCATGAAGAACTCCGCAAGGTCCACTTCCGGCATGTCGAACTGGGAGACATCGGAAGACACAACAGGGTAGCCGTCAAGCGCGGTCCAAAAGTCAAGTTCCAGCGAATGGAGCGGCGGGATGGTGTACAGCGGTTTAGTGGCGCCGGGTGGAGTCAATGTATCTTCCATCGTGAGCGTACCGCGCCAAAGGGGTTGCTGGCTAAGGGTGCGTCAATGCTTGTTTTCTGACATTAGCACATCAAAAGCTCACTTGTATGGGATATCCCAGTACGCCGTATGCGTGTCTTGGGGTAGCAGACTAGCTTTGAAACGTGCAGGACCCCAATCCTTGACCATTGACGAGTGTTGAAGCCAAGCAGTACTAAACATATCGTAGGTTGTCCAGCAAGATACCGCTGTCGCCGTGGTGTTCCTGCTTACGGGTCCATGGCCCGCGTTCTTAGGAGCATCGAACTCGGAGAGGTCCTCGTCGTGCGTGTCACGCTCATCTGCGAATCCCAAGTTGTCCACGTCGTCGTCGCCAGCATTGTCAGGGGAAACTTCGTGAATCTCCACGGTAGTGCCCGAGGGGACTGATACTGCGGCAATCGGCACTACCTTCGCCTGCGAGTTGTGTGCACGGCCCCTGGCAGCCGTCGCAGCAGCAAGGGCTTGTCTGGAACGATCCATCAGGTCGAGTGCAGCCTTCAAGTTTTCGTCTTGGGCAGTGGTGGACTCCTCCGTCGGGAACGATATTGTATTGTGGTTCGTGAGTTCGCTCCGAACACGGTCGCGAAGGGTAAAGCCCAGCACCCGGCCAGTCTTCGTACCGCAGGGCGGATCCTCATAGAGAGAAGGAACGGAGCTTGGCCGCCTTACGACTCTGGCGTCCCCGGACATGGTCTTGATACTCTCCTTGCTACTCGATCTCTTCGGTTGCACAGCAGCCGCCCGGCCTGGCACTATAGTCTTGACTGAGGATGTTGAATCGACGCGTCGGCGAGTTTGGCATACGCTAGGAGAACGTTGCATCATCGAGTCGCGCAAGGCTCCGTCTATTTCCCGGTTGTTGGGTTTCTTGTTGGCATTAGAAAGAACGGATGGTTGGGAGACGACGGGCGGCAATGGGGACACCTTGGCTTTCGGGGAAGATAGTACGGTGCGTAACCTGCTCGCTGGTTTGGACGGGGTTTGCTTGTTGCCGCCGCGGACTCCGTTGGACATGGCGGTGAGTGATATGTAAAGATGGAGGGGAAGGGTTTGTGTGACGTGATGAGAGGCGTGGTAGGATGTGGAGGGTCCGTGAACAGGATGTAGTAGGTAGAGACAGCGTAAAAACCTGCGTTGTATATATACTCGAAACGCAGGAAACGTGTGCGCAGGAACAAGGAAGGTGGCCGGGACAAGGCGTCTCTGTTGCTCTGCTTTAGCATCGTTGATGCGCCACAAGGCCAATGCTTTTGTGCCATGGTCGTTGACCAAACAATCCACTAGGCGCATTGTCATAGCTAACAAAAGCTTGTGGCCGCCTGCTAAAGTGCAAAGTACTCTAGCATACGCGGGTTAGCGGAGGACTTGCAGGCCGGAAGAAACGATGATCACCGTAGGCGCGTGGCGGTAGACGCATCTGTTTTCGGCGAGTGATGCGCCACGGGTCACGGCTTGTGACGGGTGATGCTTTGTGGCGGTGGTAGTTTCGGGCGGCCGTATACGTAGTGGCCGCTACATACTGCCGCACACTTAGTTACGGTAGTGTATGTTCAGAACAGCCATCTCAATGAGCACACTACAGAGCATCTCGATTCGGCCGCAAGGGCTCTGGAAATCGCGCCCAAACACCGGCGGAATGACATGAGAAGAGTCGGACATATGAGGTCGCTAGTACCTCCGGGCCGCTCGATTTTCACGAAAAAGCCTTGCAGTTGACCCTCTGTTAGGCTCGATTATGGCGATTCGAAGCTCGTTGCCGCTCGGCGATATCTGCATGCCGCTGGAACCAGGCTACCGCGGAAAGGGATGCTCTCGAGTCTCGAGCTGAGGTAAGTTCATGGTTTGGGGGCTTGCGTAATAGTACGGCGTGGACGTGCAACAGTGCACTTACCCTGCGCAACACCGTACTGCCCAGACTGTCGAGATGTGGAATAGGCTTTGGCAGACGGCGTGACGATGAAGGACATAGTAACGCTTGCAGAGGAGAGCTCGTCTATTGAGTGTCTCACAGCTCATCTAATATACAACACCACAATGCGCAGTAACAAGAAAATGGTCCGCCAAACAGAGCACAAACGCAGTACACTTGATAAAAAACATAGATAAAATAAGATAGTCGGAGATGGGTTAAGAAGATTGGGCCGTATCGTGCTCGAGTACAGTGGACAGGCTCTTTTTACGATGAACACTCCCCAAGGTTGGCGTCGCGTCCACGTCTTGACCGACCCAACCTGCTGAACCCTCGAAGTGAGGAAGCGAGCCGAAGATTGGAGTAAAGCCCGAAGTAGGCGGGAGCTCCATCGGATACATGAGCTCGCCGTCATCGGTCAGTGAGTGATGGATAGGTGTAATTGGCGTTGAGCCCGAGGAGCTGATGCTTGAGTGTGAACTTGGGATCAGCGATAGCGCAGTCGTAAAGGCCGTCATGGGATAGGCGGGGTTCGAGCGAGGACTAGTGATTGGATGAGCGTCGTTTTCAGCTCATAGGACATTGTACGACATACCGTATGGTCTCGACGACATCAAGCTCGCGCGGAGGCGTATACACCGAAGTGTATGTATCGCTCAAATTCATCCGTCGATGAGGTTGGAAGAGATAATCAGGCAGCGACGCCCTGCGCTCGTGACGGGAATAACTGAAAGGGTTCTCGTCGAACGGTAACATCGGAGGTGCCTGATCGTAGAGCCGGGTACCCTGGAGGTTGATGGGCGGAGGACGCGGCTTGGTGAAGTGCGAGGAGGTCGCATGATCGTCCGGTGGAGTAGTCGTAGTAGGGGACGGGTTCGAACCGCTGTCAGTGCCGTCTGCGCCGCCAGAAATGTTGAAGTTCATGGTGAACAGCTGGGGAAGAGTGGTGAACGACGGGTGGGGTGACGGTGAGGTGTCTTCGAGAGAGATGTCTTCCGAGCTTGTGGAGGCCAACGAAGAAGCAATGGATGCCCGACGAGCATGACGTTCCTTCGACACACCCTTCCTCTTAACCTTGTTCGGACCACGCATCTTCCTCTCCGTTGCGTACTCGCAGATCAAGCCACGGCTGAGGCACCGTTGGCAGGTGGGGTGGTCGCCGCTGCACTAAGCTGGGTGTCATTAAAAGCAGAAACATGGAGAAGACATTACGACGCACCTTTGCCTTCCGTCCTCTGCACTTCTCACAAGCCTGCTGCGTCCGAATGCGGGGATGCTCTGGCGCGGTCTGGTATATGCCAGTTGCGGGATCGAGAGACCCGGACATGGCCCAAGATGGCGGCGGGGGCGGAGGCACCTTAGAGGCGAGTGACGTGAGGGACTGGCTACTCGAGCTGCTCTCGAGGGGCGGGGCGAACATAGATGGCTGGGAGATTGACGTCGTGAAGATGGAGGAGGAGCCGTCGAGCGGGTGGTTTGATACGCTTGGGGCCGAGACGCTAGGTTCTAGCCAGCCACCTTCAGAAGCATACAGAAGGTCGGGAATGGAACGACGAGGGATAGGGTGTTGCATTTCCGGCTGTTGATCGTAGATGCCAAGGGTACCGGGAAAGGATTGCGAGGCGACGAAGGGGTCGGGAGCGTCGTATGAGTAGTTGGCAGGGTTTTTAGGATGGTGAACCCGTCGAAGGTATCGGTCATGGCGGGAAGCTGGTCGTTGTATGGCACCATAGGTCTGATGTCCAACGCTGTTGCCATATCGTACTCGCGGTCTTGGTGAACGACGTAAGCAGTGTCATCAAACGACATGTGAAGCGTAGACATGGTGGAAGGCGTGGATAGGTTGTGTAGAGGTTAAGCAGAACACATCGGCATGGTCTTATAGAGCACCTTGCCGAGCTGGTCAGTCGAGAAATGCCGGCGGCATCGCTGTCATCCACCCCTGACCGTCGATCACTGTTTGGCCAAGATGTGTATGTCGTAGTTCCGCAGACCCGGACTCGATACAGTTTCTAGATCTGGAAGGTCACCCCGATCTCAAGATCTTGCACGGTTGGCTCCGCTGCGGCTGACGCAGGGGGCTGTCCATATACCTGCAGCAGCACTGCATAGGCCAAGACCACCGTTTGCTTTCCAGTGGTTGTTGTGATATGTTTCATTCTCTACGGCCAAGAGAAGTACGCTGCTCAAGGAAATGACGATTTAACAAACTCGCTGCTGCTCGGGAACGAAGTCAACCAAATGCTAACCTAGCTTGAGGACCACCAAACAGCAGGTTGACATTTTAGTGTCAGCCCCGTTTACTAGGCCCACCACACCCGATCTACACCTATTGGGCGAAATAGCCAGCTCATGCACGGTCGGCGGAAACGGGACAAGAGTGAAAAGGCACAGACGCTCAACGGGCGTAACAGGAATTGAGACTCAGCGGAGGTTCGAATCGAGAGCGCATCAAAAACCAAACAAACGTCGGGGCCGCCACTCGCTGCCGTTGATTGGTTGTTGACCCACATCCAGAGCGGACGGCCACTTCCGTAGTGCGGATAAAGCCCGAACAGACGAAGTCATGACGCTTTCTGATATTTCGAGTATATCCGTTCACGGCTCGAAAGACGACTTCCTCGTCGCAGTCAGCATCGTTAGCCATATCAAGCGATCCCGCCGCCTAAGTAAGGACGGCAGCAGTCCTGCTGTCTAATAATCCGGGGGAATATTCTGCGCAGATAATTCCCCTAAATCATACACGGCAGCGGTAAACACTCCGCAGAAGTGAAGTTATCGGGCGGATATCCCGCAAACGGGGTGCCAGGCTCCGTCAGGGACTAGAGCTTCATAACTTGAACGGCCCGGGGATGTCCGTCAGGGGTCAGTTCAAGTTTTCATGTTCGCCTAGAATCAAGGAAGGACTGCCTGTACCGACAGAAGAAAGGGATAATACATAATAACATTACATTCGTAAAGAAAGGACGGCTACACCAGTGCACCAGCGTATTGCTAGCAATACGACCTGAACTACAGCCCTAGAACTAATGAAACCTGGAAGTGATACGAGAAGCATCCGCGATTATACTCGGCTGCAAAGGAGTATAGCGGGGTCGAATCGACGCCAAGCAGCCGGGTTACGCTGTGGCCAGCCAGACCGAACCTAGACTGCGCGTACAGCGGTGGCCCTGTGTGCACCGATCAACATCTCGTACTTAGTGCGCTTGCATCGCACGACGAGCAAAGCGTCGGAAGTGCCGCCTCTGGTTGACACTGCTCCCGGAGGTGGGAGCACGCGCCTTGAGCGAGCATGTGCCATCACCACCAGAGTTAGACCCGGTGGGCGTAGCAGATGGCGCAGAGTCGTCTGTCGAGGCGGGGCTAGCGGGGCTAGCGGAAGAGGCGGGGGAGTCAGGGTTGGACGCGCCGGTAGCGGACGGCATAGCGGTGCCGGATGGGAAGACGGCAGAGCCAGTGAATGCGGCGACTGTGTTCGAGTTGGTGCCACCGGGGCTTGCAACAGGTCCTCCGGGGAAGGTGTAGTTCGAGCCGGGGTTGTAGACATCCGGGTCCAAGATGCCGGCATCGGTATCCGAGTACGCGCCGGGGAATTGAACGGTAGGGCTTGGCGTTCCGCTGCCGCTTCCACCAATCATGACCTGGGTGCAGGAAGGATAGAACTCTGCGCCACCAGCAGAGCCGCCGTTCTGAAGGGAGATGATCTATACGTAGCCAGGTTAATTCACGCATGAGCATTGAAATCTATTGCGGCGTACCTCGTGACGAATGAGATAGCCTCCTGGAGAGAGAGTTTGCGGCAGGGTGACTTGGTAGGCGTCGCCGTTGGCTATGTCTCCCTGGTACCACCCAGATCCTGAAGGCTTGAGCCCAAGCTGGTCAATCTTGAACCAAGCAGCGCCCTTGCCATCGAATTGGTTGCAAGGCATAGATCCACAGGACGCCATGTAAGTGAGCAGAGGTCCAACCTGATGGATCCACTGAGAATACTGGTAAGTACATTTGAAGGGACGGCGAGATTTTGTGAAGTGTACTGACGTTCTCCTCGCTTCCTCCACTTCCTCCAGACCACTGAACGGAGAAGACACTTCCCGGGTTCGCGTGAACGACAGCGTCGGCCAACTGTGCACTGAGACCACAGATGATGTCGGTGTTGTCGGCGCCTTTGACAGGGCCGTTGTTGGCAACCATGCGGATCGGGCTAGAGCCTATTAGAACAATAATAAGTCTCCAGAGACTTGCGCAGAGTGGACGAATGCTTGCCTGTGCTCTGGCCTGGCGCGTTACCGGCGTACCATGTCCCGTCGATACCGACAGCGCGGACGAAACCGTGCGCAGATACATATGGAACGAGGGTGAAGAGGACGACGGCAAGGAGCAAGACAGTGGTGGCGAAGGAGTACATCGTTGCTAGAACGGGTGGTAGAGCTCGTCAAGAGACTCAGTGGGAGAAAGAATGCGAAACAGGAGCCGAGAGGATGTTGGTGAAGATCCTCCATACCTAGCGAGTTATATAGTACGCTGTCAGCCGCAGCTTGCATTGTCACGCTCCACAACAAGCTTTTACCGAAAACAACACAAGAAGCTATTGTCCGTGAGGCTGCCAAAATTAAGTGGCTGGGTGGTGATGGATGCTATCGAAAAGCACGAAGGACTACGCGTACCAAATCGGACGTGAGCATGGTGGCTGGCGCCACGCCGAACCCACCTGGGAGGGCTCGCTCTCGGGCAACCGCGACCTTGAGGTTGCAATGCCTGCGACGTGCTGCCTCGACCCACTACGAAAGATATCGTTGTTTTGAGATATTGTGAAACCCAAAGGAATTTAGTGACAAAGGACTCTGTTCATCAGCCAAGTCTTTGACTCGGACAACCATCCCGTTGGACCTCAAGGCCTCATGTTCTATCGACGGTTCTACCAGTACTGTTCGCCGGCGACTCGCATTCGGGTCAAGCACTATATCAATGCACTTGATTAATCCCACCATTGCTGTGTTCGCTATGGCCGAGGAAGATGAAACGGCCAACAGTACGTACATAGGCGTGGGGGACGTCTCACACGCGATTTCGACCACAGGCTTCAAGAAACAGCCATCATCAGTGCGTGAGGATGTGTCTCATACGTGCGGACACTGCACATGTCCCCAGCGAGGCAGTGGTATTTTGGGCCCAAGATGAAAGCGAAATAAAGCGCAGATGCCGGAACGTATCAACGTGACTTCGTGGAGGACTGTGCATTGTTAACCTTTTAGCGAGCGAAGCCGAGCCTGTGGGCGTTGGTCTTCATTCTAGGAACTGTGCTTAGGCGACATTCGTGCCTGACCTGTGTGTGAAGGGCACCCCCGATCATAAGAAGGTCGCTATCGACCATGAACCGTGGGGCTAGGGCTAAGAATAAGCTGCAAGCTTAAGGGCGCAACCTGGCCGGAATACTTGTACAAGCACCAAGTTGAGTCTTACGAACGAGTTCAACTTGACGATGAACGACAACTTCTGAGCCAAAACAATCGGAAGTCGTGACAATAATCCAGTAGTACAGATTTCTTTGTTGTACATTCTCAGCAATAATCTACGTATAGATAGAAACCCTTAAAACCCAGCAAGGTCCATTGATACACTTGACATCACGCAACCCTCGTATTCCACCATGGACGTGACTAACACGCCCGTCGCATTATCGTTACTGAAAGAACCGGTCCCATATTCTCAACCCGCTCAGTGCGATGAAAAGGGCATCATCCGGCGAATGAAGCGTTTGAAGTGACGCTTCTGCGGGCTGCCGCTGGATCTCGGCTGCAGCGCGCACTTCCCGCCGCCTGAGCCGGAGCCGACCACACTAGTCGGTGCGGGTTCTGGGTCAGCAGACCCTGTAGCCGCAGGCGCACCGGAATGCGCCGAGTTCCCTGAGCTGCCCCCCTTCGACGTTGGCGCAGGAATGGCCGAAACGCTCGTACCAGAGGGGAAGATAGTCGCACCGGTAAACTCGGCAGCCATGTGGGCGTCGGTGCCCGCGAGATTTGCGATAGGTCCGCCGGGGAAAATGTAGGTCTGGCCTTGGTTGAAGACGTCGGGGTCGTAGATGCCAGGGTCGTCATCAGCGTACGCTCCAGGAAAGGAGATGGTCGCGTTTGGTGTACCGCTACCGCTTCCGCCGATCATGACTTGCGTGCACATAGGGTAAAATTCTGCGCCACCCATGGATACGGCCAAATGTAACGCAATTATCTATGCACAAGGGTGTAAATCAGAACGGCCTGGGACACGTGAAAAGAACAACGCACCTCGTGTCGGATGAGGTAGCCGCCTGGGGACAGATTGCTCGGCAGTGTTACATCGAACGAAGACGCGTTGCCTATAAACCAGGTTAAATTGTCTGCATCATTTTTGCTACGGTAGGGTTACTTACTAACTAAATCAGCCTGGTACCAAGTCGAACCGTCGGGCTTCAGACCCAGCTGATCTATCTTGAACCATTTGGCTCCAGTGGAGTTGAACTCGTTGCATGGTGTAGAGCCGCAGGATGCCATATACGTCATAAACGGACCTGTGTTGTGTGGCCACTGGTGCATAGTCAGAAGCTGCACAAGCGTACACAAAGCAAGCTACGCACGTTCTGTATCCCATCGCCCCCGGACCACTGAACTGAAAAGACGCTTCCTGGGTTCGCGTTCACCACCATCTCGGCATTTTGTGCACCAAGGCCGCAACTTATGTCCGGGTTTGTAGCACCCTTCACTGGTCCAATGTCGTCAATCAACCGAATGGGACTTGGTCCTGCAACACGATAACTTGAGCCTCCCAACTTCCTCTAGCACTGTTGAGACATACCTTTGTAGTTGTTGGGCAGGTTACCCGCATACCAAGTGCCGTCAATAGCGATGGACTTGACGTAGCCGTGAGCTGCTACCAGAGGGGTAAGGGCGAACAGAAAGACGAGCAGCTCTGCGGTGAAGGTCTTCATCATTGTTGGAGCAGCCGGTGGTGGTGGGAGCTCGTCAAGAGCTCGCTGTTCGGAGGTGGGAGCGCAAAAGAGAAAGGTGGAGGAAGTTCTCCGGGAATCGCAGAGAGCCGATATAAAAACACTGCCCCGCATTCTGAAAATCATGCAGAAGGATGGTCCGCCTGCTGAAGGCGCATTGTCCTCGAGGCACAATTTAAACGTGTTGATGGCGCGGAACAGCGCCGAAGAACCTTACCAAATGCGACGGGACGCGCTGCCGACGGCGGAACAGCGTCGGAGCGCCTGTAGCACCCACGGAACTCTCGCCGAGTCCGAGACGTCCCTCTCTCGCTCGACCATCACTTTGCTGCTACTTGCAAAACCAGCAGCTCAAAACTCTCTTATGCAATCAATTGTTGTTCGGAAAGCTCAAGCTCGTCTAATAACTGGCATGTACTAACCCCACAGGGCAGCGTATGATCTACCACTTTCCACGTTGTAGGCGTGTGCATGAAGGACCTTGAGCACAAGTCTGGAGCTTTGGTGCTATCCATCCCAAGATCCGCCCTCTGCATACGACATAGAGGTTACTATCGCTTGTCAGGTTTGATATAAAGCTGCGCCGGCAGCATGGTGATATGTACCACCAGGCTTAACGGAGGATTTTCACGGTAGGGCCAGTTCTCTATCGACTATCACCAGTGACAGAGGCTCTGCTGACATCGTATAGGGGACATTGCGTGGACATGAAAGCGCAGCGTGGAGCAGTCATGTTCAGGAGGCGATATAGCTTCACGCAGGTAAGCAGCTGTTCACTTTCGGGCTTCCATGCGCGTGAAGTGTGCTTAACGATACACCGTACAGGTACTAGTCCACGCGTGCCCGACTACGTACCGAACTATCCAGCCCTTGAAGCATGGTACCACGAGAGCCGTTGCGCCGCAAACAAGGCGTGATGTACCATGCATTTACCTTGCCCCTCGGCTCTTTCAGGCTAGAGGATTTTGACTATCAATGTTCAGGAGTGGGTCCAACTGCTCAGTCCGAGCTGGTCGTATTCTCGGTAAGTTTGAACTATACACAATGCATCTACTTACTGGTTTCAGGCAGCGATCTTTGATTAAGTCTCCAGGCCGCTCCCAGTAGTAACTTGCGCCTACCAAAGATAAACCACAACGAGCGACGAACCTATCCTCGAAGAAGCCATTCATTCCCACAGGACTCAGTCACATAGAGCCAGTAGTATTACTACTGCCATTTTGCTACAATAGCATTTATCTCATATCCAAGACTCGGAGGCAGCTCACGATTGGTCCGTTTTGAATGGTATTCAGCTGGTGCTCATGCTCTATAACACGACCGACGCTCCATCCTACAGTTCCTGTCTGCAAAACCATAGATCGTCCGAGATTATCTTTCGCGTCGAAGTAATATCTGTTGGTTGTTGGTCGTTCTCTAGACTCCGGAGAGAGCTCCCGAAGTAGCGGTCAAGAAACCTTAACCCATTTGAGGCGCTAACACGGTGACAGGATGCACGTGATGGGCTGAATTAGCCTGCAAGTCGCGAGCAGCGAGCTCACCGCCTTTGTGCTTGACCACGACGTTCACCAAACTCATGACCGCAGAAGAGCCACAGCTTTTCTCAAATAATCATGTCTACATCTCGATATCTCTGCCTGCGGAGCATCGCAAGCAGCTGGAGAAGATTCTAAAGCTCAGGGGAGCTCAAATAGTGGACCTGAACGACGCCAAGCTCACACACTACGTGACGGACACCGCGCCGACTTCTGACTCGCCAGAATACGTCCCGGAACGTCCTGAATCGTTCTTCGTAACCTCTGCCTGGATTGACCGCACCGTCACGCTAGGAACGCGTCAAGAACCTACCTTCTACTCTGCACACCCGTCTATGCTCTTCTCTGGCGTCGTCGGGACAGCAAGTGGGTTATCGCGCTCCGACAATGAAGTTATGGCCGCTGGCATCTCAACTCTCGGCGGTCAGTGGCGGAACTCGCTCACCCGCGACGTGACGCACCTTTTCGTGCTCACAGAGGACAATCAGAAGTACCAGACAGCGCTGCACTTCAAGGACAAGGTCAATATGAAGGTCCTTGTGCCACATTGGTTTGACGACGCCGTTCGCCTTGGTGTCCGCAACTTACCGACGGCGCCCTACGAGTGGCCTGACCCGCAAGTCTTCGCCGGCTACGCCGCCCAGGCCATGAAGACCATCGGTGGCGCGTCTCAGACGGACGACGAGACGCGAGAGTCGCGAAGGAACAAGCCTATGACGGCTCACAAGAAGGCTTTGTACGACACCGTCCTCGCGGAGACCATAGATTTGCCCAGCCAGCGGCCTGCTGCCAGCCTGCCTTGGGAGGGGCTGAAGATCATGTTTGGCTCATCCATACATTTCAATGAGCGTCAACGGGAAGCCCATTTTACAGATGTGGCTCGAGCTGGTGGTGAAGTCCTCCAGTATGACTCACCCGAAGACGAGCTGAAGAAAGTGGAGGAGACCGACGTGTTTGTTACGATTCACAGGGCTGGACCTGTGTTCGTCAAGGTAAGTCCATGAGTCGAGATTTTCTATATATGCTTATATGCGAGAGTAGGCCTATAAGCTCAACAAGACTATCGGAAATCTATACTGGTTCTGGTATGTTCGTTGTACCGGCATCCTTTCAAGACCGACGGATCAGCTTCTGCATTACCCTATTCCGCCACGCACCATCGACGGGTTCTCTAACCACGTACGTACATGGTATTTTACAAAATTTCGTTGACCTCACCGGCAATATCAGGTTGTCACGGTCACCAACTACACCGGCAAGGATCGCGAGTACATCAAGAAAATACTCGATGGTACTTGGCGCACAGTTTACGCCCACTATGACGGGAAAGAATACCATTGTCATTGCCGCAAGGTATGTTCGAAATCTATGTGATGACGTCTTTTAACCATAAACTAGACTCAACGGTAACAAAACCGCTAAAGCCGCCCAGTGGGGTATTCCCGTCGTCAACCATCTCTGGCTGGAGGATTGCTTTGCCCAGTGGCGTGATGTTAGCACCACGTCCGACAAGTACACCGCGTTTCCTCCCGGCATCGACTTTGGCGGCATGCTCGTGGACGACGCAGGACGTGCAGGGGCGGGCTTAGTCGGCGGTGCGGGGATCCTTGGGCGGTCAGGTTACGATCAGGCGGAGCTGGACAGGATGGAGCGCGACGTCGAAGGCGACATGGACCTGGTGCGAACACCCAGTCGTCGTAAGAACAAGGAGAACGAGAGGCGGACTGGGCGGTCCGGAACCGAGGTCACTGAGACTCCGAAGAAAGGCATTTTGAAGAAGAGCAAAGCGATGCTGGAGGACGCCGCGTCCACCAGCCGTCGGTTGATGGCTGCGCGCACGAAAGACCATGCAGCAGACGACGACGAAGAGATGGGTGGTATTGCGGATGCGACGACGGGCGATTATGTCGACATGGCAGTTGCGTTAGACGATGACGGCCGACTATCGATGTCCGGCTCGGAAATTGGATATTCGAGCTATGGTAGAAGAGGCGGAGGCGGAGAACGAGGAGCGCATGGACGTCGACGACGAAGACCACTACGCCAGGCTCAAACTTGTATCCGACAAATCTAAGGCAACCCCTCGACGCCCACTAAAAAGAAGGCTCGGCCCACACCATCCGCCTCAAAGTCGGACAAGAACCTCTCGTCCGTGCAGAAACCCAAGCCTGCTTTGGCTGGCACGAGCAAGGTCAATGCAGAGGTAAAGAAACGATCCGGTCCTGCAGCGTTGTTGTCTGGCGACGATGACGCAGGGGAGCTGTCGCCGACGATGGTCCGTCGCAGCACTGCCAAGCCGGCCGCTGCGGATGCTTTAGTCGATGACAATCCTAGCAATGCGCCGCGGAGAGTTGGACGGCCATCGACACGTCGAGCTACCGAAACGGATAAGGCGCAGAAGACAGGAGGCGCAGAAGCTGGCGGCGAGAGCGAGATGTCACCACCCATTCCTGGCAAGAAAGGGACGGTCATCAAGACATACCGTGCCAAATCAAGCAGCCGGAGTCAGAGTCGTAGCCGACCTCCTATCTCTTCGAAACCGACACCAGGATCGTCAGGGAGGGCCAAGGCCAAGAGTACTGTCTCCGACGAAGGCAGTGATCTCGAGGTCGTCGAGCCGCGGGCATCATCTAAGAAGACGCCTGCGCCGTCCAAATCCTCCACGTCTCGGCGCAAGAAGCCTGCGGTACCTAGTGATACCGAAAGCGAAGACGAGGTTCAACCCGCAGGCAAGCGCAAGTCCGTCCTTCGACCGTCTTCGAGCGCCCTTACGGATCTGGAAGACGTGGACATCGAAGTGTTTACCGACGCTGCGGCAAAGGACAAGACACCTCGTCGTCGCGCATCGGTCGTCCTGCCTACCCTTGCGGAGATTCGCTCTTCTTCGCAGCAGCATATAACCACTGACATGATGGACAAGGAGGAGCCCGTGTCCGGCAAGCAGACCACGCAACGCAACAAGCCTGCTATCAAGCAGGCCGAGCCGGAGGAGAAGCCTCCAGCAAAGCGAGGCCGTCCCGCAGGATCCAAGTCTACCAAACCTACCTCCACGAAAGCGCCTGCTAAGCCTGCGTCACCGGAGCGTTCTCCGTCGCCGCCTCCGGTACCCAAGGTGAAGGCGCCTCGTCGTAGTTTGGCAGCGACCCTTCCCGATACAGCTGGACCGAGCGGAGTGGACGAGACACCGAGGACGTATTCACGACGGACAGCGGCCACTAAAGCGGCGCAGAAGCTACACGACGAGATCATGCCCGACATGAACAAGTTCGCGCTGGAGGTCAAGTCAGGGAAAGTCAAGGCCGTTCACGAGGAGAAGGAGGCAGTAGGGAAGGCTGAAGAGAAGGGTACGAAGGGCAAGAAGCGGGCGTCTCTGGGGGATGAAGACGACCAGATCTCGGAAGACGAGCACGACAAGAAGAAGCGCAAGACAGCGAGTGGAGCTGTTCCTGTTCCGACACAGCGGAAGGGCAAGAAATCTGACGTCCGGCCCTCGGAGGAGGAAGAGGACGCGGAGGTTGTTGAGGAGCCGAAGAAGCGAGGGAGGCCAGCTACCAAGGCCAAGCAACCGACACAGGCGAGGTAATCGTTCTCAAGTACTTCCCATGAACTCGAGGCCTGACTCTTTTGCAGCACCAGCACGCCTCAAGGGAGCAACGTCGTTATCATGACCACGCAAGTGTCGTTGTCCGACGATGTTATTAAGGTGAGCCGGTACTCTGCTCGCGTACCATCGCTCGATTCGGGGACTAATCTCATCGTCTGTTAGGCCCTCACGAGGCTGGGAGCCAAATTCACGACAAAGCCTTCTGATTGCACGCATCTTGTCGCCAGATCCCTCGTTCGTACAGAAAAGTTCCTGTGTGCTATGGCTGTTGCACCGCACGTTGTCACGGACAAGTGGATAGACACATCGGTCAGCAAGAAGAAACTTCAATGTCTGTTGTCCGTTTTCGACTTTCCTGTACATGCATCTCTGACCCTTTTATCTGCAGTCGAGGCGGACTTCGCGTTGAAAGATCCGGAAACAGAGAAGCGTTACGGATTCAAGCTCGCCGACGCTCTTCACCGCGCAAAGACCCAGGGCCGGAAGCTATTCGAGGGCAAGATCTTCTACGTCACGCCCAAGGTGTCTGGGACCGTCGACATCAAGTTGCTGAAGAACGTTGTCACAGCTGGTGGCGGTCAGGTGGGTTCTCTGCGCGATATCGGGTTTGTAAGTACTGAATGCCGCTCTCAGATTGTGGCCCAGAGTCCGACTCTGCGCGTCCTGAAGGGTCACGAGGAGCGCGTTGTGGTATCATGTCCGGCAGACATCTCTATCTGGCGACCCCTGTCTGAAAACGGATACCCGATCTATTCTCAGGAGTTGATTCTGACCGGCACGCTGAAGCAGCTGGTCGAATGGGACAAGGACTTGTATAAGGTCCCGGGATCTTACTAGGGCTTACCTTCTTGCCTTCGTATATTATGTTCTGAAGTCTGCAATTTGGTTGTAATCTGTACTATAGTATTCTGCTTTGTTATATAGCGTTATGCCTGCTTTTGTGTATGTAGTCCCTACGAGGCCAGTTGTCACATTCTACTGCTTGGACCAGCACGCTGTGGCGTAGGAATACAAATCGCAAGGTTCAGACCGTCATCTGTTGCTGCCCAACGACCGCTCCTTTTCCCAGTATCATCATGAGCACCAGTATCAGACATGAGCTCACTCCGTGCCAGTATTGCTACAAATCCAAAGTGTCTGGGGTAACCCTCTTTCGCTGCAGCAAGTGCAAGGTTGACATATACTGCGTATGTAATCAGTTATTTTCATAGCGACAGACTAAGCACTGAACGACGGGGAAGAGCAAGGAGCGCCAGAGGGCTGTCTGGCCGACGCATAAGGTCAAGTGTCAGCTCAACGCTGGACTCGTGCAAGGTCCCGGTAAATCATCTCTGGAAACCCGGCTGAAGGAGCTGCGCGCGTTCACCGGCAAGCACAGACCCACGCTCTGTGAGTGCGGCGTGCGAGCCTTGGACCTTGGAAGGAATATTCGAAACGCAGAGGAGAGGTCTCTCATGGTCATGGTAAAGAAGCGGCCGGGGACACAACGCACGGAGCTGAGCTTCACGGTCGAGGACGCCGCCATCGTTCCCTACGCGTCTCTGCCACCATCCGAAGGGCGCGGAGATGAGGGGCATGTTGCGGCAGATGAATATGATGAACAAGCAGAACGCGATGGATGGGACTTTCTTTGTCGCGGTTTCCGACATCGAGAGCGGAGTGGCCAACAACGCTCCGGTTAGCTTTATACGGGAGGCT
>JAKOGH010000609.1:0-10207 GCA_024811115.1 Terana coerulea | reverse complement strand
ACCAGTACAACTTGGACAACTCGTCCAAACCTATGACTTCACTAAAAACTCTACATAATTCACTGGTATATGCTATTAATATACTTCAGGACGCACAGTGATATTTGAGGTATACGAGTAAACAAAGGGGTGGATTCAACAACAACGAGACGGATGTAGCGTACAGCGGATGTGTCTACGAGAATAAGGTTTGCACTACTGGCGTCATCCGGGCTTGGTGGCAAGACGCCCAAACACCGAATTCCAACAAGTGAAACTGTCGGTGTTAGAGAAGTGTATGCCGCTACGCGCAGCAGCAGAGCCGGCGTCACCGACGATGCTAATGGGCGTGCTCGGCGCCGCGCCACCCTTCGGACTGGTCGTGTCACGGACGCAGCCGAAGCCGACACCGTTCTGCACGGAAGAAATATATGCTGTGAGGAACACGTCCATGGGAACAAGGCGGAGGTGAAGAGACGGACGGAAACAAACCCTAGTCGGGGCGCGAGACGGTCGTGCCGCTGCACGCGCACGCCCACGACGCTGATGGGCGAGCGGGCAGCGCCCGCGGCGGACGTAGCCTGCCAGTACGCGGCGCGTCACCAGCCGCCGCACTGCGACACGCGAGACGCGACAGGGCACTACTCACCGCGGGTGCGCGCTGGTGGGGCCCGGCCCGCGTCCGGCTGTGCTGGCTTTCCCTGACTTCGGCAACTGTGGACGGCACGCGTGGCGGAGACGGCGGGTGTTGGGCAGAGGCAGCGCGTGAGCGTGCAGCGCGCGGTGCGGAGACCGGGTACGCATGATGGACGTGTACTCGATGGCGGCGCTCACACCGTGAGCTGGGCGAGGAGGCTTCTCAGACAGATGTTGACCCCTCGACGCCTATATGCATCCTCTGAATCCCTTGCAAGCAGCCATTCCGAAACAAGATCGACTAGCCCATCGAGTACGAACCAGACGCGTATTGACAGGGCGGGCAGCCCAAGGAGAACAGAGGGAGTGCCGGCACTCAGTGCGCGCGCGCCACAGTTTTAGAGGCCTGTGTGATTCAGCCAGCTCCGGAAAAGCAGAACGGCTGAGGCGGCAGAGTGGGGATGGCGTGCGCATCGCGGCGCTGGAGGCGCGGAACAACGGACTCGGCGCTGGCAGCTGCGCGCGCGAGGCGGCGAAGGGGGCGGCGGGTAGAGGGATCCGACGCGCGCCGCCGGCGCACCGGGATCGTCTTCCGTGGAATGGAGGGCGGGGCAGAGCGCGCAGCGTGACCGGGGCCATTATAACTGACGGAGATCGCCCTGAGGATGAGTCACGCTTGAGCACAGCGCGGCGGCGCTCGTTTGGAAGAACACCGAGCTCCGAGGATAGTAGCGGTCCTTTCTGGTTCTGCGCCAGTGTGGTCCCCAAGGCACCGAGGTAAAGAATGGGCAGGTATATGCGTGAAAATAATCCGAAGATCATGGCCTGAGATCGGCATATTCTTAGTTTCATGCGCACGCCGCGCAGGTGTGCTTGAGATAGCCTCGTCTTGGTCCTAAAGCGTGCGGCGGTATTCCTGCACACGGGCAACCAGCGTTTCCGCTGGATACGCCATCGTCGCGGACACGTAGATGTCACGTACGAAGCCCACGTCCTCGCAACTGCAAATTAGGGTGGTTTTCAGCGCCTCGATACACGTTCAAGCAGAGGCATAGAAACAGGTTACTCAGTCTGAAATTTTGTCATACGCCCGTCAGGCGTCGAACATATGGAAATGCTCACGAAGCGACCATCGCTTGGCATCATGAAACCTGCGCGTAGCAGCAGAGATTGGGAGGAAAGCACACTCACCCTCGGAAGTATCATCGATGTAGACAGCAGATTTAGAGGACGTGGTCGAGCGACGCAGGTTGAGGATGCTCCAGAGCCTGACAAGCAGACAGGTGACGCGGCGACAGGTGCCCCGAAGATGCGCACGACAAGTACAGTAGAGAACAAGGAGACAGGCCTGGGGCTTGACACGGCTTCCAGCTGGCTGTCGTTGGCCGAGGCCGCGGCGCCCCAGCGCACGAAGCGGATCTCGCGACATGTCGTCTGTCACGACGCGACGGTGTCATGGCTGTCCGCGAGGTGCTTTAGTGAGCGACGGAAGCATGGTGGTGGATCGGGTCAAGACGCGGCCAGCGCTTCGCGTCTTTCTTCCCGCCTTCACCTGCTCGCGCCCCCGCACCACCATGCAAAGCCACCGCACCACGCCGAGACCCGTCCCGACCCCAACCACCTTTCTCGTCTCCATTACGTTCTCGAGAACGGTGACGTAGACGCGTCACGACCGAACGACCGCCCTGCGCCGACGCCTTCCCCGCCCCAACCGCGTTCCCAGGCACGGTCCAGAGTGCACCGACGTCGGGTCAGGAAGTCGTTCGATGGAATCGACGCGTTGAATGTCTGTGGAGAAGTGTAGAGCGAGTATGCCGCTGTGGGAAGAGGGCAGTGCGTGGTGCTGCAGGTACGCGTTCTTCAGTTACCTCGTGTCGCTTGAGGCCCGACCAGAGCTCGATCCCTGCAACCCAGTCACCGAGCAACTGAAGACCGTACGCTATAACTGAGCCCCGCAAATGCCTTGTCGGCCATCACAGACGCCACGAAGGCTCTGCGTCTGGAGGCACGCGTCTGAGTTTCCCGCGCACGTCATGTAAAAGGTGTGACCGGACAAATCGTATCCTCTGTGTACCGGAACCGGATTGGCTTGTTGGCTGATAGTCCGCAAGGCCTGCTAGGAGTGTACCCTCGACTCTGTCCACGGATTCTTCCTGGATCACGTTGAAGCGTCGTGCCGCAGCTAACAAGGCTCTCTACCCGTTCCTGGTGCTTGTATTCCCGAACCGTCGCAGGCGGGCGAGTAACGCGTTCAAGTCTAAGAGCTTAATCATCTGAGGAGGTTGTACCTACGATGATGTGCGACGTTGAGCTGAACAGAGGTGCGCCGTCCTCCAACCATCTACCACGCTCGGTACACCGTCTGATACGTCCCAGCAGCATGAACTCCATTCTCTACTACGCCATCGCGGCCACTACCGAAGTCTCTCCCTAGTCACCTCCTCTACCATGTTTTACCCGTATATATGCCCAGTGCGAATCAAGCCTGTCTCTCTGCGCGCCCGGCCGGGACATCTGCACGCGTCATCTTCAGAGCTCAGAGTTTCCTGGATAAATCGGTCGCTGGCTACACTGTGCTCAAGGCTGACCGACCGTGCCTTCAAAGCGATATCCATTGGTCGTAACGGCCCCTGGTGCTGTCTGTGGGGTAGGCGCGAGAAACGCTTGCCTCTCGCGGTAGTGCCTTCGTGGCGTCGGTGGTTGCCGAGACTACGCTTTGAAGCCTGGTGTTCGCGCTCCGTCGTCCCTTTCGGAATTTCTTCAGCTCTACCTACTCGGCCAGCTTTGGCTTTCTTCGATGTCTCAGTCTTGAGCAGATGTATTACATTTCCTCTGTCGTCCTCAGTGAAGCCTTAGTCTAACGTGAAGGTGATGTACCCCCGTTTTCTGAGTGACGTGTTGCGTGGGCTTACTAGTCTGTTCTCACGCAGCCCATTCTCCGCGCAGCCGCAGCACTCACTCGCGGTGGTCTCCGTCTCTGCCTTCGTATCATGGAGTGAGACACAAAGATAGCTAGAGCTGTCCTCCTAAACACCTTTACCACGTTGCCACTCCACAGCCGGTCGTCTTCATGACCGGGAAGTGTGAAGAGAGACCGCTGATGGGGCGAGTGCGTATTGCCCTCGACTTCCTTCATGCGCCAACAGAGCCTCGGCCGTTTTTTCAAATATAGCTGAATGCCGGCGATACCCTCCTCCAAAGCCGTGCGTTTCGGCTAAGGTGTTCATCGCCCTCACATTCATTTGCGCAGGGCACGAGGCTGATGGGTGATATCATTCAATGACATATACCACCTTCTCGCCACGCTTTTGCGGTTTTCCCTGCGCTATGGCCTGCTGCATCTTGGTCGCAGGACTGAGGGTTCGAACGCAGAGTGGTGAGTGCGTGCGGCAAAGACTGCAGTTTGGACGCTTCGCTGACAGTGGACTTTTCCAGGGCCCGAAGCATCCTCATAGCATTGAGTCGGACAATGCCGGCGACCCACGGCGTACGATTCACATCGAAGCTCGACCAGCGCTGCCTACAACCGATGACGCACAGGAAGAATTGCCAAAACATGTTGGTTTTCAACTTGAACGTGCCTCGTCGCCTGGTAGCTGCGGTGCAGCTTGGGCTGTGACGTTTTGCTTGGTGGCGACACTTTCTATTTTCGTAGCTTCCATCAGGTACGCCGGAAACTGCTCTCACAATTTCTACAGAACTGATCTGACGTTTTGCTCCTACTATGTGCAGACACTCCACTTCGCTATTGAATACCAACTCCTTCGTCCTCGTTCTGCGGAGCTTGACGACCGCGCCCTCACCTCCCGGCTAAGAACATACTACGTCGTCTGGTGTAGAACTACACCTTCCTCAGCTCGTCACTGTATCCGAGCACATATAAGTACGCATCCTCGACCCAAAGGCATTTCGCCAACAAACAGCACTCACCGCACCCAACGTCCCTCCAAATCTCTCAAGCAAACAAGATGTTCTCTCGCGTCCTCGCCGCCTCCGTCCTCGCCCTCCCCCTTCTTGCGGTCGCCACACCTGTTGCGCGCAATGCAGGCACCGAGGAGAAACGCCAACTTCCCACCGGTATTCTGCCCACCGACATCCTCCCCACTGGCATTCTCCCCACCGGCCTTCTTCCAACTGGCATTTTGGCCGCCAGCATTTTGCCCACCCCCATGCCCACTGGCGTTCTTCCTACCGGCATCGTGCCGACCGGGATCCTGCCTACGGGCATTCTTCCTACCGGCATCTTGCCGACGGGAGTTCTGCCTACGGGTATTCTGTCCAGGGACGCTGTGTCCGGCGCGCCGACCACTGCCTGCTGCGCCAGCACCGAGTCTGTGAGTACCCTCTTGTGCATCGTGTATCGCAGAGCAGCTACTGACAGAACGTTGCCTAGCCTACCTCTGCTGCAGGATCGGCCCTGCTTGGGCTGCTTGGCATTGATGCAAGCGACGTGAACGCGCTCGTCGGCGTGACCTGCTCGCCGATCAGCGTCGTCGGCGTCGGGTCTGGCTCCGAGTGCAGCGGCAGCACCGTCTCGTGCTCGAACGGAGTCGTCGTACGTGGTCGCAGTTGCCTGCGCTTATGACTGCCGTCCTCACAATATGTGCACACAGAACGGCGTTGGCATCGGCTGTGTCCCGATCTCGACCACGAAGAAGCGCAACACGGCGCCGCCCGCCAACCCGACTACTGCGTGCTGTGACAGCACCGAGCCTGTGAGTACCAGTTATACTCCTTGAATTTATCTCATCGCTGAGTGTGTATAAACCAGGCCAACTCGGCCGCCGGATCTGCCCTGCTTGGCCTTCTCGGCATCGATGCGAGCGACGTCAGCGCACTCGTCGGCCTGACTTGCTCGCCCATCAGCGTCGTCGGCGTCGGCTCCGGGTCTGAGTGCAGCGGCTCGACGGTCAGCTGCAGCAACGGCGTCGTCGTATGTCCTTTCATTTCCACCTGCCCTTCATGGCTCGTTTCTGATCACAAGCATCTCTTTCGCGCAGAACGGCGTCGGCATCGGCTGCGTGCCCATCACGGCGAGCAAGAAGCGCAACGCGGCGCCCAGCACCCCGACTACTGCCTGCTGCAACAGCACTGAGGCCGTCAGTGCCCTCTCTTATCTAAATCCAAGTGCACTTGCTAACGAGCTTGCTGCAGGCGAACTCAGCCTCCGGTTCCGCCCTTCTCGGCCTCCTCGGTATCGACGCGAGCGACATCAGCGGCCTCATCGGCCTGACGTGCTCGCCCATCAGCGTCGTCGGTGTCGGCTCTGGCTCGGCCTGCAGCGGCTCGACCGTGTCTTGCTCCAACGGCGTCGTCGTACGTCTTACCATTGTTTACCTTATTGTTGCATTGTAACTGACATGGTGCTTTGTATAGAATGGCGTTGGTATCGGCTGTGTGCCGGTCACTCTCTGAGGCGTATCATACTATGAGAGTGCATCGCGAAGGACGCTAAAGATGTTTGCATACTTACGGATTGAATGGACACTTTTACTGTACGGTATTGAATGAATATATTGCAGCTCTGGAATATGTCTAATTCTAGTTGGAACTGCGTTATATTGAGTCGATGGTGTGGAACAATGCTTGCGATCATCTGTGCGACCTGCGGGCGCTCAGTTTGAAGATGTCTTGGCAGCGGCAGGCGGCGAGCTGCTGGCGCTTCGCGTCTTTCCTCCTGCGTTCATCTAGAGCACTGCCATACACTTCCCCCGTCAAGGTGCGGAGGCATTGTCAAGCTGCGTCTTAGTACGTTCACACCTTTCGGCACAGCTGAGTGCTGTTTGCTTAAACTGCGACGGGCTAGCTTGCCAAGTTCCCCAGATGCAAAGAGCGGTGTCGCCGTTTCCCACTCCGACTCAGGTACACGTAGAGGATCCGGCTCGTCGGCTCGCAACTTTATAACGACGCGCGGAAATCTCAGGCTCTTACCTCTAGACGCAGAGCCTTTGTGGCGTCGGTGGTCGCCGCAGTCGGGCCTCTGTTCGGTCCAGTGGTTGGTTCCTCCCTCCAACCTCGGCGCTGCCAGTCTGCATTGTCACAGCCCTTCCCCGTAATTATCAGTACTCGATCTCGACGGATGAACGTGGCTTTCGGCCAGACGTCATCGTTCGACGTGAAAGTACCGTATCCCGTACTCTTTGAAAACACATCTTCCGGGTACTCACTCCATGCATCATCTGCGTAGCAGACGTCCCTCCGCGGCGGTCACCATTCACCAACGCTATTTTACGGTCGAGGATCAGCGCAGAGCTACAGTCCCGTGCCAGGATGACATCGACCGTCGTCACGACGTGTGAACGTCGGACTCGTGGTGAGCACGCTTCAACCTTGCATTCTCGCATGGTCCCGCGCGCCCGCGCCCGTTTTGCAAATGTACACGAATATCGGGCATACCCTCGCCATTGCCTCTTGGTTCTTTTGGGCTGTGTATTGTCGTCAGATTCATATGTCGAGAACACGCGGCTGATGCGTGAGGTCATACATTGACATATGTATGACCTCGTCAGCACCTCTACGGTTCACTGCACCTACACGGCCGCAGGGTCCCTGTTACGAAGTAGCTGGGCTGGCGGGATAACATTACGAGTGTGATGATAGGAAGTTTTTAGTGCAACTAACGTCGACTTTTTCCAACCAGAGCAGACTTGAGACGGTAATCCCGACACTCCCATGCTGCATGATTCAAATTCGGAGTTCGGACGACTGAATGCACGCCAAAAAACATGCTTCTTACCCTCACCTTTGCCGCCGATATGTCATGCGTGTGGGATACCGTGACCTGTCCCTTGGTGGCGACACACTCCGTTCTGGGAAGGTCATTCAGGTACGCGCGACGACTTCTTCGCCGGATTTGACTGACTGGCTGTGTGCCTTGTCCGTCAGATGTGAAAGGGCTCCGCGTCGCCGTTGGGGAAGAGCGTCTCTGCGTCTCGTGCTGTGGAGCTTTGCAACGACGCCGACACGCCCATGTCAAAAACATACTACGTCTTCGGTGCTCTGCTGCGCCTTTCTCGGCATGCCATTGAATACAGAGCGTATATAAGGGCACGCAAGTCGACGACTCATCTTCAGCAACCAGCACTCACTTCTAGTGTTCCTGCACTCTCCAACACTCTCCAGCAAACAAGATGTTCTCCCGCCTCCTCTCGACCATCGTGCTCGCCCTCCCTCTTCTTGCGGTCGCCACACCCGTGGCCCGCGACGCCGAGGAGAAGCGCCAGCTTGGCGGCATCCTGCCCCGGGCCTTCTCCCCACGGGCATTCTGCCCCCGGGTCTCCTGCCCACGGGCCTTTTGCCGACTGGCATTCTGCCGCCGGGGCTCCTGCCCACTGGTATTCTCCGCAAGGACCTCCTGCCGACTGGCATTCTCCCCACCGGAATCCTCCCCACCGGCCTGCCTCTGCCCACCGGTATTTTGGGCGGCAGCACGCCGACGACTGCCTGCTGCGCCAGCACCGAGGCCGTACGTCTCGAATCTCCTTTTCTTCTTCTGACATATATACTAAATATGTCGATATAGGCCAACTCGCTGGCCGGCTCCGCTATACTCAGTCTGCTCGGCGTTGATGCGAGCGATATCAACGCCCTCGTCGGCTTGACGTGCTCGCCCATCAGCGTCATCGGCGTCGGCTCTGGCTCGGAGTGCAGCGGCACGACTGTCAACTGCTCCAACGGGATTGTCGTAAGTCGCTCGCACTTTTCTTACTCCCTGGTCTCTGTATGCTGATATAATGTGCAGGGCAGCATCGGCGTTGGATGCGTTCCTGTCAGCCTTTGAGCTCCCCTGAGCGAAATTAGCCTCGTACGTTCTCCCACAATTATTCTTGTATCCACGATATCTCAAACGCTTGCTACATCTTCTGTAGAGCACCGCCGATATTGGATAGGATTTTCTGTTGTACTATAACGATGTTCTCACGAAGGCGGGGGAGGAGAAGCAGGAGTCTCGAACGTTGCGGGGGAGAACGGACGACAAGTGGACTTTTGAACTGTATGAATGTAAATCATGTACCCACGACTGACTGAAATGTACGAGTATGTTGACGGATGTATACCTTGCATGGAGTACTGTCTGAAGCACTCTGTGGGACAACCCTCGGTTTCCTCTTCGTCTTGGCTCCTTGCTATGTGACACGCTAAACCTGGGACCTTCGGCGCTTCAGCCTTGTCTTTCTGCGTCCATCATGAACTGCACCTACCTGCACTTTCGAGTCCTCCTGGCGTGCAGCCGCACGGCACTCTACACCGACATAACCATATCGCTCTACAGCCACTGTACTCTCGCTGGGACCTGCCGAGGCACAAGTCCTCGCGTGTTCTGATCGCGCATGTCGCGCTTGCGTGATCTTCACTGCCCCGGCCGACATCCCTGTACACGCACGATAGCGTGCTCGAGCGACGCGGGCTGAGGATGCGTGGCTTTGCTTCAGAGTCTGGCAAGCAGACAGGTGACGTGACGACTGGTGCCACGGATGCCAGCTGGCTGTTGTTGGCTGAGGCCATGGCTTCGACTCTGGGACGATGCATGTATGCGGTGGATTCGGATCTTACTTACATGTCGCCTGGCACGACGCGTCGATGCGCTGCTTCTGAAACGCGCCGCTGCGCCTCAATCGGAGCGACGCGACCGGGTGGTGGACTGTGGTGGATCGGACCAAGATGCAGCCGGCGCTTCACGTAGATCTCTCTTCCCGCCTTCACCTGCTCGCGGCCCCGCACCGACATGCAAAGACACCACAGACCCTGGCCTCTTTTATCGCACCCGCTTCTATTCTCGAAAACAGTAACGTAGACGCGTCACGACCGGCCGACCTCCCTGCGCCGACGCCTTCCCAGCGACGGTCCAGGGTGCACAAACTCGAGATCGACGCGCCCGCGGAGAACGTAGAGTGTGAACGTATACGCCGCTGCGGGAAGAAGGCAGCGGGGGATGCTGCGGGCGCGCCCTCCTCATGCATCGCGTCGTTTGAGGTCTGGCTACTGCCCTCTCGCGCATCCCGTATGGCAGGGCAGGGCTCAGGCTGCAGTCGGCCGCTGAAGATCCGCCACGCATGCCGCCCCCGCCACCGGCTCCGCGTGCAGCGGCATGACCGTACCTTGCACCGACGGTGTTTTCGTACGCCCCTTCGCGTCCGCCTCTGCTTCACGGCTCGTTCCTCATTGTATATAGCTAGCGGCAGCGGCATCGCAGGACGAAGGGCTCGAAAGTCGACTGGTGAGTGTCTCAACGGTTACAGTTTGGTTGCTTAGCTGACACTAAATTTTTGCGAAGGCACTAAGCACCCTCATGGCCCTGAGCTGCACCATCCCGGTATCCCGCGACGCACATTTCGGACCGAAGCTCGACCGGTGCTGCCTCCAACTTCGATGCGTTGCTAACGCCGGTCGGTTCTCAGCGTGAACGTGCCTAGGCCCGGGCGCACACCTGCCCGCACCAGCGGCGGGCGACGCCCTGTCCGCATCCCGTGGGACAGGGCACGGCAGGGCCGCCGCCGACAATACGTCACGCAGGTCGCCGCCGCCCCAGGCGCTGCTGCCCGTTCGCCCATCGGCGTCGCCGGCGTCCGCGTGCAGCGGCACGGCTGTTGTG
>JAKOGH010000608.1:0-17592 GCA_024811115.1 Terana coerulea | reverse complement strand
AGGGCTAGTGCCTTGCGGAAGCGGGGGAACTGGTTGCCGTTGGCAGGCCAGAGCTCGCGCTCTCCTTCGATGCGAGACTGAATTCTCGGCCCCTGGACTTGGGAGCGGCGTGTCGGGGGTAAAGTCGTTCACCACCGGGATGACCGGGCGGTGATGTAGGAGTGACCGTGGTCAGCATCCTGGGCCTTCCCTTGCCCTTGCCCGCGCGCTTGCCGTGCTGGGTCTTCTTTCCCTTGCCGTTGCCGGCACCGTCCTGCTGCTGCTGCTGCTGCCTTCTGGCGCTGCTGCCGCATGCTGCTGCTGCCCGTTAGGGCGCTGCTGCTGCTTGAACTGGGATCCTTCCCTTGTTCTTGACAGCGGTGACGCGTTTAGCGAACTCGGTCTGCTTACGCTGGCCACCGGAGCTTTCGCTGCTCCCATGCAGCGATGAGTTGCTGCCCATATAGCTTGGGCTCAGGGGCCCCAGCCGGGTAGGAGTCAGTGCTGTGTCTACCATTTTCTGGTTCAGCATGGTGACGGCGGCGATGTGCTTACCATACCCTGGTGTCTTCGAAATGAGGAGCATCAGGTGTATGTAATCGTCCACCTGCACATGCGCTGCATCTAGGCGGTCGACATGTGCCTGGATCTTAGCGATCGCAGGGGCTGGAGACTGATCCTCGGGGATGCGTGTTTCCAGGAGGCCCCTCAAGTCAGCGTAGGCCGTACCCAGAGTATTCTGGGTGTAGGTCGACTGTAGCGACTCGTACAGAGCCTTGGCGGTCGTTTAGTTCTTCACTGACTGTCCGATCTGATATGTCAAGCGAAGGCGGATGAAGCCTATGGCCCGGAGGTCGTTGTTGATCCAGTCGTCGAGCTTGTCGACGGCCCTGGAGTGCTCATGCTCGTTGCCAGGTACTTCGCCAGTGGCGGGAGCCCAGCAGTGTTTGGGGTGGCGGGCGAGCGGGAGCTGCCGGGACAGTGCGGAATAAGACCGGCACCGTCGGCTGAGTCGTCAAGAGCTGACGAGAGATGCCCTGAGTGCCCAGGAACGACTTCAAGGTGTCGTTCCAGTGCTCCCAGTTGGTTCCGTCGAGGACAGGGACAAGCTTCTCGAGTGAGGAGGACATCGTTGAGTTCTGTAAAGACAGAACAGTCAGTACGAAGTACTGACCTGGCTTTAGCCAAGGAGGGGCCCCAAAGGCACCCTCGTGCCTGCTCAGCTTGCCTGGCGCAGACGGTGCGCTAGGTAGCGCAACCGTCAGCGCACGATGGCAGCGAGTAGGTACAGGCAAGTATACCAATGAGCTGGTTGTTGCTGCCAGTGACGGCGCAATCAACCGTGTCATCGGGGCTCATAACCTGTAGAAGTGCAGCGCATACAGCGGCATACACTCCTACCGAGGCCTAGAGGAAGCTAGGATGGTTACTCACCTGATAGGCTGGCTTGGATACAAGTAAGTGGGTTGAGAGTTGTAAGAGTCTTATTAGAGTATGGCGCAGAGGGCTGCCTTATATACAATACTGGGTGGCTGTACTACAAACAGACACAAATAGGTACCAGGACAATAGACAATAGGCATCGTCATGGTGGAACCTGGTAGAACAATAGAGAAGATGTGAGCAGAGCGCTACGGGCGTCTATCCGACTCAACAGAAAGCGTAGATGGTGAACAGCAGAACGACGAACCCGGCAAAGTTGGTTCTGGTCACGACCGCACTTTACCTGCTGAGGTCGTCAAAGCCATCGTCTTTAGGGTCGTTGCCGCATACATCGACGACCTGATCGCAGGGCCGTTCTCTCTTCAGGGTCACAGCAGCTCAAGTCGCCCGGAGGTCAGCCTACATCCATGTAACTTAATATATGAGAGTGCTGAGAACCTTTTACCAGGATCTCGGTTGGACGTCCCCGAATGTTGTCCTGTCGCTCTTGGTCGTCTCGGTTCAATTTCGCCGACTCACTCTCGAATGCCTCTCAAAGTACCTTTTCATACCGCTAGATAGAAGTGCCGTTCTATGGCGGTAAGTGAAGCTGCTATATGCTGCGCAACTACTACGTACTCACTCAACGGGAAATTTCAGGCTTGAAACCGAGCCCTGAGAACGCGTCCATTACATCTGGCAGTATTACGCCTCTGGCCGACCCCGTGGACGGTGCAGCGAAGCGGAGCTTGCGCAGCTTATGAAGCGTTGCCCGCCACTTGCCGCATATATTACCGTGTCCGAAATTGACCGGGATATCGCGTTCTCCGCAGCCAACCCAGAGGCGGCGCTGCCACCGAGGGTATCTCAAGCGCGAGCTTCCGGAGGTTGAGCTGGGAAGAGTTTATGGGGTATACGGTGGCACAATGCGACGACATGTTTCAAGACATCCTGCGGCCTCGTGGGACAGACCAACTCGTGCGCGGTTGCCTTGGTAAGTGCCGTGACTGCTGGCTTCATCAGCAAAACGTACACGCGCTGACAACTGATGAGCGCTGACGGGCACTGAGAGCACTGACGAACAGTTTGGGACCGAAGTTCGAGCCCTGCTGAAGCCGGACTTTTACTAGATTTTGTATTTTCTTAGTTCCTCTTGTTGCATAATCTATGCTGGATGTGAATGATAATGGTTTACTCACCGAAGCTTTGCTGCAAGAGTCGGATGCAAGAGGGTCAAAAACGTCTGAGAGCGCTCAAAACGACTACTGAGACTGGCGGGCGCTGACGGCACTGAAGGGACTGAAGCGCGCTGAGATGGCTTCATCAGTACCTGTCAGTACCGCTCAGCGCCAATGCAACTTTGCTGATGGAGCTGCTCCTCAAGTCGCTGGGATCGTGCATCCTGTCGCATGGCGTGGTCTTCGAGTCTTTGGGATCGCTCATCTTTCTGCTTAGCCTGTGCTTCGAGTCGTTGGAGTTGTTCGTCTTGGCGCTTGGCGAGATCTTCGAGCTGGTGCATTCTATCCTCTATTGACGGCGAAACCGCTGGTGCAAGCTTCTCGATGGAGGGATCTGGTATGACATCCGGTCGGATAAGGACCATGACGTGCTCCCATTCGTGGGACGCCCACGGCTCGTCTTCTTGCCATTTGGGATGGGGCTTGTCCTGCCAGCCCGTGTACAGCCATACACGGTCCTCGTCATCTTGCAAGTTGCACTTCTCGCAAACGTAGACAGCTTCTACAATACATTGATGGTGTCAAGGACAAATATTGCAAAATGTTCGCAGATCGCTACTGACCGTCACAAGTCATACAGCGCCAGTAAGGAGGGTCGATCGAATCTCTGCAGCGAGCACACTTGGGTCGAAGCTCTGGTTCGCCTCCAATGGACTGTGAGCGATCAGGCAATATGAATGTGCATACAAAAATACTCACCGTTTTCATTGCAGCCATCCGGCGAGCCCGAGTCAGCAACAGAGTGGATCTCTTGCTTCCACTCGGGTAGCTGGTCGATTGCACTTGACGCCAACCGACACACGCCATACTCGTCAGGCATGCAGCGGCGGATTTGAATAAGGGCATGCGAAGGCTCGTGCTGTCCGTCCTCGTCGAAGTCCTCCCTGTAGCAGGTGATGCATAGATCATATCCGCGCCTTACATCCAATGCATCAGGACATTCCAAGCACGTCAGCCTCGTCCGTCTCATGCCACGGTGACCAAAATGATCACAGTATACACTGTAAAGAACATGAGCAGCATGGTCAAATGCGGACAGAAACAGCATAATGCACTTATGTACGATTTCCCGACGTCGCAAGGAATACGCCAAGGACCGGAAGAACTGGAGATCGAACGTGCTGAAGGACTGCTCGTAATCCGCCATCTCCTCGAGTTCGTCATCACTAAGACGTGGGAGGGAGTCGTGGTAGGATTTGTTCCAGAACTTGGCATCGGTGTATCTCAGGTACAACTTGACATATTTTTTTCTTTGATTGCGCCGAGCTTCAAAAAATTCCCAAGGAGTCGGATCTGTGTAGAGACGCCGTGCCTCGCGAACAGTCGTGGACAGCAACTTCCAGAGGGTCAGTGCTTTGTTGGCTTGGGAGCCAGATTGAGGGGCCGACATTTGGATAGCGGAGTTGATAGGAAGCGGATTTGGAAGGGACAGCATTTTTCCTCGTCTTGAAGGGGTGCCAGCTTGGCGTGGGCCAGCTCGCTAGAATCTAGAGCATCCCTTTCGTGTGTGCAGTCTCCAGTGATTGTACTAGTATGAAACTCGTCGTCCACGACCAGAGTCCCGTCAAGGAACATAGTGATGCTGTTGTCGCCGTCGGAAGTCCTCGTCAGGTGGATGAGAATTCTGTCTTCGTTGCGCTGCACTATGAGGCTGGAATTGCCGTGTTTGGTCCATGCTCGGCCTTCCACCGTCTCTCCAGGAACAGGCAGCAAGAACTCCATATGCTCAAGCGCATATTTCGTGTCCGACGGAGTCGTCGGATTGTATCCCACCGTAAGTGCCACGCCATGCTTGGTAGCAAGGGCCAAACACCGTCTCCAGACAACCGTCGACGGGACCTATGGACGATGGAAGTCGATGGGTACTGGTCCATTTATCCAGTTCAAGGTCATCCGGCTCCTGCGTGAAACGGAGAAGTTTTTCATAACCCGGGTCGCTAAAACCTAGCTCCATGGAATCCTTTGGTAATGCAATGTCCGGATAGACGTCGTGATACGTATAGAGGCGTAGTGTGTCGAAGTAACCCCCACGCCTGAGTTAGAGCCTGGATTCTGCTCGTAGTCACAGTACTAACAAAGCTTAGTTAGTGATATACGACTTGCCGCTCAGTCATACTAAGCGCACCAAGCCGCAAGCAAACGTCTCAAGTGTTTCTTTCACTGAGAGATTCTGAAGTTCCGAAACAGCTGCGCGGAAAATGAGCTAGATGCAGGTGCAGTGAAGGTACATCAGGAAAACTTTACTCAGCTACACCGGTCTACGACATGTGTGTAGAAATGGTAGCGCCGTAGCTAGGTCCCTGGTTTGTAGAACGCTGTAGCACTGGCTGGGAGCGCCGTAGACCTCCGTAGTGATGGCAGCACCTGTGTAGTAGTTGGTAGCTCAGCTGTAGTGACTGCAATTCAGCACGCATTTGTACTCAGGACAGTTCAAATAGTAGAGACTATCTAAAAGCATTTATTTCCGGTACCTAAAACCCTATTTACACATATTTATCTACATTTCATGCACTTATGCATCTACAGTTGACATGCGACTTCATTACAACTACCCGAGCTCCATCTACTCAGCTCTCTAATACACAAAGGGTTGACCTGTCAGCGTTACTATGTTGCCTGATTTTGCACAGTGTCAGACTATACAATGAACTCATAAGCGGGGGACCATGCCATATGACAGAATATACTCACCTCAGGAGGACAGTACTACATGGCAAACCCATCGGCATGTATAGAGATCCTACTGGTGGCATGGGTTAGACACTCAGCACATACAACACTTGTAGACGTACCAGTCTGCACTGTGATTGCATTGCACAAGCATGCCTGCTTCGTCAACGGTGTGGCCGTCACACTCGCGAGCGCCTTGTTCGCACTCTCCTGCCTGCGTGCACTCTCCTGGACTCCTCCCAGCCGCCGCCGGCCTTCACGTGGCGGAAGATATGTTGTAGCCCAGGCGGCTGCTCCTTCTCTGCCTCACGCTCGCGCACATCCACTGCATCAATCATCGCGATCGTCTTCGGCCGTCCTGCAGCGACACCGAGTGGCTCCGCCCGCATGCGTTGTGGCCTTCATCCCCTAGGACACAGCTGTCTCTGCTACGACGCACCATAAGTAACATGTTGTCACAGCAACAAACCTGCAGGGGTCAACGAGATGCTCCCGAGCTAGTAGTAAGTCAAACTTACATTGAACAACATAACTGTGGCACCTATGCAATGTCGATGGGGAGAGTGGTAGTGTGCGCTGACGCTGAGCATGGGTCAGGCATCGGTGGTGGAAGGAAGGAAAGCGAGGGAGAGCGGCTGATGATGCGTGACGGCGCTCGTAGCTCAGGCCACATTTAGGGCAGGCATCAAGATACTCATTCTGTGCGAACGTTTCACTCAAGCGCCGGGCTCTGGTCAGCTTCGACAAAGCGTTGTACGCTGTACGGCGACGACTGCCTGCATACGTAGATGTATTGCCATCCTCCCCTATCCGCTTCCTATTCTGTCTGCCATTTGGCTTGCTTCTCGACAGCACCACGGTTAATGCGGGCAGTTAGTGACATAGTGCGGCGAGCCCATGAGGGCCATCATGCTTGCAAACTGTGGGCGCATTTCTCAAGGCCAAAGTGCGAGGTGTCTCATACCAGACACTATTCATAAAACCTGAATCGTTCATTATTCTTCAGAAATCAGCATAGTATAGTAACATACACTACAGCCATTACAGGTTGCTACACACATCAGTTATGTGAGTACGCGGTACTACGAAGACCTACAGCGCCTTGCGCCATCACTACACGGACTACAAACGTCGGTGTAGAACGCCCGGAACTACACACATTTAGGTGTTCCCTGATGTAAAAACAAAACACCCACTTTTGATTGCTTCCACTCGATCATCAACCGTCTGCATAATCTGGCGGTGAGATGTAAGCATGTCGGACAGCTCATCTTCATGCAGTGCAATCCTGCAGGCGGTTTCCAGAATACGAAGATATCGATCGGCCATTATTGATAGGAGGGGAAGAAGACGCTACCATTTAGTCAGGAAGTGACACAGTCCGGCGTAAGTATAGCCATACCTTCTCCAAATGATCAGAACCCAACAGCACTGCGATTGCACTAGGACCATCCATGTAATATCTGATGCTCTCCAGTATTGTAGTGATTTCTTTCTCCTCCTTGACCACGTAATCCTCGAATTTGTCAAAGATCCAGATGTCTTCGTACTTGAGGTCGCCACTAATTGTATGGGCGGCTGCGAGTAGACCATGGATTGGCGAGAAAGCACTGGTGTACTTCTCGAGGAACGTCTGGACGAATATCCGATTGCAGGGCAAAACAGACGGAATAAGCTGAAGCATCGATTGCTGTGTGCTTCGAATGCGGTGATAGTAATGCTGTGTTATCAGCTGCCAGCCTGCATGACAGACGTTAGTCCACACGATACAGCAACTGCGTTAGACAATGATAAAATACCGATGGTCCAATACGTCATCCAATGCGGGAGACTATAGACTCTGGGCTTCAGCATACGGAACCGCCGGAATTTGAGGAATGACGAACCTCCATTCCCTCGGCCTCGCTCCCGTGAAGATATTCACTTCTGTCACAGTAACCCATGACGAGGAATCCAAATCAAGGGCTTCAAGGAGCGATTGGGCACGTAACATGCTGATGTACTTCAACGTCCAACCGTCCTCGACTGAGAAAACCTTGACCTGAGAAGGCGCGTTGTTGGAGACCTCGTGCTCGGTATGCGAGTCTTGCTGAGATTTGCTCTTGGGTGTGCTGATGGGTACATATGCTCGGCTATCGTCTTCGTTGGACAGCAATATGTCGTAAATCTCTCCATAAAACTCTCTAAGAGCTCGGATAAGATGCTTCGCTTTCGCGCATCGGCGCCAGCCCTGTAATTGATCACTTGAAGTCAAACTCAGTATGGGGCCCGGGTATTGATAAGACGTACCATTTCAGTCCAAACTTTCCACACAGCCTATGGAAATGCTCGTTGGTGAACGGTGAAAAGGCTGAAGAGAACAGGTATTTACCGGATCTTTGATACTGTCGTGTGGGCCTGCAAGAATCTGGGCAATCACTCGGTCGCCTTCTCGTTTCACAACACGCTCCATATTGTCGAGGGTCCGCTTTTCCATGGCGCTGAAGACATGCTCTGAAACTTTGATGCCGTCCTCAAGCAGCTCATCCCAGTCTCTCTTCGCCTCCTTCTTTATGTCCTTTGCCAAGATGCTTGCATCCATCTTCTCCACGCGCGCTTCCCTGGATGGTTTTGCCTGCTGGGATGTGAGCGGGTTGGCGAGAGATTCCTCCAGCTCTGCTGTGCCGCTTGACGACCTCTTCGAGCACCTTCTCGTCCTTGAGCACCTCTTGCACCCCGCCTTTGGCATCAAAGAAGGCCTGAATTCTCTGCTCTTCCGAGGTCCGCAGTTGCTCAAATATATCATGAGCGAAGGTGCGCAAATCCCTGTGAATCATCTGCGTGGTCTGTTCAATACGCTCTATGTGCACGCTGTTTTCTTTGACGCAAAGGCTGATGTGTGCTTGGATTGCGCGATAAAGCTCTTCCTTCTGTTTAGCAAAAGCATCCATGAAGTTGTCAAGTTGCTTAGCCCAAGAAGGGCTTTTGGCGACCCTCACTGACCACATCGTCGTGAGCTGTAGGTGTCATTGGGTAACAATGCAATACTCACCAATGATGTTTCGCTTCTGGAAGCTATCGCAGGTCGTTACGCACTTCTTCATAGTTATCGTAACTTCGTGCAGGATTGCACCGATTCGGCCCTCGATGGTCATGCCGCCCGCAGTCTTGCCAGCGAAAATGGGCTCCATTTCCACTTACTTATAATGTCAGTCTTCTATTTGAGTGTCTTGCATTGGTATTGAAAGCACTTACAACACTTGCAGCCCTCTCTAGCAACATGCCTGGTGCTTAAATACAGACCCTGCCAGACGAGGGTTAACTTTCCTCAACCCTTACCCTTACCCTCTGTACCCTTACCCTTAACCCTCGGAGGTTTGTGAACCCTGCCTATCACTAACCACAGCTTACACAGAAGCACGCTCACAGAGTAAGCTGGTCCATTATATCCGCCATACTGAGACGCAGGATGAGCATCTTCTGATCGTTCGCTCTCGCGTAATCTCGAACTCAACAGCAGTCTTGAACACTGAGATGACGACTATATGAAAGCTCAATATAGATGTTTTTTACACAGCATGATCGCAAACCTTTGAGGAATGGGTGTGCATCGGCAATGATATTCAACCCTTTCTCCAATATGTCGTATCGCCTTTCCCATGTTTGGAGATCGGGCTGGAGAGCTTTCAAGGCTGCTTGAGCAGCGGCTGACACTGTACCGGCGGATGGATTTGATGAAACGTCCGACAATTTGTTGTTCATGCCGTCTGCAGCGAACGTGAGTCTGGCAGCATCTGACTACAAGCGGGTACCCACCGACGAATGCTCTTCTGAGCCCTGATTCTGGGTGACGATGCCCCCATGACTTCTCGAACATCCTTGAGATCCTTAGCTACTACTACGGACAGTTTTTGCGAGCTCATGTTGAGATAGTCCAAGAGTGTTGAGGGTAGTTCGATGACAAGCCTGGGGGTAATGCCCCAAGAGTTCAAAGCTGTACTCGTGTGAAACATCAACGGCGGTCAGAGGGCATGCTCACCGTTTGGCGTAACCTTATACGAGAACACTCCATAGCTATCCCTACCCAAGTAATGGGTTTCCGCGCTAATGAATCTGGATAGAAGGCTAGCCCAGGTTAGGTTCAGCCTAACGCTCATCATGATATACGCACTCATCTATGGGCAGAAGGAATCCGTTAAATGTCTGTGGTGTGACCGGCTCAGGACCCACCCACTGGCAGCAACACTGGCACAGATGTCGCGCTGAGGTTTCGACGCGGTACCAGCACGAGAAAGATCAAAGCCTGTAAATGTTTGCCATGGCGCTTCTGCACATACATCAACCCCGTACAGCGATAACAAGTACTGAGTTCAGGAAGGGGAAGGGTGCAAACTGCTCGGTCAGCGATCCTCTATACCCGGTGAGTCGAGTGGAACTTACTTGACTTGGCTGGAGCACCTTCTAAGCGCAAGCAATTCTACAACTGTCCGGATTTTACGTCTCACAAGGTAACTCTCATTCCAAAAGCGTCGGACACCGGTGGGCTATAGTACAGTATGAAGGTCATTTTCCCTCTCTCAATCGCAAACACTTACTTATTGCTGGCTTGACGAACTGCAGCATTCGCGTCGAAGTTGCAGCTGGTGGGCGCTTTGAGGCCCCCTGAATATGGGTTTAGATGTACGATCCAAAATGACCCCTTTTAGTGGTTTTATATCCTCAAGGTTTTGGGCCGTTTATGTCCGGCGCTTGATCGGGGTCCGTCATTTTGGCCAATTTATAGCCTTTTTGGGGGTATAGGTTCCAAAAATCGCAGAAATGACAGGAAAATGCCAAAAATCGCTTGCGCTTCGCTGCAAAGCCTCTCACACAACACACCATACCACGGGCCCCCAAAAACAGAACGAGCCGGCCTGCTGGCAGCCACATTGAATGTTGAGCGACCATGGACTGATGGGCGTGTGATGGATCACACTGCAACGCGCCTTTGGGTTGCTTGCAATCTCATTTACAGACGCACGGGGTAACAAACTAGTAGTATCGGTTTGTTATCGGACTTTGAAAGGCCACCTACGGACACACATATCTGTAAGCTCCAATTTGTGGTCGATAATAAATCACTTATCGGCGCGAGGTTGGTCTTCGTCGCATGGCCGAATTATGTCCGGCGCTGGGTCGGACTTCGCCGTCCGGGCACGGTCTATATCCTTGCACAAGATCGGACTTCCGGCCAAATTTTGCCCTTTATGTCCTCCAGAGCGGATCGGGCTCGCGCTTCGGCGCGATGATTTATGTACGGCGCTTGATTGTACATCCAAACCCATATTCAGGGGCCTGCGTTTTGCAGCCATTTGTTTTTGCAGCTGTTTGCGAAACATTAGACCGCCCTGGGGCCTACGCTTCGTTCGCCATCATTGCTTACTTTTGGAGCTCGGCAGCGCTGCCAGGACGCTCAACGGCGCAAGCTCGTTGGACGACGAGTGCATTAAGGGTCGGATTCTGTTTGTTCTGCTCCAAAAGTAGACAAAAATCGAGGAGAGGAAAAAGCCGCCAAGCGGTCTAATGATTCGCAAACAGCTGTGACTGCCGGTTTGATCGCCGACATTCAGTCCGCTACCGCTCAGTCTTTTTTTAATTTTTTTTTAAATCTGATATTGTTAACGAAGCGCGGGACGAACCGCATGAGCTCTGGTGCTAATAGATCTGTATCTACTGGGTCCGTTGAGTGTGAATCTGTGTGTCCGTGGTGTCGACTCGCCGGGGCACCCCCCTGGGATAGGTGCCCTTTTCTTCCCCCTACGGACAGGAAGGGCCGTCTCCGGCGGCACTCTGGCCCAAAACCCGATGCTCTCGAGAAAACACCCGCCCAGAGCCAGGTTTAAACCCGAGACTCGAGAAACCCTCCGCACAGAGAGAAATAAGAAATCCACGCTGCACTACATGTAGGCATAAAGCCCTACATAATCTGGATGAGCACTCTTGGGGTACTCATATATCTTACCCTGTACCCATACAGGATCAAGCCACATGTTGGCCTTTGGTCGTTTCATCCCGGACGTGAGTGGGCTTCTAGTACTTCCGCAGGTTAATAAACCTGGCCTTTTCCCTTTCAATCCACTCACTACCCTTGAGCGACCGAAGATCTTCTTCGATCGCTAGGGTAGTGTCCAAATCCCAACCAAACTCGACAAGGAGCTTGTCCTCATCTATGTCTGATCCGAACTCCTTTCCGGATGCTGTTGACAGCGTGCCACCCCTACCATTGGTCAAAGTTCTGATCGAGTTTACCCCAATTCGCCATCTCCTTGTCCTTCTCCCACCTGCGGAGAAGAGCCGGAGCGTGATCCTTGTCCCACGAGAAGCGCGCTAATCTGCGCATTCTTCCATGGAGGTCTGCTTTGAAGGCGGCAAGGGAGTCTTTCTTCCGAACTCCGTTGTACTCATCATCGTATATCTGTTCCCTTACTTGAGCCACTGGAATGTGGCCACCATTGGGTTCAGTTTCAGAAAGAGGGCAATGTCCTCCTCAGTAAATGCAAAAACTCTACGTCGGGCGTCAGCATCGAATATGGTGCCTCGCTCTCCGTTTCTCTTTGCTATCTCAAACAATTCCCGGTCTGTGAATTGTTTGTTTCCTTCTCTGATGAAGCGGCGCATCCACAGCTTGCAATCATAAAGGATATGATCACGTGTCTCTGCATCTCCGCTGCACCAGCATTGGGCGACCTTCTCCTGATCTGGGAGATTGATCTTTTGCCTGTCGCTCCATGTAGGAAGTGGTTACTCCTGAAGCGTACGAAACGGGAAAAGATCTTCTGATCCCTCCCATGGTTCTCAGGTACCAGTTCGTGGAGTACTTCCACGTGGCATTTGCCTGATCATCCTTAGAGCCTCTATTCGGCAATTGGCTTAGTGTTTTCCACGTTCTTCCGCAGTATTCAGGATCCCTGCGCATGTTTGACCACATTTTTGCAGTGAGATCGTCCATAGACTGCAGGGCAATAGACTGCAACACATAGTGTAGTTGTGCCTCAGCCTTTGCCCCTTCTCCCGCCAATTTGTCGACTTCCTCGTTCGAGGCACGTCGCAATGGCCCGGGCACCAGTTGAGCACAATTTTGTTTCTTGGGCTCTTGTCTAACCATGCGCGTGCGACTTTGCACGTCATGACTGCAACCATCTGGGCATTGCCCTTATCAGGTTTAAGAATGGATTCAATCACCCCATGTTGTCTGCGAAGACTTGTATGGTGCGGATATCATCTGCAGCGTCGCTGACAGCTTCCTTGATTCCTTTGGCCAGGGCCATCATCTCCGCATCATATGGAGTTGCTTTCCCACACCCAAAGAAACCTTGTTTTGAGGTGCCATCATGATTGTACACCTTCCAGCTTGCTCCTGTACGGAGTTTTTCAAACGATTTTTGTCCTTTTTGGGACCCATCTGTGAAGACCACCCTTGTCGTTTCCGACTCAGTGGCCTCTTTCAGCCTCGGGAGAAACTTCTCCTTTAGCCATGTGGGGAACTCCTCTGAGCTCTTTGTTGGCGCTTTAGTGTTTATACTAATGCGGTCGTGGTCATAATACTCGTCAATTAACCTGTCGCTGGGTCGGCATTTGGAGTTAACGAGATCAAAGTCCTCATTGCTGATCCTCCCTTATTGTTAATGTGTACCATAGGGGTGTCCGCATCCCTTGTCTTCCTTTCCTTGTATGGGAACGGAGCGACAATGTTGGTGGAGTTCACCTTCCAATCAGCTGTAAGATGGGCTCTTGTGGGGTGCCCTTCATGCAGCGTTCTTGTGCGCAAACACTGTTTGTGCATGAATTTATCGATCTGAAGCTTAATGGGCAGTAAACCTGCCATTGTCTCCATCGATCCAATGGGTGTGCTTTTAAAGCCTCCCGTTATCCATCTGGCGCCTCTGTTTTGGGCCAACTGTAACTGATGGCATGCGCCTTTCAGTCCAGACCAGTCTGGGCGCCACCATAGTTGGGCGCCGTATGTTATGATCGGCATAACGCACGAGACGTACAGCCTTCTCTTGTCCTTAGGTTTGAACCCTCGGTTTGAGTTCCCCAGCATTCTGAGGGCATTCACCGTACTACACGCCCCTAGTGGCGTAGAATTTGATGTGGTCATTAAATGACAACGTCGGATCCAGGTAGAATCCTAGGTACCTCATTTTATGGGCTGGTTTGACAGTGTGCATGACACCGTCCACCTTTACTCTGAGTTTAGGCCCCAATGGGTCATCCTCAGTCCATTCGCCTGCACTTCTTTTACGGAAATGCATTAGCTCTAGCTTGTCTGCTTCAGCTCCCAATCCCATTCGATTGAGTCCTGACATAACATCCGAAAATACTGCTTTCAGCAGTAAATTATTATATTTCAATTGGTCCTCTGGATCGGCAGAGTCCATCTTTCCTGCTACGTGGATGAGTTCATCATCCACGAAGAATTGAATGGTCGTGTGGCCATTTGCTTTGATCTCTTTGGGGGTCCAATCGTGCCTTAGCACGTGTACCTCACCATCATGTGATATTTTGATCACGCGCTTCGTGGCAGCAACTTTATGCAGCCACGGCGCTATGTATAGTCCGGTGTCGGAGACAGAGCTGAGCCCTGTCCGACGCCAGTCGAAAAATCCATGGGATCCATTTGTTTTCCGTTGAATATGAACTGTGTTTGTCTGTCGACAAGGTAGTTCTCAAAGTAGGAACACAACGACTTGTTAAAGCCCTGTTCCCGTAAGATGCCTGCCATCAATTCATGGTTGATGGAAGGGAAGAATTGCGATACATCAAGAAGCAGGGCTGACGACTCCATTCCCTGCTTCCATGCCTGTTTAATGTTGTGCACAAGTTGTATGCCCGCATCTGTAGTGCTGTGCTGCATTGTGCCATCGAACTGGTTCGGGTGCATGATGCCGTACTTCTGTCCGTCAAACTGCATGTGTTTGGCGATGAGTTTTTCCAATAGTTTTCCTAAGCAATTTAGGAGTACTATCGGTCTGTAAGCCTTGGCCTTTGTGTAATCCGGCTTATTTGGCTTTGGAATGACAACAGTTCTAGACTGTTTGAATATCCTGGGGTGAACCCCGAAATGTATGCATGCATTGAAGTAAGCCAAAATAGGCCTCTCCATGTCGATTTCATCTCCCTCTTCACCGTGAGGGAGTTCTCTCGCATTCGTAATGATGCGCTTCAGCCAGAACCATGACACATTATCTGGGCCAGGGCTGAGAAGTTACTTGTGAGCGTCAATTTCTTCCGCAGTTCGTGTCTGCTGAAGTTCTTGAACTCTCTTTCTTCGTGAGTTTCAAATTCACCTAGGATGGACATATCCACCTTACGTGGATTTTCCGGTGTAAACTGTTCCTGGAAGAGTTTTCCTAGTTTCTCTTCCGAATCAGCTGGCTCGCCCTGTTTGTCGACAAGACCTGTGTTCGCAGACACTTTTCTGGGTTTGGTCCACTCGACCATATCCCAGATTCTCGATGAGTGGCATTTGGTGATAACTAACAAAGATATCCGCAGATACTTTGGTTCGCAGGGTCCGGCTCGCCAAGGCGGACGCGCGTGAGCTAATCAACAGACTATCGGACTGTAGCTCAGGATGTGGGAAAGTCACTGTATATGTAGTTACCTAATCAACAGACTATCAGACTGTACTGTAGAGTGCGAGCGAGTAAATACAAGGAATGTCCATGAAAGGCAAAGGTATACGCACGCTCAGGATGTGGGAAAGTCACTGAGCGTGCTGGATGTGAAGTGCAAGGAATATAAGGAAATGAAGGTGACTCGATACCGCATCGTAATTAAGGGACAAGGGACCGTAACGAAGGCAAAAAGGGTAAACAGTGCCCGTACTAAGAGACGGAGCTAGCAGCCTTTGTGGCGCGCAGCCGCTGACGAAGTCTATGGGCGCTTGCGCGCCGATGCGCGCACCTCGTCGTACAACTTCGACAATAACCTTGTCAAACATTTTAGTTTTAGCCTTGGAGACCACTCCGGCTAATCTTTGCCTGCTTTTTCGACCACCTCCTTGTGGTCGTCGCACAGCGCATCAATTTCATCAATTCTCATGGCCCATGAGCCCACCTCCTCATGCTCCAGCCACGCGATGATGTTCTTTCTCAGCCTGGACCTCTCCGTCCTCCACGCTGATCTTTGTTTTAGTGCACTGCGCTGCTCGCCTGCCCGCTTATTGCACTCACTTGTCCACCAAGATTTTGACTTCGGCGCACCGTTTGGGAGGTTTTGCATGTGTCTCCCATGTGGCTTCAAAGATCTGGCTGATCTTATCCCCGTACTCCTCCACGTCTTCAGCCGACATGAACCAGTCTTCGAATAGGCAAGGCGTCCCTCAGTGGCCACCCCTGACTTCCTTCACGAACATGCCGCCTTCGATAGACCCCCTTTTTACGGTGGGGACGATCTCCGGCTCAACTTCAACAGGCATCTGCCACTCTAGCACCGCATTGCCGCTTCCGCCGCCTTCGTGCATTTTTACGTTTAGGTTTCTATACTCTCCGAGTTTCAGGTCAACCCATACCAAATCCAGTACCCCCTCCGTAGTTTCACATTATGTGATTCCACGTGGGTGGTCCTTTTTAGCGCTCAGGAGCACGAGCTCCATGTACGTTTCTGCCAAATCAATGAGATCTAGGCTCAATTGTTTGTTCCTTATCTCGTTGCTTCTTCCTTCATCAACGAAGTTTCTGTTCCTGGTGGTCCCAATATGGGTGCCTCAGGTTAAAATCTTCTGCCATGAACGCAATTGCGGAGATCCTCCGCATGGTCCTGCAGGTATTTTACCGCACTAAACGTTTACCGTCATTGTACACATTTAGGAATGTGAATTCCTTATCTTGGAATTGCATGCTTACGCACACAATATCCTAATGTTTGACACAACTGAGTCTCACTTGTGGGCCAGTAGACGCCCCACTTTCTGTTGATGTATACGGACACTCTAGATGTCTCACTTGCTCCTAAACATATGAAGTTCCGATGTTTACATGTCTGGTGATATTCATCCCCGTCTTTGTTTGTGCTTGAGGCAACATTCTTGATGAAGCCCCAGAACGGTTCCTGGACACATATGATGTCATGGTCTAGGTTTCTTTCTAGGAGCATGTTTAGGTTCGCTCTAGAATTCTGGACGTTAGCGCTGATGCACTTTAATGTCTCAGGCTTCGTTTCTATTTCAGCTTCAGACTCGCTTACACGATCTGTTTCGGATGGCTCTATCGAGTCCTTCTCACTTCTGCCTACGCCTCTCGTATCGTCTACGCAGTGCGTCGACGTTCGGGTTGGTGGTAGGGAGTGTATGCTACTGGTTGAGGATTTTTCATCCTCCTCCGTGACTTTCTTAATAGATACGCTCCGATGCCTCGGTGTACCTTTACTTTGGTTGCTGTAAGCGCTAACGGGTGCTCGGTCTTTCTCTAGACGCCATGTCTTCCATATTACTGGCCGGCTGGAGGTCTAGAGGCGGCGATGAGACAGAATTATCATCATATGAATTGTAATACATAGGACACGTTGGTATGGTGCACGTATTAATTCTACAACAAACCCGGCCCCTTGGGCACGTTCTCGTACATGTCATCTAGACTGGACCCTTCGGGACGGGGGCCTCAGGGCACCCCCTTCCTCTGTCATGGTCGCATTCAGGCGTCGCCTTCCGATGCAACGCCGCCCTGTGAGTTAGAACCCGAGGGGCCTTCGCCCCTGTCCTTCCCTCCCTGCCTCTGGGCACGTTTAGCGAGGCGGTCCCCGCTATACTTGCCCTGCAGTTCGATATACTCCTCCGAGTGAGTACGCCAGCGGTGATCTTTGAGGTGGGGTCCCTCGAGTGCTGGTGGTACTTGCACTTCGGATACCGGCGTATGGCTGGCATTGCAAGAAGCGCACCAATTATGAGACACCGGGCACGCCCGGTTGCCTCAGACCTTGTTCTCGGCCCTGTACTTCATGCACTCAGGGTGCTGGCAGTACGTCTCGTGAGCACCGTCAGGTGGGGCTTCGAGCAGATCATGCACATGCCGTGCTTCGTGGTGCACGAGGGAGGTGCCGTGGCCCCACCTTGTAGCACTTTCGTGCAGAACGGCGTGACCGCCTTCTGCTGCTTGAGCTCCACCGAATAGGTGACGCCCTCCGATCTGGACTTTCTTAACCTTTCGGCCCGTTAGCCACGCGTGGACGACAAGGATCCGTCCTCCCTGGCGTCATAAATGGCCGCCACGAACACTCCTGTGCCTCCCCTTTGCTGGGTGAACATGGCCTTGGCGACTGGTGC
>JAKOGH010000607.1:0-14631 GCA_024811115.1 Terana coerulea | reverse complement strand
TGTTAGGACGGTATAGCTATGTTTTCTTGTCATAATAATCCGGGCAGCAAAGATATATTATATATAGGTGAGAAGAGCAAAGTTGGCGATCTCTCAAAGTCGGTTGCGAGTCGAGGACGTCGACAACGTCAGCTCGTCTGTGCACCTGCCGGGCAAATATGGTAGTGCGATGACTACTCACGAGGGCCTTTGGTCCACAGTGAGCTACAAGAAGAAAAAGAACCCGAACTCTGTCAAGCCTCTCGATATATGTGAAGAGCACTGTGCCTGCGCTATCCGTCAAACAGCACAAGGCCGTTAAAACGGCCGCCGAAGCACTCTTCACACTTATTTCTTATCAGGTAGCAAAGAATTAATCGCATTAAATGAAATCCAACCAGCTACTCTATACCCAAGTCTCAACATACTTCGACATGTGAAGCCCAGTACGCCGCATGCCTTCTCGCTTCGTCTCTGGTCGCCGCGAATAGCGCGTCTCCAGACGGCCCCTTACATGCTTTTGTACGGTAATTGTCGAGCAGCGCACGTGGCAACCTGTCCAGCTTAGGCGCGCAAGAGCATTCCGCTGCGCTTGACCTTCCGGATGAGGTTACGTACCGTGCTGCGACGTTACATCATGGCTGGGCTGGTGGACTGGACGTTGTTTGGCCAACCTCTTTACTCCATCTTGTAGTTGTAAACAATATTTAGGCTATTTCCTTTGGTCACCGTCCAGCACATCATTACCTGATGGTAGCCAGCGGCACTGGCTACCCTAAGCAAAGTGTTCGCACGATTTATGGTGAGCGAAAGCGTGATGGTGAGCACAAATCAATTTGTTGAATTCTGTCTGCACGGCGCGGACCAGATAGCCGCTTCCACACGGACCATCAACCACCACTTTCTCCGGAGAAGAACAACCTCCGTGGCATTGATCAACTCGCAGAGCTCAAATCAGATAGTGTCTACCTTAGCCTTGTTTTGCTCATCACTCAATGTAATTGAAACACAATCCATAGTTTGCAAGCTCGGCATGATGCAAGTGTCATTTAGACAAGTCAGTAGGTGAAGTGTGTGTAAGTGCCTTCCGAGGCTGGAAGTGAAGGCAGGGAGATAGATTTAATCTGCACTTCGGCTTGTAAAGCCTACTAACACCGGCTAACGTGTCTCACACATTATACAACGGCAAGGGGCAGCCACGCACTAGATGTTATCAATAGTATTCATTGATATCAAGTGTATTGATTTATTTGGATTTGCAACAGGGACCCCTTGCTAAGAGAGTCCTCATCGGCCTCAGAGTCGCTAAGCACTGAAGACTCGAACTTAGCACTTGATATTTGTTGTGCTACTTTCTTTTGTTCAGCCCGCACTAAGCTCAGATAATATCTATTGTATACCTGTTTACAGAACATCTTACCACATTTACCCTTGCTCCTATGCCAAACTCCATACATTCCGCGTTTCGCCGTTGCAAAGCTATCAGGATGAACTGAAGACGCGTGTGATCCATAGGAGGCATCCTGGTGTTGTCGTACGTTCTGCCAATGGTAGCCCTACCCTTCCGTCTCCTATATGTCGTGGATAGAGACTACCACTTCACTAGCAGCGTTTCATCCTGATCCATTAGGAGCCACTGTAGGGATTGTTGCAAACTCAATAATGTCGCGAGGTCGAGGCTGGGTCTTCTTGGGGCTTGCTTTGCGTGCCTACCACGGATGGAATGAGGATCCATCATGTAAGCACCTTCTCATGTACTGCAGACTTCTCTCTGCCGCCTGAGATTGTGATTATTTTGACGTATTGGACGCTGTTTCTCTTGCTCTTAATTTGCTTTGCCCACCGTGCCATCCATAACGCTCGCAGACTGCCTCCAGGTGAAGTAGATTGCCGTATATGATGTTGTCAATGAGCGGCTTGGGTTGATTACAGTAGCCACTGCAATTGAAAACGTCGACAGTCCAGTATAGTTAGTGCGCTTGTTACCACCGCCATGGCTAGCGCCACGCGCACAATATAAAAGGCTTGCGAAGCGACACGTAGAAGGCTCGTGTCATCGCTGTCTACGAGGGCAGCAATAGTGAGCGTTCAAATGATGGTTAAGGAGTCACTACCGTTCGGACTAGCACGTTGCCTATTGGCCCGTACTTTATTGAGCGCAAGTTGTCCAAGTCCGAGTGCGTCGCAGATCTGTCTATTTTTAAAATCCCTTTCCTTTCCATTAAACACAGGGTCCTCTATGTACCATGCATGGTTGCTCATATTAAAAGACAGGAGCCAACAATAGTTCTCGTCAGGTTTGGGCATCAGGGAACATCCTCATTTATCCTACTTTTGTAATATGGCATGTATGGTAATGTGGCCACATGGACAAAGCTTCATTGTGGGCCTTTTTCATTTAACGATATAACCCAATCTTTCTAAGCATGCTAACTGTCGTTGCATTATTTTATTTTTGAAGTTCACTTCACTGTAGTGAGTAAGTAAGCGAAGTCGAGTTGTTTATACTTACCGGTGCTCACTGCGCTAGTACAGCTTTCTCCTCATCTTTGGGCCACTCTAGCCCAAGTATTGAGCATGCGCTCTATACCGAAGTTCAGAATGCCGCGGCTCCTTGTATAACTCGTCTCCCTCAGCAATGACCGTAATGAACTATCCTTCATCGGCGCGCATGTGCACCTGCCCATATCACACTTACGGGGCTACTATAGCGACATGTGCTGCAATTGATGAGTCTGTTGCATTTCTTCTTGCTTGCACTTTTTCTAATAAGTTTGATACGGCAGGAAATGCACTGCACAAAGCTGGTGCAGTGCTTAGACATTCCTGCAGTCCACTGTATGTTCAAAATATTTTAGTTCGGCAGTCTGGATACATCGCAGGCTTAGTGTGCTCAACATCACGTAAATGTAACATTGAGAGATCCCAACAGCTAGAAAATGGAAGACAAGGTTTCATGCGAGGCGCGTGCATTGAGTAGCCATCTTGTGCTTTTACAGGGTTCGTTCTACCCTCGCCCCTTCAGTGAGAGTACTTATGGAGGCCGTGCTAGCTTGACAGGCAAAGTCAGTGAATAGCTTAGACGTCCTTTCGCACGACTGCAGGTTCAAATCCCGCAGGGGCCCCCAATCATCTTCTTAGCCATGCCCTTAACCACTTCTCTCTTTACTTTTCAATAAACCCGACGCAGTAATCCACACTTCCGACATCTGGCGTGCCCAACCTAACTGGCAAGCCAGCCATCTAGAGCCTCCAGCCCCTCTTTATTTGCCACCGTCACAGGCACAATGCTTATCGTAAACCCGACCATTACCAGCCGCATTAGGCATCAAAGCACCGGCAGGTAGCCGCAGCTCTCACAAACAGTCCAATAGCGGGAAGGGACCACTTTCGTAATGATGCGGAGGTCAAAATCTAGGTCGAGGGATTTACGAAGTGAGGTTGCATTCAAATGTATATAAACAGGACGTCAGAAAAAGCAAAAACACAAGAGCACTCACATGCTAGTGCACTGTTTGCTGCTTACACCCTCATTCAGGTACCATCGGTATATAACGCCCCTGGCCAATGCCTGGCACGCATAGTGTATTACACTACGCAGTCATGTAATTTCAAACGATGTATACTCATGCCAAGCACGTCCATCAACCACTATTTCCGCCACGCCCGTGCCGGCTATATGCTAAGCTGCTGCAACAACTCGTCCAGCATCACTGATTATGATGCACGCCTGCTTCCACTCATGTTGCCAGCTATGAAGTTTAAAAAATGATTGGAGAGCGAAATGTGGTCAATAGCGCAAACATGCATTCTAATGTATATTATATCACAGTGATGCTCAAAAATAATGCAAGTACAGGTAGCCGGCTTGAAAAGATTGGCATTTATCTTTTTACTCAGAAAGTTTTCGACACAAGTGTTTTATAGTTGGAAAGCTGTACAGCAAAGCATTTTGTCGATGTAGCCACATTGCCATATGTAGTAGGTCTGGAAGGACAAATGCGTGCTACATGCCAAACTGGTATTGTGAATGAATCAACCGTAGCTTGGCAACACAATATGCTACAGACCCGTTGCATAGCTTAAAATGAATCTGTGCGAGTCTGCTTTTAAGAGCATGTTAGGCAGGCTTATCATCTCTCATAAATACTATACTATATTGCAAACAATATGAATCATTATTTTGCAAAAATACAAATGCACTATAACTTCGCGTTAAGTAGCTACAGTGGCAGTCAAAAGTAGCGCGCAAGAGTAATTTGGCCTTAACTTCATTTGGCTGTATTTGTTTAACTAGAATGCTTTAGCATACAAGGTAAATATCACAGTGTAGCTGCTACCAATGCGCATTTTTACAATGACACAAATTACCACATATGGTAATATCATTAGCTATAACGCGCAAATGGTCTAAATTTGCTATTACATTTGTTACGCTAATAACCCCACCAATAAAATAGGCATTGCTATAATAAAGACATCATAAAACTACTTAGACAGTATAGCTCTATATGTATATCATGCATATTTTATTATATCTTTATAGATAGACGCAATCATGTCAAACTTTCTTTTGCTATAACACCCAATTTGGATACATTTTCTAAGCAGCTTTATGAGTAATACAGCTATTGTACAGTATTATATCAGATGTTTGGCATTAGTATCTATTTAATATGTGAAGTTATAAATGTTACTCACTATGAGTATCACAGTCATAAACTGGTTTCGACTTCTGCACATACCTAATAAGCTATAATAAGATGTGTCCAATGTGAATACAAATCTGCATTATGCAAGCAGTTTCATGATGTCTTTTTAAAGCAATATTCATTTTATTGGTGGAGTTATAAGTAAAACAAATACAATAGCAAATGCAGACTACTTGTGTATTATAGCTATTACTATTACTATACGTGGTAATTTGTGATATTTCAAAAATGCGCATTGGTAGCAGCTACACAGCAATATTTACTTTACATGCTCAAGCATTCTGATTAACATAATGCAACTAAATGAAGCTAAGGCCAAATTATTGTTGTGTAGTGCTTTTAAATGCCACTGTATATAAGGCTTATCCTTTTCAATAACTCCATTTCTCCGAGAGAAGTTAGAAACTCTTCCCAAAATGGCAGTTGGCGAAACAAGTGGTATTAAGCGCCAAGCATCCAAGCATGCAGATAGCTACTTCGATGCAGCTAATTGAGGCAGTATTAGCTGTTATAAATTCTATAATCAGAGTATAAGGTATTATATGTCGTATGATGCTTAATCATTCACTTAAGGCTCACTTAGACATAAAAGAGCTTGGTACTTTATTTCTTTAGATACCTTAGTAGAACTTATTCCAATTCGAACCTACAACAAGTAACACTGTTGAAACTTGGGCAATAGAGGCGCTTTAAAACAAATAAAGAGATTGCACACAGAAGGGTATTATTACATACATCTACCTCACAAGTTGTGCTGCTAACTATTACTTACTAATGGGTGATACTTGAGCCTGGCTTGAGCTTGTTTATAATTAGTATAAGGCTATGATGGCACTCAAGCACAAAGTATGCATTACTTAGGCCTAAAATAGATTTGCCCAGTGTTGACAGGCTGTGTCAAACTTGATATTAGGGACAAGTGCAACAAACAGTATTAAACTATGTTTGCAGAGGACAGAGCGCCTATTATGATAAATCCCACCACTTACTATATCAAAATGAAAGGGGGAGTTTCTTTAAGTAATAGAGTTGTCGAAAAGAATAAGTCGTGATATATAGCTATACTTTTATCAAACTAAGCATTTTGGCATATAGATTATAAATATAAAGTGTAATTTGTATTATTGCACAACTAAGGAGTTACCTTGCTATTGTACCAAGCTACATAGTATCATCTGGAAAGTGGACATGATTAGGTTTATATTGAGTTATGCAATAAATTTGCAACAATTCTGTTGCTAAACTATGGTTGATTCATGCAAAATGCAAGTTCAGCATATAGTATGCATTTGTGCATCTAGGCTTACCATATATAGTAATGTAGCTGCATCAAAACAAAGCTTCATTATGAGGCTTTCTAACTAAAAAGCATTTGTATCAAAAGCTTTCTGAGTTAAAAAGATATAAGCCAATCTTTCTTATCCTGTTAAGTGTACTTGCATTATTTTTGAGCTTCACTGCATTAATTTATATTATTTGAATCATAGTACAGCATTTGCTATAAATAGTGAGCTAGCATAATGTGATCATAACAGAAAACATGACAAAGCTTATTATGAGCTTTAATATAAGTTTATATTATATTTCCCTACTGAGCTATGGTTGATTTAGTTAAAATGCAAGTTTGGCATATATTTTGCATTCATTCAGCTGCACTTGCCATATCCCAAAATGTGGACATATCAACAAAAAGCTTCAGTATGGAGCTATCTAACTATCAACCTTTAGGTCAAAACTTTCTTAGCTAAAAATATATAAGCCAATCTTTTCAAGCCTGGTACTTGTATTTGCTTTATTTTTCAGCTTGACTATAGCTTGAGCAAGTAGCAATAGTAGCGCTGATTAGCAGCTAAAGGTCTGCTAAGCTGGTACCATTTAACTGAAGGTCTTACTTATCATTTCAAGTATTGGAGTTCAAAGTAGGGCAGTTATAGCTGATATCGGTAGTGATTGTCAAAGCATATTAGCACTTGTATTTAATGTGCTCAAATGTGGCTTGCAGGCAAGTTAGATATTAGTGCTTTAAAATGTGAATCAATTTACGAAAATTATGGAAATCGTTCAGTATATGGATATTCTCCGTTTATATGCGCACAAATATAGTTGGTAATAATAGGCAATAACAGCCCGCTATATTGTGCATTTAGTAGTAATAATCATGCAATTAGATATATTACTGAGTGTCCAAAGGACAAGTGACCAAATGTGATAACAGAAATCAAAGATTCACTTTTATTCACATAAAGGATCATTGCTGGAATTATCACAATTTGATCCAGTTTTTAATAGGGCATAATTATTATGTCAAGCTGTTTAGTGATAATAAATTGCGAAAAGTTACAATGAATAAGGGCTAACTTCACCCAATGGTTTAGTCATATTGCTATGTATACTTTCTTTTTATCATTGCTATAGCAGCAGAAAAGAGAATATGTGAACATTAATGACTGATGGCCAAATTAAGGTATGGCTGAGCTGTAGGGACAAGGAAAAACAAATCAATTAGACTCATTCTGTTCAAGTCAGTGTTAATGTTAAGAACGAAATGGTAAACTACTATGTATAAGCTAACACTGAATGCATTTCGTTTATCGAAATATATTTATAAAAGAGGTGAATAGCATGTGACTCTTTTTGATGTAGCAGAAAAGCTCTGCATTGGACTCTATGCTAAAATCCAAATAGATTGCTAATAATTGTTCAAATATGTATATGCACAATTACCACTGACTGGTATATTGTAGAATATTGTTAGAGCTTTAACCACTCTATACAGTAGTACAGTAAATATAGTACAAATCTGAGTAAATATTTACAGATTTCCTCGAATTTGTTTGGTCATTTTATGAGCGGTTTTAAGTAATATTGTCAAGTGAACTCTCTAATTTATTATTGATGAGTTAAAGCACATTATGTGATGGATTTTCTATTTTCGTTTGATAAAGAGAATTCCATCACATAATCTGCCTTAATATATTCTGAGGTATGGGAGAGCACTCAGAAGAGTTAATAATATAGTAATAAGCTGCTTAGCTATACTTGTTACTATTTATTATGATATTATGACTGTTTTGTTAATGGTAATCATAAAGTAAAGCATACAGTTTTGAACTACTATAACTATGATATTATTAGCTATTACTTTTCCATCAAAATATATCCATTAGAGGGTAGATGGCATGTGACTACTTTGAATGTAGCTAGAAAGCATTGCATTAAACACTTAGCTAAAATCTGAATATATTATCATTAATCATGCCAATATTCAGGCATCCTCGCACTATTGCAATATGTATGTTCAAATATTTCGAGCACTTTCAGTGCTATATATATATACAAACCAAACACACTACTAATCTTTGCAAATATCCCTGTTTAGCTATATGGCCCCTTTTGTCTTGGCACCTGTTATCTTCATAATTATATATACGTACTATATAGTGGCAGCAAATATCTGCGGATTTGTTGGAATTTATTGACCCATTTTATAAATAGTTGCAAGCAATATTGTGAAATAAACCATTTGATTCATTATTAATAAGTCAAAGCAGATGATATGAAGGAAAACCTACATCCGGTTAAGACAGGTTTTCCATATATAGTCCACTTTTACTCATTTTAAGGCATTAGAAGAGTGCCCATAAAGGTTAATAATGTGCTAATGAGCTGCTAAGCTATTGCTGTTACTATTTGTTACAATATTGTAACTGCTTTATTGATGGTAACAACAAAGTAAGGCATGCAATTTCGAACCGCTGTAACAATAATGTTATTGGCTGCTATAACATCACCAAACTATATTCATTAGGAATGGATGGCATGAAGAGTGCGGCATGTAACCACTTTGAACGTAGCTAGAAGGCACTGTGCTGAGCAATCTATTATAAACTTAACAAATATTTAATAAACCTAAACATATGCTAGCAGCAATATATAAATATACTGAGCATGCACGAATATATTTGCTAATGTAGGCGCTCTAAATAGCGGTAAATAAAAAGAAATGTTCGAAAATCAAATTATTAGCATTGTGTAACAAAGCTTGGATATATTACAAAGTGCCTACTCAGTTCAAAATTTGCGTTACTTCTCAAAAGGCCTAGAGAATGTATTTAGAACTTACATACATTCATATGACTTATTAAAGCCCACTTTTATGTAATAAATATAAAAGATGCCTAAAGAAATTTAAAACAATTAGCAGATGTAAACAAAGAAATCATACTTGCTATACATAAGCAATGACTCGTTCAGCCTATGTAAAAGTAAATATGCACAAGTTTAATTTAAGCTATATTATAGATTTCTAGCATATTCTGTTGTCAAACTATGGTTAATTCATTCAAAATGTAAGTTTAGCGTATACAGTGAAGCTTAAAAATAATGCAAGTACAGTTAGCAGGCTTGGAAAGGTTGGCTTGTACTTTTTAACCAAGAAGCTTCGACCTGAATGTTCGATAGTTGGAAAGCCCCATACCAGAGCTATTTGTAAATGTGGCCGCATTGCCATATGTGGTAAGTGCAACTGAATAAATGCGCGATATATGCCAAACTTGCATTTTGAATGAATCAACTATATCTCAGCAGAGAAATATACCATGCACTTGTACCATAGCTCAAAATTAACCGTCTCATAGCTTCTTTCAACACTATGTTATTTCAGCACACTATTCATTATAAATGCTATGCTACAGCACAAACAATACGGATTATTATTTTGCATAAATGTAATTGCACTGCAACTTTGAATTAAGTGGTGATATATAGCTACTCTTTGCACACTCATGAATAATGGTGTATAAATTATATTTCAAAGTTCAGTTTGTATATGCACATTGCACACTTATATATATGTAGTACAAAGTATAAGTGCACTATTTGTAAGATATATTGCGCTATAACAGAGTCAACTTAGTGGATTGTGAAATTATACAGCACAGCCTCAGAAGAAGACAGTCTAAGGTATATTTTGAGCTATGAAACAAGTCTATAGCATATATTTTGGCTGAAATATAGTTGATTCATTTAAAATGCAAGTTTGGCATATATTTCGCAATTATTCAGTCCCACTTACCATACATGGCCATGTGGCCACATTTAAACATAGCTCTAATATAATGCTCTCCAACCATCAAACATTCAAGCTTGAATACTTTCTTAGTTCAAAAATACAAGCCAATCTTTCCAAGCCTGCTAACTATATTTGCATTATTATTGAACTTTACTATGCTATATACTGTCAAACTCTATCGTTGGTATAATATCATATTGAAGTCTCAGTTTAGATTAGTTCTAGCATATAGTTCATAATTCTATAGCTATTTAAGATGCATCCCTGCTATAGTAACTATGCAACAGTGCATGGCAAGCTAATTCAGCATCTTACAACACTGTATAATGACTTAGTAATACATTTCATTACTCAATGTTGACTATTAAACATGATAAACTTAGGGCTTATAGGCTATTGCTAAAGTGTGACAGGTATAAATTCTTTTTATGCATTGCGCTAATTTCTCATTATTTAATACAAATTATCAGCATTTTTAAGTAGTTTCATTTAACTATACTAGCTCAAAGCGCTAAATATGAGTATAAACTGCTGTAAACTAGTTTGTGAGCTGTATAATTTGGTTTTAACTTGAATTATAAATAAAACGACTTATACAAAACTGTAAGTAAAAACTAAACTAAAATTACTATTTTGGTAAAATACATGTATCTGATGCATAACTGTATTATATAGCTATGGAATGAATATTTTATTTACATATTGTATATTACTAGCTACACTTATATTGTAACAAATACTGAGAAGTTGTCTATATTTTAACACTATATTTCATATTTTACCTTTAAGCTACATTTATATTTAATGTATGCAATTCTTTACTTATCACCAATATATAAGCAAACATAGCTATATAAACTTACTTACACATTAATATAGCTTGAACATCACTATTTATATTAGCCACAAGTGTCAAAAGTTAAAGCAAGTGCTTTAATATACTAGTTTTGTCTGCTTTTCAGTATAGTAGTGGTCAAAAGTAACACACAAGAGTAATTTAGCCTCAACTTCATTTGGCTATATTGTTTTAACCAGACAGCTTTAGCATACAATGAAAATATCACTGTGTAGCTACAACTAATGCCTAATTTCAAAATGTTTAAACTACCATATGTAGTAACTAGCTCATCATAAAGTGCAAATAGTCGGAATTTGCTATAATATTTGTTTTATTCATACTTTCACTAATAAGATATATATTGCTTTAGTAAAAATATAATAAAACTAGTGAGAAGATATATATTTGAGACTATATCATGCACATTTGATTATAGCTTCTATTATACAAGTAGTAATGGAAAACCTTTAATACTTTAATGCCTATTATATATTTGTGTTCTCAGCAGCTCTATAAGTAATGTAATACTAGCACTACGTAATACTTTGCTCCTATGGTCTAATTGGCTTTATAGAAAATATTGTATATTATATCTGCTCTATATAGAGCTTTATAAATGTTACTACATATAAGTATTGCAGTAATAAGATACTTTTCATTATTGCCTATGCAGTAGAAGCTATAAGCAAATATGCATGATGCAGTCTCAAAACTATATCTTCTCATCAGTTATATCATATTTCTACTAAAGCAATGTATATTTTACTGGTGAAGTTATGAATAAAGTAAGTTTTATAGCAACTTCAGGCTATTTGCACTTTATAGTGAGCACAATTATTATATATGGTAGTTTAAACATTTCCAAAATTAGATATCAGTTTTAGCTACACAATGATATTTTTCTATATGCTAAAGCTATTTGGTCAAAAGATATAGCCAAATGAAGTTGAGGCGAAATTACTTCTATGAGCTACTTTTGACCATGGCTGTAAATAGTCACTTATTTGCTCAATGACATGCTCCCCAGGGTAAGTTACTACACATTTTATTAATCTACGCTTGGGAGCACATTGTAGGCTCTATAGCCTTAATATTATAGCAGCCAAAAGCAATTTCCAGGAGTACTTTGACTTTAATTGCTTTTAGTCATATTTGTCTAATTAGAAGTCTTTAGCATATAAAAAAAGTTATTCTATAACTATAGCTGATAGCTATTTTTACAAATGTACAAATTACCATACATAATAATAGTGCTAGCTATTGTGTGTAAATAGTCTGACTTTGCTTTAATATGTATTTCAATCATAACTTCACTAATACAACCCACATTGCTTTATTACAGATATAATGCAACTGCTAAGATGATGTAGTTTTGAAACTATATTGTGCACATTGGATGGTAGCTTGTAATGCATAAGCAATAATGCAAAATATCTTGTTGCTGCAATGCACATATTTACTACCATTTATAAAACTTTATACAAAGCTGATAAATATATGTAACATTTAGCATGTGAGCCTATTGGATTATAAAAGTAAAGTGTTAGATAGTGCTAGTTATACATTACTTATGAAGCTGCTGAAAAAAGAAATGCATAACAGGTGTTGCGCTAACAAAATATTTTCCATTATTGCTTGTAAATTAGAAGCTGTCATTAAATATATATGAAATACATTAAAAACTATTCTCTCTCAGCAGTTATATTATATGGCTACTAAAGCAATGTATATTTCATTACTGAGGTTATAATTAAAACAAGTATAATAATGAATTCTGACTATTTGCACTTTATAGCCGGCACTATTATTATATATCATTATGTATAAATTCATAAAATCCGGCTTTAGTTGTAGCTAAACAACAATATTTTTACTTGTCCCAAGATCTAGTTAGAAAAATATAGCCAAAAGAACTTTAGGCCAAATTACTCCTGTACATTACTTTTAACTGCTGTTATATATTTTACAATATTTTTGCTTATTAAAACAATAACATTACTACTTTATGTATTAGGTAGTTTTATTAAGCATGCTTATTGGCAAATATATTGCCTCTCTTTATGCTGTCAATGCAGCATAATTTGTATATAATAGTTGTAAATTCATCACACACTGAAATGCGTTCAAACTTTTCTACATTTATCTCACCTTAATATTATTGAAAACATGTAATGAACATTATAACTATATATCAAGGCTATAAAGTCCATAACACACCTCCTAGGATTAGTTACTGAAGCTGTAGTAACCTACTCTAGAGGTTATGCCACAGGACTTATAGCCCTAATGTATAGTTATAACACTATTAAGTATAACAGCACTACATTCAGAGCACTTTGATGCAATTCAGCCTTTGCATGCCTAATTGGAAAAGTCTCAATGTTGACATTAGCAAACAAATATATATGCTCATTAGCAATAATAATAAGCTCAATATCTGCTCTATACATATAGCCACACCAAACAACTAGTTATTTGCTAGTAGTGCCAGATAAACACTGTTTTTATGCTACTATATGCGACTCAATAGCAATTTGAGAATTAATCTAACACCTCCAGTGGTAACTATAGTGTTTACGCGTATCCTATATATATTCGAAGTGAAATTATCCAAAATATAATTCTTACTGAGCTTGTTGAGCAACTTGACTCTCGTTTACCACTGATAAATAACTAGTTGTTTATTGTAGCTACATATAGCCAGCTCAATGCCTTTAAACAATGAGCAAGACCTTCAAAGCAGTGAGCATACTTAGATAAATGCTTACTTTTAGATTAACTCTAAACAAAAGTTCTTGCCCTAGTCACAATGTTATATTATTGACTCTTGGCAATCCTCTACAGTGGCAAAATGTTTGCATGCTTGATAGCATTGGTGTTTGAGAATCCAACATATTAGTAATCAGAGGGAATGCTCAGTGGGCCAATATGTACTGCTCATAGATAGTAGGCCATTTAATAAACTGTGTCTACTACAAATCTACCTTGTAGGAAAGTGTTTTGAGCTACCTTCTAGGCTTTTATAATGTACCAAGTAGTTTTTTGATCTATTATAACGCTAGTATATGATGTTTTGGTCATAAATCTTAGCAGTAGAATATATTAAGACCAAGACTGCAAACTAATTTTCAAAGACAGAAACGCACTAAATAAGCCTAACACTCAATGATAGGGTGACTAGTTATTTTGAGCATCTTAAAAATTGAAGCCATCTTGAAGTGAAGCTAAGTTCTAAAACCTTTCAGAATAATAATGTTTGATAAGCCATAATCAAACAGGCACTAAGAGAAGAGGCATTCGCAAGTGCTTTCATTTGATCAAGCTATCACTGCATTCAGCATCACTTGCCCTCTAGGCTCGGTCTTTAATATCCAATTTTTGGTCTCATTTATGGCTTAGAAGGTGTTGAGATGATAGTATCAGATTTATTACCACACTCACAGTGTATTAGACCCCATAGACATATTGGTTTTACTTTCCAATGCCTAAAAGCCCTATTTTACCTTTTTTTATAGTACAGTACACTAATCTAATGCTATCACAAATATTATAGCACATCAGCAAATATGTGCGCTTATTATTGCAAGGTATAATTCAGATAGCTAAGAGGTGGATTTTGGATGCAAAGGCGCATTCAGAAGGGAAAAGAGCTTAGAATGATAATGTGTATGATTTAAATCAACAATCTAAGTGTCATAATAAGCATTTAGCAGCTACTGAGATAAAAATTCGCTCGTAGTGTTTTGCACTTGCTTGCAAACACCTTCCATCAATGCAAGCCATCTGAATTCAGTTAATATCACCCACAATCTGGTAAGGTCTATTTCAGCAAGCCTAAGCCGAATACTAGATGTGAGTGTAATAGAAAGAGGTACACAATGCAATACTGGCTTGCTCAAGGTTAATATTACAGTTCTAATATTAGGTCATAATATTTGCTCTCAATTGCTAATTGAAAGCAAATACTATAGCTTATATAATTACTACATTTTAAGCACTCTTACAATAGCAGTCAAAAGTAATGCACAGCA
>JAKOGH010000605.1:0-12471 GCA_024811115.1 Terana coerulea | reverse complement strand
GTCGAGACGAGTGGAGCATGAGCGTAGCAACGCGCATGTCGAGTGTGCTGCAGTGGGGCCACCGTGCGTGCGTGCGCCTGGGATCATTTGGAGACAGAAATCCGACATATGGGTTGGGAGCACGAAACAGAACATACAAAGAATGACTCTGTGCACATGTTGTCGCGAGCACACGCCACGTAGAGCTAGAACATAACGACGTTGAGAATTTGTTGAGAAATAAAGCTCCTGGAAACTGTCGAGAGACAAGGTCATGTCGTGTGCTGGTGACGGCAACGGGGTCCGGTGACGGAACAAAGGTGGCCGACGCTTGGGCCGACCACCTCCATTGCGATCCGGGATGATTGATCCCGCCGGTCTAGACCGCGACGCCGGCGTTCATTACGCGCTCTGCTCCGGTGGCTGTAAGACATACAAATCACACGGAATCTGCCAGAAAAAATGGGGTACGGACGAAGACAGGGGTAAAACCAGACAACGAATTCAATGGAACAAAAGTCGGCCGTTGTCTGCTCTTGTGCGTCGGCTGAGGGCAGGACATCCAAGCGTGCGAATCGCTTTGTGCGACAACGGACAAGGCCAGAATAGCAGGGATAACGCCATGCGTCATCGTGGAGTGAAACAGCAAACTCAATTTATGGGTAGAAACTTCGGAAGGAGTGTCCCGTCGGCCATTGCCAGTCACGCTCTCGTGACCGGCAGACCGCGTGGCTTGCCTCATGCGGTAGGCATAACAGTGCCGATTGGCTGAGAGCGGGCTGTGACTGAGATCACAATGGACCGCCACGGGTGCGGTCTCGAACTTTAATCTACGAAACAGGGGGATAGCCCAGCGAAAAAGGAAAGAGCGGGAGCAAATTTGCGCTGCGCCCTTCACGGGAAATTCACTAATTAAATAGAGGCCTGCGTAGAGACCACCACCTCCGCCCCGCTCACGACGCACACGACACCGGCTGCGACGCCGACGACCTCTTGCACGACGTCCACCGCCGTGTGGCCCTCCCCTTGACAATTTCTTGCGCCTCGTGTGTTACGCACACGCTTCGACCTTCGACTTGGAACTCAGCGAATCACGGCCGCGACGTTATCAGCGAGAAATGACCAGCTATTCCTCCTCCTCCTTTTCTGGGCCTTCGACCCCTCTTTCCTCGCGATGGACCGATTGCAGCGACATACCGAGCCCGCGCTCGCCCCGTGTGAGCTCGACTTGTCAACGTTTGGGCCGCACCAACGGCTCAAAAGTCCGTCGCTTTGATTTTGACGACGAGCCCAGTCTTCCAGGCAGAACGCGGCGCTCACACGATGAAGCTGGCGTAAAGACCGGCATTCCGCGCATACAGACGGATCGCAGGAGCCCTTCGACCCGAGCGAGAGTCCGGGGCCAGCGACCTGCACCTGACTCGGGATCGCCCTCCTCGTCTCCTGCCCGCAAGGCGCTCAGGCCTGCAGGTGGTCTATCGAAATTTAGCCCGCAGGCCGGCGTCCAGGCCCATCACCGTCACCACGAGTTGCCCTCTGCGGCCGAATATTACACGCGCACGGAGCTGCAGCTTAAAGTGCCTCGCTCGCCGCACACCCCGCCTCCTGTCCTCCCCTCCCTCTCCTGTCTTCGTTTTCCCCGCCTTCGACGCCCCCGCCCCCGCCCGCGCACCGCTCGTCTGCGCCCAGGCCTTCGCCTGCGGACGCCACCGGCCGCCGTCAAGGGAACCGCTCCGCCGAGTTCTCCACGGCCGTCGACAAGGTATGTTTTCCCCGGACTGTATGTATTGTGCCGTGCTGCGTTCCTGCGCAAACTCTATTCAATCACACCCTGCCGCTTCTCGCGTCTATTGACCTGGGGCGCCTGTATGATGATCCAGATGCGTGGGCAGACTTCGACGCTCACGCTTTCGAATTCGCCACGCCCTTCCCCCGTTTATCCCCCATGCACCGCCTGTCCCTCATATACCCTGCCATGCTCAATACTCACGTCCCCCTCTCTTGCACAGCTCGACGCCATCAGGCCCATCTCCTTCCTCCTTCCGCCTGCGACGAGCCCTAGTCCCAGCCCCTGGGCCCCCACTCTCGCCATGTCCATGCAGATCCACGCACCCGCACCCATCGTCTCTTCTCCAACGCCACGTACAAATATGCGTTCGGCGTCGCACTCCCGCTCAAGACCATCCTCACCAAGAACTGTTTCGACACAGCTCGCAAGTACTCGCCCGCCAATGCCCCGACCACCCTCACGCTCGGAGAAGCTGCTCCGCGACACCCTGCGTCGTGCTGAGGAGCACGACAGGCTCGTCACGCTTGCCGGTCTCCCCAGCCCATCGATATTTGGGGCAACGCAGCCGGCCCATGGCTTTGTCTCTCCGTCGCCCACTGGTCGTCGCACTCGCCGGAATACGTCCTCGTCGCTCAACACCGACGCTTCATTAGAGGCCTTCGCCTACTGCGACACCGGTGAATGCTATAGCGAAGACGAGGAGGAAGACGGAGCTGAGATGGGCAGGCAATGGCTGTGGAGAAGCCCCTCGGGATCGTCCTCGTCGTCGAGCCAAGGCCATCAAGCCTACTTCACCCAAACCCGTCCGCAAGCACCCCTGCCCCGGCATCACAGTGACGACCCCGAGACCCGGCGCCGTCGGGGCTCATGGCGATCACCCCAGTTCAGCGACGTCCCGAGCGAGGAGTCCCCAGACGACCTCGGGTACGCCTCCCCGTCGTCGCCCTCGCCGGCGCGCACGGCGCTCCAGCGATCAGCACGCTCTGCACCCAGCGTCTCACGCTCCTCGTTCTCGAAGTCGCGCCCACACGCGCACGCCGCGCAGTCCGGATCACTATCGCCAGGCGACCCGGAGCGGTCGCCGTCGGTGACCCCGCACGAGGCGGTGCTGCGCAGCAAGCTCGAGGGCGTGCTCCGCGGCGCGCGGGTCGAGCACAGCCGGGAGCTGGGGTACAACGCGGGCAGCGGCAGCACGAACTCGATGGCGAGCAGCCGCAACATGAGCGGCGAGGGCGAGTGGTTTTTCGCCTCGGGCGAGGTAAGTCACCTTACACTGTTTCCCGGCCAAATATCTCACTAATTCGACGCACATAGCCGACGTCGCCGATGTTTATCGGGAGCGAGTTGCCCTCAACAGGCAATCGGACGCGCGCAAGCACCACCGCGAGCAGGACAACGCACCCGCTGCGCTCGCCCGGGTCACCCGGTGGGCCCCTGCCGCCCGTCTACGGCCGGCTCGCGCACCCGCACGGCATGAACCCGCTGACGCCGCCGCCGACGCCGCCGTTCGACGCGCGGACGGCGGCGGCGCAGTGCCGCGCGATGGACGGATACGTGTCCTTCGCGGACGTGCAGGGCCTCGGCGCGCCCGCGGACGACATCGACGGCGACGGCGCGGCGCGCCCCGCGGGCTGGCGCAAGTTCTTTGCGCTCGGCGCGAGGCCGCGGGACCGGAGTCGCAGCGTGAGCGCACGGTAGAGAGGTGGTATCGACGTCAGCGACGATCGAAGAACTCCCGTGTCTCGTCCCCCGCTAGACCACGCTTTCCCAACGTCATCCGTCGCGTGTACATGTTTTGCCGCTGCCAGCCTGCCTTTTTCGCTCGTCGGTTTCTGTTCTCGCCTTTGCTACTCTCTACATCATCCATCGTTCATCGGTACGCTCGCATACACATTCATCTCCAGGGTCGAACAAGAAGAACAAGATACATGCAAAGAACAACATCGCTATCCAGTGTAATCGTACGATCGCATCGACCTCGCGCTCCGCATACGCTAGGTCACCGCCGAATTTCCGCACTCTCACGCCTCGCTGCCATGCCCTCGAAACCTCACCTGCTAAAACTTGCTCATATGGCTCTTTCACGACTTTTCACGACCCGACTCACGATCACCCACCCAAAACACGGCCGCGCCGTTTCGTGCTGGATTTCCGCGTTCCGCGCGCTTTTGTCTTCCCCTGCTCCTGTGTTCGCTACGGACGGGATGGACCATGCTCATGCTCTATTTAACTACACTATGACGAAATTGATACACTACATGGTTTATGACGATACGACTTTTGTACCCGCTTCTTTGAGGTTTCGGTTAGCAGTAGAAGGCAGCAGGGGTGTGTAGGATTACTCGGGACTGCATATGTATTCGCTAGCGGCGATCTCTGCAATCTATTCGAGGTGACCTGATCAGTCTCTGCGTGCCCCTCCCGCGGCCAATTGTCCTCTGTGCATTCTGTGGACGCGCACACGACGTTGGTGCAAGTCTAGACCGTCAGCTGGCGAACGACAACCCTCTCCGCGTGTGGCTGCGATCGCCTTCATTCTATTCGACGCCGGCGGCCGATCGTCTTTTGTGTATTCATGCCTGCAGTGCGAACTTCGAGGGTCATGACGCAGTCGCAGCGCGGTGGAAGCCATCGTATGTGTGCAGGGACCAGCCTAGATGAACGGCGGGTCTGGGCTTATGAGCTTATTGGCGAGCTTGTGCACTTACAGTACTGGGCTTCGCGTGACCACGGCAGGCGTGGTGGGAGCCGCCAGGGACGCGGGGTCGGTGACGCAGGGCTAGTTGCTTCGAGCAGGGTGGTGGTGCACTGAGGGTCCAGAAGCACTGCGCTCGCACGCGGGATGGTAACAGGCATGACAGAGAGGGTCGAATGAGTTTCTCAAGAAGGACTGAGTTCAATGAGCTGGACTAAGTTCGGTGCTGCGTTGAATGGGCCGTGGACGTGCTCATGTCGGAGCACGCGTACGCTCCCAGGCCGCGCTGTGAGCTGCAGGGTCGTTGTGGCGTGGAGGGTGCTGTTCAGTGCAGTTTGGTGGCGACGGCGGCGGGTGCGCAGGGGCTTGGGACTCCCGGCACGCGAATGGAAAGCGCGTCATGGGAGCGCGGACGGCTGATATTCGCGGCATAGGTCTGGGCGAAGATAAGTTGGTCAGTCAGTGATATGGGGGCAGGGCACCTTTTCTGCGATTGCGATGGATGGACAGCGTTGAATTGGAGCTTGCAGGACTCGGACAGGGTCTCGTAGGGCGACCTACGCCGGTGCTGGTGGTCCAGACCACAGGTGTGTTGATACTCCGTTGTGTCGCCGGAGCTTGGCTGGCGGCTCATAATTGTCTAGAGGCTGGTCAGAGGACGGTGTTTGGAAGTGATGCTTACTGGGAATGTAAGGCACTATTTGTTCACCGGACCGCCAGCTGCCTTGTGTCCTTGGATATCCGGATGATCAGTGAAACGCTGTATGTGCCTGCGTACTTGCGCATGGTTATGATTCCAGCTAATCCTCTTACGTAGAGCCTTCAATGCGTCAGATGATGGGACTATATGCGAGGCAAGGCTAGGGCTCGCCGTTTCCAACTTGAACGTTTGTCGTCTGCGAAGTTCGGACCATGTCGCTGCCACACAACTTGTGAGTGTAAAACTGACCAGGGCTTTTCAAGGATATTCAGAAAACAGACGAGCTGAATTCCGCTACAGTTCTGGCCCCCGAGAGCGATTTCCAAGAGGCTGGAGGTCAGCATGTAGCGTGGCGAGTCTAGTAAGACCTGCCCTAAACAACAAAACATTCGCGTGCTGCCCAAAGCGTGACCGTGATCAATTAGCGTGCACAGGCGCCCGATGCACACTGTTGCCCCCGTCCAACCACCAAGCTATGCCAAAAAGTCGGAAGAGGTCACGCACCGTCGAGCAAGATGCTGAGATGGACTGCCAAGTGTGGAGATGACGGAAAGTACGAGGCAAGCGAGGTGGCCTGGAGAATCTGCCGGGCATGCCGGTCGACATTATTATCGAGGTGAGCAGATCAGTTTTCGACGCGTGAAACACGCGACGTTTACAACGACGACTCGCAGATCTTGAAGCATCTTTCCCACCTGACCTTTTGAATCTGGCGCGGACGACGAAAGATTTTCGTGCCTTTCTCATGGCTCGTTCGGCTGCGCCAATATGGGAGACCGCACGCGGGAATGTCCACAGGCTCCCTCCATGTCCTGGCCATCTAAGCGAACCACAGTACGCTAACCTGGTCTTCTGTAGCCACTGCCACGTGAGTACGCAATGCTACCTCGAAAGTCTTGGTATCATCCGCTCATCGAGATGGTCGTAGTATTGCTTGGCACCAAACGTTAGGAATGTTTACTGGTCATTCGGAGCACGGTACTGTCGGCGTTGCGATAACTAAGCGTGAGCGCAAAGTCTTTGAAAAATATGATAGTAATTATTGATTAATGATGTCCCGTGTAGTGTTTTCCAGTGTTGTGGATGCGGGGTTGGACCGTCCAATATTCCATGTCAGGAGATGGTCGTCCGTGTATGGGGTACGGACTACCGCTCACTCAATATCACATGAAGACTAATCAATGGTGTGCCATCTAGACAGCGCAAAGAAATACATGGTTCACCGGCATGGCTCCGTCATGCAGGTTCACCAACTCCTGCAAACGTTCCCGGACGAACAAGCAATTACAGATCACCAGTGTTCGCTCGCAGCTATCACACAAGTAAGTAAGTCTTCGAAACGTTACAATGTGTACAGTGCTCTGATGCTCTGTAGTTTGGGGACATCATGCAAAGTTGGTGGGCAGACCAGGAAGAATCGCGCCAGAGCGAGCTCGATCAAGTCACGTTACGCCGTCTAAACGCGTATGTATCTGAACGACGCCTCTAATCTACTTGGAAATCTCAACTGTACATTCGTACAGTGTTATCAAGAAGCTCTGTGATCCAGGTTGGGAGGACGAGCTGCAAAGAATGGCCCCTGACTTTGAGGCGCTCAGAAACCACCCAGACGTTAAGCAGCCCAAAGATCTCACATCACGGGGTATGAACATCCACTAGCCGTCTACAAAGTCATTAATACTTTCTTTTAGTCTGGCGCAACATTGAGAGCCGTATGGTGGAGTTTATGGAAGACGTGCTAGACCAGCGGCTCGATATCGAGCAACGTGATGCAGCACACGAGAGGTCTTTCATCATTATCCAGATGTACCGAACTTGGTACCTCAAGCAACCGGACAAGACCGTCCTTCCGCGCGTGTGGGAAATAATGAAGCGCGTTGACATATGGAATCTTCTCTTACAACCTACGGATCAGCAATGGCAACTCGACGACGCGGTCGCGGAGCATTACTTTGCACTGTGGGCCTCGGAATGGGCTCAAGAGTGCGCGAACCAGCTCACAGGCGTCATTCTTGCCTCTGAGCAGCTCAGAGGCAGGATCCTGCCCAACATTATCAGCCCCCTCACTAGTGTTGCCAAAGTTCAGTTCAGTTTGGTTCGGGCCCATTTTTGTCCGAACCAGAACCAGAACCAAGTGTTTAGTAGCCGAACCAGAACTGAACTGAACTAAACCAGCATGAACTGGTTCAGTCGGTTCAGTTCAGGGTTCGAACTGGTCCGAACCATTGAACCATGTATATATCTGCTTTACTCTGTCAAATCAGCATAATTGCAATGGTAGATCATAATAGAGTTATATATTGACATTTAGAAGGGTTTGTATAGTGCAAAAGCCTTATATTATGACATTTTGAAGCTCAGTGTCTGATAGAGGCTGCCAGTTGCCACTTTTGGCAGCTATTGATGGCATCATGTATACACCAAAACATAAGCAGAGCAACATTTGGTGCTCAGTTTACACGCACAATGATGAAAAAATAGTTTAGACATGCTACAGTAAGTAAGTTCATGTACTTTTCTCTATGAATCCCAGTACAAATACACTACATAACATATACATGGTTCATAGTTCGAACTGGTTCGAACTTGGTTCGGATGTGACAGCTATGCCCCGAACCAAGAACCGAACCAAGTTACCTAGAGGCCGAACCAGAACCGAACCGAACTGAACTACATGGTTCAGTTCATCGGTTCGAGTTCTGAACCACCGAACCGAACTGAACTTTGGCAACACTACCCCTCACTCTTGCCTCCGTGGTCTTCACCTGCACACAATGCAATAGCCGCTGTCCAGCATACCCGGCACTGCTTGCCCATAAGTGCCTGTACAGTTATCAGTACTACTACGGCGACGAAGCACTAGTGCCTATCAATGCTGCATATTCGTCCGACGATTACAGCGCTTACTATGCCAAGATGCTATCATGGTGCTGGTCGTCTAGGACCCTCGAGATTGGAGTGTGAGCGCGCGAGCGCTCAAGTGGTCAATATTTGCATGTGGACAGAACCCCATGGTTGTGACGGGACATATGATGGACCAGCTCCCTGTGAGGTGTGGTGCAAAACGTGTGACAGAGCTGACAGTAGTCAGAGGACAGTCCGGCCGATGGCGGGATGCAGTGCGTGATAATCCAGTTCTGTCAGCGGGCTTTCAATAGTTAACGAGAGGACTGGCAGCTCGATCACTGGCAGAAACACTCTTATGGACCTACTAGGAGCGAGGGCATGCTCGGCTGAGGGATGCATATATGGCCTTGTTGTGGAAAAGATAAAGAGAATCGAGGCTGCCGCGAATCCGCACTACAACCAGCTATATTCACCGGCAGCGGACAAAGGTTACTCGATACTTCTGTGCACATTGCTCAGCGAGCAAGGTGGAATATGACAACATCTTTCAGGCAATAAAGACTCATCTTCATACCTTGTGAGCATTGTTATACGTCAAACTCGATTGCAGCCAATCGTCCTCACGTCGTTCGTACAGGCACTAGATTGATTTCAACAACATCAAACAAGCCGACTGGTACAGAACTCCCGATGCAGAGTTGCGCATGGTTCGCCCGATTACATTGGTGAAGCGTGTCGTGCCTGTCCTCTGGCGACAAGATTCCGCCAGGCTACCGCGGATTTTTGCGACTTTTGATTTGGGCGGTGCTTGATTTATTTGTTATTTACATATATTTACTATGTGATGCTCATGTAACATTCCAAGTGGCTTGTAAATGTACCGGCCATGTATCTTGAATGATGGGTAGTCTTGTTTCCGACTGGTAAAAGAGGTTGCTCGCAGCCAGCGCACTTCGTGCTTTGTTACCGTTTGTAATGTAGTAGCGGAGTTTGAAAGACGCGCTGCAGAGCAACCTCTTTAGAGTCTGGTGACTTTGGATCATCGGGGTGTAGATGAAAGTCACGTGAGCCCTAGTAAGCAAAGTTCGATATAGGGACTTCAACGGGGTAACAAAGCTTGGCTTACATGGCGCCTATTCACTTGCTAGGTTTCAGAGGTCGGTAGCATACTGCAGCGCAAACTCGACAGGAAAATTACTTAGATGCCTTATATATTCATAAAAATGTGTTAATCATCTCTGGTATAAACCATATGGTGTTTATTCCAGTGCAGATTCCCAGGTACCCAAAAGTGGGCCTCTAGTAGCCATCAAGTGCTTCTAAGCACAACCAGCAATGGAAAATTAATATTGTAAAAATAAAGTTGTCATGCAATACATCCGAGCCATGACATTTGAGGAGTTTGTGAGTATACACAGTGAGGTGGGGAGGTTGCAGAAGGCAAGAGGTACGGAGAGAAACCGAGCATTACAAACTCCTTACAAGTTACTTACCTCAATACAAGCGTAGGTGCTCACGTAAGTTTCATCTACACTCCGATGATCCAAACTCACTAGACCCTTTGCCCGCGTCCTGCACCAAGCAGTTGTTATCCTGATAACAAACATCAGTAACACGAGCAAAGGGTCTGGAACCGAACTAAATGATGGAGTCCTGGAGGTGAATGGAAATCTCGAAAGCTGAGATACTTAGCTCGTAGCTCGTAAGACAGGCGCTTCGTGGTTAATGAGTGTGGCGTTGGGCACTTCGCTCGCCCTCAGGTCTTTGTCCGAGTCGACCACCATTCAATAATGCCCAGCAAACGCAGAAGGCCGCCAGCAGGCTAAACAGATGAAGATCTCGAAGAGCAGAAGGAACGATGGAAGCGAGTCAGAGGAAAACACAGCGGTCTTGAGAACATGCCGAGTATGCCTGTTGACGTTGTCATAAAGGTTGGTCAGGATGCTAAGCGTAACACATACGGAGAGCGATGCTGAGATACCCGCGCAGGTTATGAGCTCTCTCTCGCCTATTGATCTGCTTCACCTATCCAAAATGTCAAGAGATTTCGCAGTTTCCTCATGGCGTGTTCTGCCGCACCGATATGGAAGACAGCTTGAGCAAACGTCGAAGGCCTGCCTGACTGTCCTGCACATCTGAGCGAGCCTGTGTATGCAAATCTGGCACTTAACCCCCATTGCCACGTATGCAACTGTTTATTGACAATATAACTTGCCTATAACTGACGTTATTAGAAATGCTCAAAACCCTATGTCAAGATTGTCTAATGGGCATTTGGAGCGCGGTATTGTCGAGATTGTAGACCAACGATGTGGGTCTCGTGTTTACAGTTATAACTGTTGTGCTCTGTGCTAATATAGCTATGTGCTAGGGTTACACAGTGTGATACACGGATTGGATGTAACTTTAATATCATTACAATCTCATGCAGCGAAGGACTTTTCACCTTCATTGATAGTGAGCTCTTGCTGTATCTATCATTATCACACGTTTATTATATTGCACTGTTAGATGCTAAGAATTGCCGTAACTATCACTATATTCCCAAAATCCAATGCCTGGGGGCAGCAGTCAACGAACTCACCGTAGATGCTGAAGCTCTTCAAAGTTCCAAGTCTGCATTGAATCTATTATGGCAGTATCGCACTTTGTTTCTTCAAGTCCCAGTTACTTTCATCATACCTTCGTATATGCTAGTTTGCGAGTATATGTGAGGATTGGCAGCAAAGCAGAGAGGAATCACGCCAACAGGAGCTGGAAGAGACAAAGACCCACCGCCTCTATGTGTACGTGCTTGATTTTTCACTTGCAGGAGCAAAGTAGCTGACTATATGTGGCAGCGTTGTTGAGAGGCTGCAACGGATTGGCTGGGCAAAGAGCTAGACCACATGGCGCCTAACTACGACGATCTTGCTGAGCTCCCAGATGTAAAGCAAGCCAAAGACCTCACTGAACGAGGTCGGCATCTTGCCATCCTTTCTAGAATATCTAATGACCTGTCTTACCGTCTACCAATGTGGTGTAACATTAAAAGTCGTGTAGTGGAGGCCATGGAACTCGCTAAGCAAACTTGTCTTGCAGAAGAAAGATTTAACACATTCAGAGTACAGTTCTGCAAATTTGTCACACTTTACAGGCGATGGCATGCCCGACAAAGTGACAAACGCGTCCTTCTAAGGCCGATTGACATCATCACTTGCTCAGCCGTTTTGGGCAGACTCACGGCGTCTCCTGACGTGCCAATTGACGATGAGGCGTGGGAGGTAATGGCGTGGACCTTCCCGCCTGGGCGAGACAATGGAAAGACGAATGCGATGAGAAGCTCCGGCGAGATTGTTAGGGACTTGCCCAAGTTCATTGGACAAGATTCCTGATGGGGTTGACCCGCTGTCGCTCGCTTCCATTGTCTTCACATGCACTGCCTGTGCTGGTGACACTAAAAACCTTCCACTGCTCTACCCTTCCATTTTGACCCACAGTCGCCTGTACACCGCAAGAGGGATCTCATACTTCTCACGCGAGGGTGGCAGTGTACTGGAACGAACCGCGATAGTGATAGCCAGTACCACGGGAGAGTTTGACAGGCTATTTTTCAATCACCCATAGTCATGCCAGCCTCTTAAGATTGGTGTGTGGCATCATAAGGCGGTTGAGCTGATAGAGGCGTGCGGCCAGGACCCGATGATAGTGACGAGGGATACTGTGAACGGCCTTGATGTCAAGCTCTGGTGCAAGCTGTGTTCTACGAGCAGCAGTGTCCATCAAATTATCTTTTCTTGGCGAGACACAGTATGTTGTTAATCAGGACTCGTTCAATAAACTATGCTAATGTTTAAGAGCAGTTCGTGCATGCCTTAGAGGACATATTTGAATTTCGGTGAGATTCGGATGAGTCTACAGACAGCACTTGGTGGGGTTGCATGGACAAAGACGCTCGCAGAAACAATCAGGGCTCTTGGCATTGGAGCAAAGTGTTTTTATGACAAATTCCACCACACCAGCGCCCGACACTGATTTTCTGAGTTGTGCACACTGCGGTAAACATAGGCTCAGCCGCTCAAATCTCCTACGGCACCTTCGGTTGAGTGCCGATTTGCGTACAATGTTGGACAGGATGCTGACTGTTAGCTTTTCAGCTACGGAATAGAGTCAGATGTGGTTGCAAAGCACGACTTTTATACGACACCAGATGCTGAGATGGCACCCAGGTTTCTTCTGCTTATGAAGCCGAGGGATCCTGAAACCTTAGCTCCCAATGAGAAGATGCTTCTTGACTGTGGCACTGCTGCGTTTCATAACTTCTAGCTTGCTGCAAGCCATTGCTGTCAATGCTCATAAATTATCATTCACAAAAATCTTGGAGCCAGACGGCAGTACCATGTTCGATATTTATTACAGCCACGGTGCACACACTCTAAAGCATATTGCTAGGGCCACAACATATATTAATTGGCGCCCATT
>JAKOGH010000603.1:0-18534 GCA_024811115.1 Terana coerulea | reverse complement strand
GTACATTGCGAATTATACGCCGCGTTTGTGTTGCTGAGATTATGAGTTCTATAATGCAGGGCGCAGAATGGGTGGATGATGGGAGTCGGTAAACAAGCGTCGGCGTCTTTTCACATTGCTCTTGCGGGCGTCTCGCCGCTTTGTACCCCGCCACCACGCTCTCTGCCGCTCTCCGTCGCAGCTTGTCACGTACGGTTCCATCGACAGGTCAACAGGGCATTGGAACATGGTTCAATGAATACAATGTCATATCGCGAAGAAGTCATGACAAATTTTGCGGTATCAACGCTTTCTGGAAAGGTCGGGCTTCATTGAAAGCTATGCGGGCGGTAAACTGCAATGAGAATGCCGACTCGTATATATAGCGTCTGGGACTCTTCATCCTTTCTTCCCTTCCTCCGCTCACTCCTTCTTCCTCTCAACCTTTTCTTGCATCGCGGCCTGATGCCGCGTACCAGGTCCCATGCTGCTGCCACTGCCCGCCAGTACGTTCACTGGCACAGGACACTCCAAGGTATGTGTATTTTAACTTCTCTTCATCGCTCATGTGGGACTAAGACCAATTCCCCTCGCTGGCACTTCCCCGTGTGGAAGCTGCGCAAGCTTTCCCCAGAAGATTGTGCGTGCAAATCGCATGGCGCCGTCGTGCACACCGAGGGATGGTACGCACAGCCCTTGCTTGGGAATACAGGCCTGCTGCGGTTGCTCAATGAACGGCGCGGACTGTCAGTCAACTTCGCTACCTTGTTCTCAAGTTGGACGAGTGCTCAAGTTTGTGAAGGTGTACGTCGGCCGTGGGAAGATGATGAGTAGGATTGGATAGATGAACGGTCCGTGAGCGTCACTGTTACTTCCACGCTTCACAGCTTACACCTTTATTTTTAGAGGAGTGATGGTCCCGAGGACGTATCTGCAAGCGACCTGCGAGACTCGTTCACTCATTCCTCAGCATCGTCGGCTCTGCTATCCCCGCCGAGGTTTCCTCTCACCGCAACCCATGTCCTAGGCCCACCGACGTGGCGGTACGGGCGACTTTCAAGCTCTTCTGGTTGCACACCACGCTGCAGCCATGTCATTCACTGCCCAGCAGGCTCTGGCACGAGGCTCATGTCTTCTCAGAGACCATACTTCTCTGGGCAGCGTCGACTGTACTTAAATCTGGACTCCTTTCATGCTTCGCCTCCCCGGCGCAGTCACTCCCTCGCACCCACTACCATCCTCTGGGAGCCCTAGCCCGCTTAATCGCCCCACCATTCACTTTACCCGTCTTCATGCGGCACCGTACCCAGCGTAACGTGGCTAGGCAGCACCGTACAGACAAGATGTTGAACGCCCTCATGGCCGCCACATCCATCCTAGCCACTCTTGGCGATGGCCCTTTGAGCATCCCGCTTCTCAAAACCGTTGCGGACTTGATCAGTCAAATTGTCATTCTGGCTCGAGTAAGTGTTCTAATACACCACTCACAAGCCCAAAATCTTACGACTGGCATCGTCCTTGGTTAGATGGTTAACTCGAATTGTACGGACTTAGCGGGCTTGCTCCAACAGGTGCACAGCTACACAGCCGCGATAGCCTCTGCGTTGCAAGCTACGGGCCCGACAGCGGTCAGCAACGCTTTCCGGAGGAGCTTAGATTTATTCAGAGTGTAGGTCATCCCCAGATTGCTGCATCTGCTGACAACTCATTGGAGTACTAGTGAACTGGAAGCCATCGTCGAAGCGTTGCAACACCTCAGCGTGCGCCGTTGCTGGATAACGCGTTTTGTGAATGCAAAATGGGACCGCAAAAGCATCGAGGAGGCCAAGGAGAATCTTGTAACGGGTTTGAGAACATTCCAGGTAAGTCTCCTTATTCCATTCGAACTCCTAACCGCAGCTCAATATTGTGCACAGTTCCATGGCCTCATTAGTCACCATCATGAAATGCGGTCCCTCTCGCACGGCGTCCAAGCGATTAACTCTTCCACTACGGTATATCTACTCCGTTCTCTATGCTCGGCCCTCCTTATTCCTCAACATACACGACGTCACGGTTACGCAGGCGATTTCAGAAACGTTGGAGTATCACACAGAAGTGATGGGGCGACGAATTGCTGAGAGAGTGATCCAAGAGCTCCCCATTATGCCTGAGCGCACCTCTCCGGTACGTAAACCGTGCCCTCATACCAGACTACCGTTCCTGAAAATTCTCAGAGTACATTAAATCTATCCGTTCCCGAGTATGCATCGCCCCCATTACTTACAAGTCAATTTCCCCCTTAACCACGCATTAGGCTGTTAAGATTGTCTGTGTCTTCTCTTCTACGATTCTTACAAATGCTCACTAGATACATCTAGGGTGTCACCCGCGGCCCGACACATGCGATGGGCTCACTCCGCAGAAGAGCTCGCGGCAGAACTTGGGCGTCGAGAATCCCACCCTACCACCTTGGTGAAGACTACTATAGAGGTTCTCGTGGTTCGCGACATTATGAACTTATGGCCGAATGCGACCGGCGCATACATCACCAGGTGAGTGGGTGATCGTATGGGACTGTTTGTCCAACGGGATTTCTGACCCTCTGGGCACAGGCAATCTCGCCATTTCGCCGTCGAAATAACACTACCAAACACCACTGGACCAAGCCATATAGCGAACCCTGAAACCTTCCCACCAATACTCATACTCGAATACCGCCCAGGGCTGCTTCAGCTCTACCTTGATTGTAATAAGCCCTTGCCAGCATGGTGAGTCGTGTGGCGAAGTGTGTGGCACCGGACAGTCAACTGACACCGCGCTAGATAATCATTGCCCGTGACAAACCCTCATACCCAATCTCTGCAGTGCGGATACTCAATCTGTGATGCTTTTGCGGACTTACCACATCGTTTTCAATCGCATTTCTTCGCATCACCTGTATATACCCTTCATTACCATACCACACCCGAGATTCGACGCTACGTGCGTTACTCCAATCCAACACCTGTTGATCTGAAAATAAATCATATGCCGGTCATCCAGTTCTTTCGATGTCCTATCTTAGTTTATAGGGGGAGGTTTGCGAGATCTACTACTAACTACATAGATTACAACGAACTGACTTATTTCTCGCGTAGACCGATATGCTGCCGTGCTTTCATAGCGTGAATTATCGTTACATATGTACAAGCGGTATAATATACATGTATGTCTCGAAGCGCAAGAGCCGGCAAGAAAGAACCATCGGGGTCGATGTCTTCCATCACATAGTCCAGTCGCAGATCTTCTAATAGCCGGGGCGGTAACGTCTATTCGTGCAGACTATGGCCCCGTCGTGCTGGTAGCAAGCGTTCTGTGTGTTGGTGCAGTCGCACGAGTACCTAGGCATGCAACTGGCCCAGTACTGGCGGCAAGCCCACTCCGCGTCCGTGAACCTCCTGCCAGCAATCTTGGTGTAGTCGGCCCACTTTTGCAGTGTTGGGCATCTGGGAAACTCCCACCATTTGTGTATGTCGGCCTGAATGTCGGTCTCTGTGGGCGCGCGCACAAAGTACCCTCCGGCAAGGCGATGCGCGCTCGTTTGCGAAGCTAGTCTCATCTTAGGCAGATGCGTGATGCTCACCGCAATACGCACGGGAATGACGCTGTCGAGGCCTCCGAAAAGGTGAAAGAACCGCACGTGGTAGACGTCCGAGAGATCATCTTGCTCAGTTTTGGTGATTTTCTGCGGGACATTTTCAGTTACGTGCAAGTAGGAGGCGGCACAACCTAAGCAATGGCTTACGTCCAGAAGACATGGGAACCAGACTGGCTCGGTGTTTTTGCGTCTATCACTTTCCAAGGTGGTAACCACTAGCGCGAGGTACATCCTCTGCAACAGCGCAAAGCATCAGCGACTGCGCGATCTACGGTGCAAGTGATGCATGATGTACCTCACGGGCCATCTCTTTGAAAACTTCCATACTCCACTGCTGCGGTGGCTTGTACCCATCTGCAAATGGAGCGTTGATCTCGTAGTACCTCGGGTAGACGTAGGTGCTCTGTACAGGACCTCCATGCGTAAGGTGGTAGACGACCCTGTATCGGATTTCGGTGTGGTCACCCTAATGACAAGCCGTATCAGCATTTTGGAGCATCGTGGCCCTATGGAGGAGCTTACCCCGAGCGAAACATCTTCAACAGCCTGCACGGTCGCGTCGACCTCCTGTTCATACGCGCTTGGCAGCTGGAAGCAGCGGATTCTCGCGCGGTCTCCAGGCTATGAACGAAAACCAGGAGATTAGTATAGAGATCGAGGAGGCAAATAGAAGCAGGCCTACCCGCAGCGGTAAGATTCGCGAGTATCGTGGCTCTGCTTGCTCAGAGGCTGGCTGTGGCTGGTCAACGAAAACTCGGAGGTCGTCGTGTAGAGGAGTCTTGGGTTGTTTCTCAAGTCGATTGAGCTCATGGCACTTGTCGATTCGGGAGTGATTGAGCTTAGAGCTGGGCTAGGAGAGGACGTTCTGAGTGAGCTGTGCGAGCATCGAAATGGACGCGAGGAGAAGAGTAGTTATATACCTGGCAGCCAAGCGTGGGATCAAATACGAGCGGCGAGTGTACTGGAGGCCATGTTATTCCCGGAAAGGCTAGCTTGCTCTTGCACCATGACATGGTCCACACCCGTGGCCGTCAACGCCAAAGTGAGCGGAACTCGTCTGAGAGGCGCTGAAGTCAAAGGTGCACAAACGTGATCGAATACCTTGGCTACGCACAAAATTGGTGACACGAGGACAAAGGCAGGGCCGCCGCGTCTCAGGAACGGTGCGTCACTGGGCCAAATAGGCCCCCTTGACGGGTTCGCTAGTTTGTCTTCGAAATGCGGAAAACACGTTCTCAGCGTAACGAGCAAAGGACAAATGATACTCTTCGGTGACGGTTGTCACGACATGGCCTTCCCGCGCACTTCATCATGACAAGGACCAAGCCTTGGATCAAGAGTTGCCGGCGTGGGCCCCTCCACCTCCGCCGACTTAGGCTCAGTATAAGCTTTAAATGAGCTAGGGAATCTGTATCAGAACTCGCACGAGAAATAGCATAGAAAATGGCGCACGGCAAAATGATACATCATAGTTTTTCTGCGCTATACACCTGCTGCAGACAAACGTCAGCACCGAGCTCGATATTCGACTGACAGAACAATAAGCTCGCCGAGCTCGCTTGGTCCCGGCACTGCTTCGACTGAAGAGCGGGCCTGCAAAGTGATTGTCAAAATATTAATTCGTATGTCATACACATTTCAGCGCAATGGCCGTCACGCCCCGCATATTCAACGCGTAGTAAGAGTGTTAAACTAGTAGTAAGACGAGCCTAAGAACCGCTGCATTAGCTACGAGCGACTCGGAGACGGCTCGCATGTTATGAGCGGTACATACCAGAAATCTGAGTCCTAGATGCCCTAGACACCAATTTTGGTGGTAGATCCAGCACATTCGCTATGCGAGGCAGGCATATTCGTTGGTAGGAAGAGCAAAGACCGTGCACTGCCGAACCACGCTGGCAGCGATGCCGCGCGGGTGGCATGGCGCCCCGCTTACTGCCGTTTATGGAAAAATAATCTCGACCACATCGAACTAAACCCATAATTTTTCCACCACCTTGTGACGCCGGTACAATCTGTGTAAGCGCCTCGGGAGTGGTGAAATCGTCTTGTACACCACCGGGCGGCGGCGAGGCTGGCGCAGCCTTGGCTGGGGGTCCGGATCAGACCCGGTCTCCGATCCTGTTATCGGTCCCATACCAGGGTGGCAGCGAGGTAAATGAGCACATCTTGTTCCAGGCTTCCCCTTCGGCAGGTCGCTTCAGGCTGCGACTGGGGCTGCATCAGCCTGCTCGCAGGGGCAATCTCAGCTTGTCGTGCTCAGCGCCATCCCAGGGTTTGTCGGATGCTTGCTACTTTGCATACCATATATAGTAATCCTCATTAAACATAGCCACATTATGTTGAAAAAATCGTATTTATTGTTGAACGGATGTAATACATGTAATAATATATATACACTATGCTATACTGACTCGTGACACTTATCTACAGTCCTTACTGCTGAGGCTAACTACCACTCACTGTGATAGGTACCAGAACGAGTGCTGCAACTAGGGCACCTTGGGGGAGATTGGTGACGGAACAACAGAGCTTGTGAAGAAACTGTCCTGTACAGTGAAATGTCAGCATGCATGCGCGAGTGACAATGAGCGGCATGTCTCACACTGTTGCATATGGGCTGCTTGGTCAGGTTGCGGGACATCAAGCGAAACGCGATGGCCGGGTTGGGCGGGAGGTGTATGTGTCCGGGAACAGGGCGACACGGGCTGCTGTTACTTGCAGAGTGGGTGAGCCTGAGAAATGGGAAGAGAGGAGTCAGCGGAGGATGCACCAGTAAAGCCCCTATTGTTGAAGTTGACGTCCACATCCGCCAGTCGTTGAGGGGAGTTAACAAGTACACGGCAACACCATATTTCAAGAGTGCGATGGTCAGTATATCATAGAGGGCGATAGTGATGATATGGTGCTTACCACTATTTCACTATGCCAGTTTCATGCCTTCGCTTGATGGGTCATGCACGCTGGGCAGTCGAGGGTGGAACGTGGGTCGGGAATGGATCTCACTGTGCTGATTCTAAAGGTCCGCTTTAGCAGGCATACGAGGTGCAAGCAGTGCTGTCGAAGCTCACCCGCCCGAGGATCTGCAATCATACCACAGAAGAAACCTTTCGCTGTCATGGGTTTAGTTTAGCGGCTGAGTGGAGGTTGTGGGTGAGCATGTCAATGAGAGACTGCCTTGCTCACGAAAACTTATAGCTGGACGGGTTGTTGAGATCGATGATGAGGATCGATGGCGGAGGTTGACACCGACCCAGATAGAGGTCAGACTAACCCTTGAAGAACAGAGTCTGAAGCGAGGAGGGGCAAGCAGCCCGGACCAAGCTTGAGAGAGGTGCAAAGCAAGGTCGAGAGTCGCGAGCCTGCTCCGGGCTGATGATCGGTATGTCCGGCGGGTCCGACCAGGGCTTGATCCAGCCTGGGCGCCAGCAACCTCAGACCGAGGGACCGGGTCACCCGGTGGTGTAACCGTCTTGCAATCAACCAAACCCGCACAAGACGCTAAATCGATACGGTGGACCGGGATTGTTTGTAAGCTCCTTAGAATCAGCTTGTAATTGGCATGTAAGCCCGTTGTAAGGTTCTTCTAAGTAGCACAATCATTTCAATGCTTGCTACACAGATAATTCTAGTAAGCCTGAACAACAATTCTGCTTCCGTGCATTACCCATGTTTGTTTTTGCACAATTATCCTCAGCACTCATTTGTGTGGTTATATTATGAAACCATTTAATTTATTGAATATAATCTGTAAATACATCTCGGGCGTCGCCCGTCGTATAAATGCCCTGTGCGTAAGCTAGCCGCAACTCCGAGATTGTATGCAAAGACCCTGGACGTTCAGGACATGGGAACAAGTTCTGTAGCATTTACAGTCAGGCGACGAAGGCATAGAGCAATGTCAGAGACTCACTGTGATCCTCATTGGCTCTAACTCTGTCTCCTCTTGTCTCGATCCTTGTCTATTGATGTGTTAGAATCCAGATAGTAGACAGGACATGGATGCTTACCTCTAATAAAAGTTCGAGCAGCACAAGGCAGGGAGCCAGATCTTGGACATGTACAGTCAGTCAGTATGGCTGCCAATGTTGAACTTAGTGGATGACCGGGACTTACAAGTGAGCATGCAGAGTCGCAGAGCTGTATACCCCTTATATGTGAATGCGGCCGGTTGTTGAGTCAGCATGATCAAGACAGTGTTGACTGCGCACTTGCCTGGCATCTAAGACACTGTCCTAGCGCCATCATATCTCACCCTGAAGCGTTACCCTGCGCCACCGTGACAGCCGCACCCTGCACGTCGTTGGACGCCAGCAATGACAAGCTCTGAGCGTTCTCCGAGCTCTCAGCTGCATGCCATGTACTTGAAATTTGAAGTGTGGTGCTTCAACGGCGGCGTAGGCCCTCATAAGTTTCGCACATCTTGATATGTACTGTGAGGAGGCGGGGAGGTTGCAAGATATATCTATAAAGATAGGGGGCGTGAGTGTCAGGTCGAATCAGTGACAGAGGACGTGTTCACCGTGGTTTTGCATGTTCTCCACCATGCCTTCGGTTGGGGTGGGCGGAGAGACTGCAGTAGAAGTGAGTTGAGGACTTTAACATGGAGCCTGGGTGGAGGTATTCACGGTACCGGACGGTGGAAGCTTATCGGCCGCCAGCGCAGAACGTGAGAAAGGATAAAAATGGGTACTGTAATAGTTTCAGCATGTCATGAGAAAGATATAAGGAGGTTGCAACTTGCCAGAATTCTTTCACTGATGTTACAAGTAGTAGAATTCATGCAAGTGGCGGAATCCGCGCAAGCGTCTTACGAGCTGATCGGGAGCCCCTCCGAATACGGAAGATGAGCGTCGAATTTGGAAATCGGCGTAATCGGTAAGCGGCGCTAGGATTCCTTTCGATGCACGTGTTACTGTCTTTTGCTTTGATCTCCGCTTCAAACGAGCTCGACTCACTGAGCTCACTCCCCGTCCTGTTGAACATACGGTACCCGGCGAGCAACACTCAGCACTCATTCATCGTTCGACTGCAGATAGACTTTATGACAAGATGATATGACTGGTTGCACACGGATATCCGCAAGCGCTCTCAGCCTTCAGACGCCTAAAGCTTTGACTCCTCTCAGTTTTCAATTGCCAGTTAACGCAGCAACTCGTATCGCGCTCGCTTGCGGCAACCTTAGCTCCATCTGAGTCTCTGGCTAGTATTCACTGTCAAGTCAGTAGCCTCCTGAATTCTTTCTTGATAGCTCCTCTAACCTTTACACATCTTGTAGAACAACTGACAATTGATCGACGACGCAACTTGGACTTTTAGCGAATACGTTGCGCGGACATGCCCGCTTTGGCTGCGGATCTACCGTCTGAGCTCATTCACCTGGTGGTAGATTTTTATGTGGACAATATCCGTCTTCTTTCGATCAGCATGGCGGGATAGCCTACCCAGGCGAGGCGCGGCCTTTAAAACTCAACAAGCGACAACTCGGAGCCTGTTCGCTGACCTGCAGACACTGGGCACGCCATGTTCGCGAGCAAATCTTCACGGATCTGACCTTGCGCTGTAGGGAGGACGCCACAATGCTGATATCTTTTCTTCGAGATCCTACCGTCAGTGAAGATCTGAGCTTGTCTCGTCATGTCTCAGGCCTGAAGCTTATCACCGAGGTCTCCGACGTCCCTTGGGTCTACCTCATCTATATGTATGCCCACTTATTTCCCAATTTGACGGAGGGTTGCATACAGCTTGTCCTACGAGCAACTTCCACGCCCGGACCTGTTGCTTTCTCATCCATCCACCACGCTGCCCCGAGATCTCTACCTGCATCTTTCTCCGTCTCGTACGGTATACTCATCGAGGACCTGTGCTTTGAGCATCCAGCAGATCTAGTCTCGCTCACTCGATCTATACACAATCCTCCAACGCCGGATTTGGAGCCCCACTCATATGCCACGCGCCTCCCCGCAGGATACTACAAGTTCCGCAGAGTTTCATTCATCAAGTCGAGCTCGAAACCCATACCCCTTCCACACCTTTGGCTGGACCACTATGGGGAGCTCGACTTCTACATGGAGGCCTGTTCTGAACCGTGGTCTTTCTTACGCCCATTCGTGCTCACTCAGCCATTGACGGTCGAGTTACCGCGAAGCCCTCGCAACGCATGGATCCCATACATACAAACAGGAGAACTGCCAAAGATGGAGACCCTCATTGAGTCCGTGGCACAGAACAACTGCGGCTGTCTAGAAGCAGACGAAGTGGCCTCTGGTCATGACGTTTATCATCTCGAAGTCCGCTCAGGCAAGTGCTGATGTTCATTGTGCTTTTGAATTTACTCATGGATGGCCCATAGGTTCCGCCGGCGGCTTATGGATCTTGATTCAGTCCGGCTGTCTTAGGACATGCTGGACTGGGGTAGAGATGACTATCTCTACGCACGGTCTTCTCACGGAGATACGTATCAACATCCGTGCTTATATGGTCTTCGTCGAGCGATGTTGGAAATTCCTCGACGAGCGACTTGCCGCCTTCGACACGGAGCTGAAATACATCGCGGTGAAATTTGAGCAGCAAGTCGGACCTTCTGCCCGTCGCGCGCTCGCGCAGCAAAATCACGTTGAGCATGTCCAAAGCGCAAGAGGCTGCAAAACTGCAATTCTACAGGGAAATTCGCAGACCTCCCCCTCTCGTCCGTCTCAAGTACGACCCTGATGCCCCGGATGAGAACGGCGAGGAGTCCGACGAAGGTATGCAGCACCCATGAACTGAATTCAAAGATTATATAGCTCATGATGCTTTCCAGGACGGCCACCACTCGATAAATTACCCTATGCTGACTTCTACTTCGAATAAGTCATCTTGGCGGAGACAGCTTCACCGACGAATTCCTTGGTTAGACAGCAAATAGCAATCGCTCGCCAGGCGTGCAAGGGTCTGCAGAAATATTCATTGCACAGCCCGGCCAACGCTGCAGTGCTTCCGACAAGCCAAGTTCATGCAGCGCGGATGAACAACTGTTTCAGTAACCTCGAGTTGACTCGCATCACGAAGAGATCGTGAAATACAGCACATTTGCTGAACAAGATATTGGAATTAGGTCGTAGATAAACGTCACAAAAAATACTACTTGGTCTAAGTATTAAAGTCCCAAGTTCCAGTATAGTACTATCCCAGCAACGAGCGACGGTACGCTTCGAGGCCCACCAACGAGCATCCAAGAATAACATGATTTCGGATATGAAAGGTCCACTAAATGCAGAACAACATCGCCACGCGTGCGCGCATGGCTGTTGAAAGCCAGCGAGCCGGCTTAGTAGGTCGCCGACGGGCGCGCGTGCATCGTAGAGCTCGTCGGGGAGCCGTTGGTACCCTTGCGCATCTCCCGCTCTTGCCTGTACTGGCGGGGAAGCAGGGCGAGGCCGGCGAGGTAGATGATGGGGATGATCTGTGTGGGAAAGCGCGTGAGAAGAGAAGTATGAGCGAGAGAGAAGATACTCACGACGACCCAAACGATCCAGACGATGTTGGCGGCGTTGCTGATGGGCCCGTGCACAGAGTAGGTTGGCCATTCCGTGCGGTAACCAGTACGGACCTAGCACAACTATCAGATACAGCCTCGGCGGCGTGTCAAAAAATGGACGCACCTGGTAGAAGGCGATGGCGATGATGAATAGGCCGAAGACAGCGTGGAAGTAGTTCTGCAGGGGCGGCCACGGATAGCGACAGGGCGGAGCTTGAAGAAGTGAATCATAGCACCGAGGGCAAGCTGGAAGAGGTAGATGACAAAGATGGCGACACCCCACTTCATGTGCGTATCCTTCATGGTAATGCCTTGTTCGTGCACAGCAGAGGCGCCGCACGCGAAACCAGCGATGATGATAGGCATGGCTGAGGCGAATGAAACCGGTAAGCGAGCGGTCGCAAAGACAGGCGAGGAAGAACGCACCGAGCACCCACTGGATTATCCAATGAAGCCTGAACCAAATCGGGCTGAACGACCTCGTCCATCTCGCAATGATGGCGCCCAGAGGGAGCAGGAACAAGAACCCGACCACCATGAGGATTCCATGGGCGACGATGTGCTTTTCGTACGGGAAAAGGGGCGGGGCAGTGAACGAGGGCGTGCCGGTGGAGGACGACATGTTGCCGGACGAGGTAGTAGTGGCGAGGGTCGAGATGGGGTTGGTAGGGTCTTTGGAGTCGGCACTGAGAGTTTGGGAGAGGTCGAGCTTGACAGGTCCGGAGTTGAGATGCTGCACGAGCGTAGCGTCGACGGCGGATGACCCTGGGTTTGTGCTGGAGAAGGCCCAAATGATCGTGCTGCTCTGGCTATTTGAGTCTGCAGGGATCGTGTACACGAGCTTCGGGTTGTTCCCGGAGGTGACGCTTAGCGACTGCTGCAGCGAAGCTGTGCGTGGAGGGCTGGAGTCTACTGTGGGCATAACTTCTGCCGGAGCTTTTCTTTGTGAGAGCGTAATCGAGCCGTCCGTATTGGGCCACATGATGACCATGGGAGTATTCGCCATCTGGCTACCAAAACCCCTGTAAAGCCGTGAGAAAAGGTAACTGCGGAAGGAGAGAAATAACGTGCATTGCCATCCATCCCAGAGACGCAGCACCAAGGCTCTGTAGGGTATCTGTAGAATCCCTTGGAGTGAGAACTTGAAGTCGTTGCAAAGCTCGTAGACGTACATTGTACGGTCGATCCATTTACCAACCCGCCCACGCACAGCAGATCCGTGCAAGTGACTCCTCCCTTCATGCCTATCAAAGCTGACGCATTTGAGGATGATGACGAATTCCCTGCTGACGCAGAGGCACTGGGAGCCAGCGACGCTGCGGTAGCCGTTGATGCCGCACTGGACGTATCGTCGTGCCCGCCGTTTCCGCCGCCGCCATCCTACGCAAGAAAGTCAGTTCTAGAGTCAAAAATAGAAGTTCAGGAAGAACATACCCCATCATTCTGTGGTCTTGCCGCTACTCTTGACAACAGACCGAGTACGAAAAGCCTGAGAGCGAGACCCGAATGCATGGTACACTGAATGGAGGGGAGTGAGAAGACGGTGCAGGAGTGAGAAGCAGGACCGGTACCAGTATTCAGTTCCCATGTTTTATACGTGTGTATCCGCGGAGGCTGCTGCGGCTGCATCCAACGTTGCAGTGTTGCTGGACACACGGCTGGCAGACGACGGCCCACCGTGAGGAGGTGATGCCCAAATGCGGGTAAGCGGGATGCTTCGATCACATCATACGCGTCCCGGAACGGAAGGAGTTGTTGTTCGCGATGGGGTCGTGGGTGAAACACGACAGGACCGGGTTCGCGCCGACTGCCTGTCACCGCTGTGGGATGCAGCTGTACGAAATCGCAGCACCAATGAACAGCCACAGCCAAGATCGTTTAATGACGCTTGGACTGCGCACCAGTTAGGACGCCGGGAGATCGAGAAGGGCAAACGCGTACCTTAGCCAAGCAGCTGCCTGTGGTCTCCGATCGCCCATTCCAGATTACGTTTGTGAAGACGGTACTAAGCTTAGTTTGGGGCCATTGAGCTACGTCTCGGCTGGGCACATACATGTCAAAGAGGGCCTGCGGAGGGCTGTGGCAGATGTGTGAATCATAGCCGAGCGGGAAACGGGCGGACTGAACGAAGGTCGTATATCCACAGGGCGCCCGTACACCTTTTGCTGAAGAAGTCAATCCGGCACACCGGAATACCTCTGACCAATAGTAGAGCGATAGTGTTAGTTCGTGTCCCACGAAAAGCTATACAGCGATGACTTCAACGCAGCAAGGAGACGCTTTAGTGCCACTTGATGAGGAGTCGCCTGCAGACCGGCCGTTGTGAGCGCACACAGAATACCCACGAACACTCCAGTCACTTACTGCCGTGGAGCCGCGCCGTCGCGCTCTTGACGTAGATCCTGTCACAAAACAACCTGTCGCCATCGTCCAATCCGATATGCTCGATAGTGTAGGGCACCCAACGCCGCATCATGACTACATGCTAGTGACGCCACCGCCCCGCTGACCGACGAGCACTTCGACACTTCCGTGCGAGAAAACGGATGCTGCGGACTAGGAGTTCGCTACTAGAGACGTAATTTCCGGCAATGCCGACTCTCACGAGACGCGGCGTAGATAGCGAATGAAATATGGGCTTAGCACGGTGAGGCAGATGGAGCAAGTAGCTTTGGGTCTTCGCAAAGAGCTGAAGCAAAACGTAGGGATTAGCGTTGGCTCGAGTCTCATCCAAACGTACATATACGTGTGAAAGATCGACCAGCTTACATACCTCGATATCATGGCACATTACCGTTCCTTTGGTTAGAAACTGGGTCCAGCCCAGGAATAGACCGTAAGCTGATCAGATCAGCACAACTCTGTTCCCATTCATCTGGAAACACAGTCCGATGCATCTGGGATTCTGGGCGGATTCTTCGAGTGAATACGGCAATGCGACTGGATGGCATCTTCGATGTCCTTTCGTCGCGTTGAGGCAGAGTGCATACATAGGGCTTCACAAGAGGTAAGACTTTGATACGATAAAAACATCCCCATCATCGAGCAGCTTACCTCCTTCGAAACCATTACATGCACAGCGCTCGTTGTCACGCATTGTGAGTAGCAGTCCGCGGGTTTTCGCGGAAGGAAGCAAGTCTTTTACGCAGTGCGTGATAATTGGAATGGCACATGGAAAGTGTGCTATGTTTCGACATAGTCTGTTGGTGGTGGAAAGTTGTGGGGTGTAATAGACGCCAACCGCATCGTTGAGGGGTTCGGGATTATTCTAAATGTGGTAATAGGGCGGGCAAGACCACTTGGCGTCTACCTACCGCATCCTGACCTCGACTCGGAACTCTACCCTGCCTGATTACACCTGACATCCTGACATCCGCCCCGCCTCTCCACTGCAAGGCCCTCGAAGAGATGCCACAACAAAACCTGAAGGGAGAACCTTCGGTACATCTTCTACCCTGCCCTACAGGACTCCAGCCAACCTGCGCAAAGCCATGCTCGACACTCGTGGGGACACCTCGGTATATCGATCCAGGCTTTACTCTGCTTGCAGTTCCCTTACACCGAGGACAATGTACGTGGGATTGCGCCTTTCTATCGATGGATTACTCAACCCCTCGTTGCTTAGAGTCGACACGCGTCTCACGTATTGAGGACGGAAGCCTTCCGGTGGGCGGCAGACGTCTTGTGACCGCTTGTAGTCGCATGGCGGAGACTATCGGGAAGAGCAGGCTTGCCAATGTCTGTTGACGATCCGGTCCTCTTGATCTCGCTACTCCTACAGTCTCGCTATGGCGCAAGCAGAGAGCATCAGTCTCCAGGAGCTACGGCGGAATGGGTCTAGGGACGCAGTGGAAACGAACGATGGCATTAGGGATTCAGGCGTGCGGGAAGAGGTGCGCGAGCCGGTTGGTGGCGTAGCAGACGAGCAGGAAGCAGAATGGCGACCCACGCGGAAGTACCAAGCCATGCTTTTGGCAGCTGGTTTTGCGATGATATTTCATGTCATTGGGATCAACTCGATCTACGGTATCTTCCAGGTACGCTCCTGTTTAAGTCCTTCAAAGTTTTTGGTCTGAGACACTTGATTCAGGAATTCTACACATCTTCTGCGACAAACGTCAAAGACGCGCAAGGTCAAGACGCGTTAGTGTCTCTTGTCGGGACGATAGGCACCGGTCTCACATGGAGCGGAAGTATATTCGTGAACCCGCTCATTGCACGCACGAAACATGTTCACTACATCATGCTTGCCGGTGTGTTTATCATGAGCCTCGGCATCTTTCTAGCGAGCTTCAGCACCAAGGTAAACATCGCAACGTCACGTCAGTAACTCCCGGCTAATAAGCGATAGCTATGGCATTTGTACCTCACTCAAGCAATCCTTTACGGCCTTGGATCGTCCCTATACTACTTCCCCATTCTCGCCCTGACCCCGGCCTACTTCGACGCTCACCGCGGTTTCGCTCTCGGCTTAATTCTCTCTGGTGCAGGCGTCGGCGGTCTTATTCTGTCGCCCGTCATGAACCGCCTCATCGCGAAGTTTGGCGTTGGTTGGGCCTTAAGGATCCTCGGCATATGGAATTTCGCAGTAGGCGTGCCTGTATCTTGTGTCGTCAAGAAAAGGGGCAACGTCTACAGCGCCGGACGGGGCAACACCAGAATGGATCTTAGCGTGGCAAAGCGCGGCGCGTTCGTCTGGCAGGTGCGATCAGTAACGGACTTCTCGTCCTCCAAAACTCACTGAAATGTATCGTAGGCCCTTGGTGCTTTCTTGCAAGCTGGTGGGAATGTTGTACCTACGTACTTCCTAACAACCTACTCCGTCTCCGTTCTCTCGTATTCCTCGGGCACGGCCTCACTACTCTTGGCTATAAACAATGCCGTCAACAGTGTTGCACGAGTATCCATGGGCGTGCTCGCAGACAGAGTCGGACGGCAAAATACCATGATCATCAGCGTATGCCCGTTGTTTTTTGCTTGGGGAGGGATGAACACTGAAACCTTTCTTAGCTCATTCTCTCCGGTGTCTCCGTCCTCGCTCTCTGGCCATCCGCACCACGGCCGCAATTTATTGCTTTTATCGTCGCTTACGGCATCCTCGCCGGTGGCTACAACGCCCTTCTCCCCACGACTATTGCTGAGGTGTACGGAGTTCAACACTATACAAGCGTCAACGGCATTATCTACTTCATCCGTGGTATGGGCGCGCTCTTTGGTGCACCCCTGGCTGGTGTAATCCTAGGGAGCCATCAACGAGGGCTGGGCATGAGCATGGCGGGGCCCAGTGGCTCGCCGTCGGCGATAGATCACAAGGTTCTCCAGACGAAGTACAACCAGGTCGCCCTGTACGACGGCGCGCTTCTCCTAGCGGCGGGTCTCTGTGTGTCGTATGTGCGGTGGTCGGATGCGAGGTACCGAGGTCGGTGGCGGTGGAAAGCTTGAGGATGACGGTTGACCTGCTTGGTCTGTCGGTGCGTCGCCTCCTATCCCATCTTTTCCAATTGGCTGACCTGCTGCGTTTAGACGTAGACACTTACAAATGTATTCTTTTACTCTCAATTGCACTGTTGACTGCAAGGCGAACGGCGACATATGCCAAAAGATCAAACAATTCATGACCGCAGGACGTGACATCACCGGCTCGGCCCGCTTTGTCCCGGGAGATCTGCGCTTTGTGGCGCAAATCCTCAAAACGGGTGGTGTGATGTGGTTTTGACCTCCTTCACTATGTTTCAGAGTACACTGTAGTAGAGGTCTTTATCGTACGTACCCGAGTGCGTCTGTTCATCATTGAGCTAACTAACCACTGAGGTGAAGACGGCTCGCGATGCCAAGGCAAAAGCCGTGCTGCGAGCGCCTAGTCTTCCGCTTCGTCCTTCCTGAGTTTCGACCCATTGATCCGTGATAGGCTAAGAGAGGGTCCCCAACCTGTCGCCAACGTCGGGTAAGCAAGAAGGGTACAGGCTAGCCGCCGCCCATCTCCATGCCCAGCCTGGCCCGGCCATCCTGCATGCGCTGCGACACGTTACACCCCCGTCTCCTTCTCTCCTCCTACCAACAGCTTCATGCTCGCTCGCTCTATCGCTCTGACACTACTTTCCACGTAACCCACTAATTCGCCGCAGTCCTTTATCATGCCGTCAGTCTTTACTCGCCATCCCCGCTACTCCCTTCTGCTAGGATGCATTCTCTTCTGCACATTCCTTCTGCTTTCAACTCCCTCGATGCCGACGGACTCACTGCGACCCGGAAGGGCACTAAGAAGGACTCTACAAGAGGAAGAGTCTAGATATGCAGATGCGTTGAAGGGAAGAGAAGGCCTAGTGAGAAAATGGGGACCTACGGATGAGGCCGTTGTATCGTGCGCTCTTACCTCAATATCTCGATACCACGCGTCCTCACTTAGCATCGTTACAGATTCCCAGAGAAAGGAGATTTCTACACTCTTTGTACGTGTCTTGGCTGAGTGACGCAACCTCTGTACTGACCAGGACTCCATGCAGGGGACTTCTTTATCCCCGCATTCCGCTGCCCTCACCACGTTGAGCGCATCGGAACGCTTGGTGACGGCGGAAAGTGGGTCTGCGGTCTCGACCGCGTCGCTCGCCAGCACCGTCCATGTACAATCTACTCCTTCGGCGTCAACGGCGAGTCGTCGTTCGAGGCCGCCCTCCTCGAAGCCGCACCGCACTGCCAGGTCTACGGCTACGACTTCTCCGTGAAGTCTTTTGGCCCCGAAGTCACCGACGTTCCCCAGCTAAAGAACCGCTCCCACTTTTTCCCGTACGCCCTCGGCAGCCAGGACGTGCCCTACGGCAACCCGCCGACCTTCACCCTCCAGACGCTCATGCAGCAGAACGGGCACGACTTCATCGACATTCTGAAGATCGACATCGAAGGCGCCGAGTTTGAGGCGCTCGACTCGTTCGTCGACGCATTCATCCCGGCGCAGTGGTCCGAGCCTCGTCACCCGCACAGCCCTGCTGGCGAACTGCCCACGCTGCCTGTCGGACAGATGCAGCTCGAGGTGCACGCATGGGGCGCGAACGGTGGCTCGTTCAAGCGGTTCAGGAAGTGGTGGGAAAGGCTCGAAGCGGCAGGGCTCCGGCCGTTCTGGACCGAGCCCAACCTCGTTTACGTGAACCTGGTCCGCGGCGCGAGGCCGGACCTCGCAGAGGTGCGCTCAAGTTCACAGGCTGTATTCAAATATTTGACGGCTGATTGTATTATAGTACTCTTTCATGAACATCCGGGGCAACCATGCGCTTGTCAGTGAACGTGTCTAGGTTCCCGAGTGCCCATAGTGCGCTAGAGAAGCCAGAACGAGCGTACGAGCCAGAGGCGAGCCGTCGGTATTTCTCCTGCTCATGCATGGAGTATGTCACCATGAGCTGCTAAATTTCCACCGGGCGCTGGA